>LPNX011073574.1:64335-90153 GCA_001517045.1 Pseudotsuga menziesii | reverse complement strand
TAAAGATGCCAGGAGCAGTCACAATGTGATGCGCAGGTTCTTACCTCTCGTCTTATGGCTCATAGGCATCCCAATCGCATACAACAAAAAGCAAACTGACTACCTAAACTATCCCTAGGGAGTAGAATTAGCATTCATCAGTGAGTAATACATTTTGTTTCATACATAATGAAGAATCACAGATAGCTGATACTTCTTTCAAGATACATGAACAATCACAGATATTTAAATAACCAGATAGCCGATCATTCTATAAAACAACCTTTATTACTCACAGTGGAAAATATCCCAAAAGATACTGAAAAGTATTTAACAAGAACATAGGCTCAGGAAATTAAACACTCTTACAGTAAATGAAACCAGCAGAAAATGAAATAGTTCCTCTTTAACATTATTCATTGATTTGTATTGATACATTCCACTTCTCACTCTTTCCAACAGGCAAAATTGCAATTTTCTTTGCAAAACGAAGTAGTTCCTCTTAGAAGCAAACATTTACAAAAAATTTTGGGGAAAAATCCCATTCTCAGTTCCACCTTTCAATATTTAAACTACCCTTACAGAGTGCTTCGTTTTTCCCCCCAGACACATGACCTTTCAGTTTCTCAAATGCTTCATATTCTGATCTTTTGTCTGTATGCAATCATGACCCACCAAGGAAACTGATCCGTTTCTGGGATCTCTGCGTTTATTGTTCCGGCTTTCGTTTTCTACTGCCATAGCTCTCCATGGTGATTCTCCTAGCTTCAGTTATACTTCTGCCAAACAATCTGTCTTTCTTCACACCAGGGTAGATTGACCATTTTCTTCGAAATTGCCTGCAATCAATTCACAAACAACATCTCAGCAATGAAAACATTATCAATTAAAAACTATTTCACAAGGAACTGGCAGGGTTCATCTCTTGTTCGGAGAAGGAAATAGATCAAGCTTTGGGCGGGAAACTGATGAATTGGCAGTCGGAAGGAAGTAAGTTCGGAGACCAAAAGGTTCTCCCAGCCGCAACGGCAGGCGAGGCTTAAGTCGTGGGGTAAGCGAAACGCTGGCAAAAAAGAATTTAGTCGGACGTCGGAAGGATTTTAAATCGGAAGATTAATGAATTTGCAAGCCGCAACAGTGGAAAAGGGAAGACTGGAGCCAAGCGACGTGGGGGGGAGTGCTTAATCAGTGATTGGGAGTCATTTGAATCGGAAGCTTAATAGCTTTCCCAGCCGAAACGGTGGAAGGGTAAAACTATGGGCAAGAGATTCCGCAGCTCATACGAATTGGGCGTCGGAGAGATTAGGGCGTTAGAAGCTAGAATGTTCTGAGAGCCGCAACGGCAGCAGAGAAGAAAAATCACAGCTCTCGATCTGACATCAAAAGAGGCTCGATTCACAGGAAAATTCAAGTATCAAATAGTTAAAAAATCAGCCGCAGCTAGATTGATTATTTCTTCGAAAAGGCAACTCTGACGAACAAAGATTTTCCTTTTCTTTGACCAATAAACCAGACATCCACGACTCAAACCGGAGCTGAACAAGGCACAGATAGACCAGCTGACATCCAATTTTCAAAGTAAAATGAAAAGAATATACGCCCAAGAGGCTTAAGAGTTTAACGATCAAAACAGGCAAAATAATGAGGAAGGGCCCAGAATTTAAAAAATAAATTTGAAGAGAGTGGTTGCGGCAGCAACAAGCTCTTTCTCTTCTTTCTTCCCTTCTTTGAAGCCTCTTCTCCCTCTCTATTTTCTGTAAGTCCATCGTACCTTTGTGTGACACTGTTTTTTTTATTTCCATTTTAGGCTGACTTCTCATCACTGGTGAATGGTATCTCCTTATTCGACTAGAACCCTCTCCACTTTACCCTGACATACGACTAGCTACCCCCCCATTGCCTACCCAATGCTTTAGAAATCTTGGATAGTTTTGTTCACTTGCTTAGGAAGTATTCTCACTCCCTTTTGGCAATGAATTTCTCCCACTTCTTTTGTTTCTCTGCCCAGTAAGTATTTTGTGGTGGTTCACATAGTAATGGATGAGGTTCAACGATAAGACCCACTCCTTTCTCTATCAAGAACTTGAACAACAAGGTCGATAAAGAACACAATAATTGTTTGGTGAGGTCTGTGTAGAATTTATTTTGGATAGTTTCCACCGAAGTTCTTTCTTCTATAGTTTGTTCCTCGCAGAATTTGTCGGTGATCTTTCCAAACCACTCCGACAGGTTTGTTCTTCCCCCTCAAATCAGTTTTTCTAGCAGTTGTTGATCTTTAGTCGCTTCTAGATTTTTCATCCAGGATTTTTTTCAAAAGCTGGGGTACCAATTCTACAAACTTCTCATGAGTTTTGGTAAAGAACCTTTCCTTTAATTGAGCAGCCATTAATATGTTTCTTCGTGCATAATTTTGCAAGTAGTTTGCTATTTTATGCTCCCACCAGTCCTTAATCTCCTATTCTGATATCATCTTCTTGTATGCATCTCAGACATGTACTACCGACAACGGAACCAATGTTGTAATCTCACAGATCACATAGGGTTACCAATAATACACATTAAAAGCATACATACATAATAGAGACAAGAGATAAGAACAAGTAAGTGGAAATAATAGATTATATTATCATGAAAGGGTCCATACAATACAGAGCACTGAACCGAGTTCTCATCTAGCTCAACAGCCTAATATATATGAATTACAAAACAGTTACAAATAACTACGTGTCGGTTCGGTCAACCAACATGACCTTATGTGGCCGACCTAATCTCTAATTAGTCGGCTGATCGACTTAGTCAGCTAATAGACTTAGTCGGCTAATCGACTAAGTCGGCTATCATTCTAGTTGTCTTACCAAGTTGCTCCTCCAACATGTCCTATCTTATCACAATGGTAACACTGATAAGAGGAAAATTATTTATACTTAAAACATTCATTTTTATTCTTTTGAAACTTCTTAGGAGGATTATACCCCTTATGCATTTCCTTCTTGAAATGATGCTTTCCTTTTCTTCTTCTGGTATGAGTTTTTAGAGCATGGTCATTATCTCTAAGTAGTGATTCTCGATTAGCTACTCTAGCTTCCTCTTGAACACATTCTTCCCATAGGATGTCAAATTCTAGGATTTCCTTCCTTGCACATATTTTATGGATGAAGGAGTCCCATGGTATAGTAAGACCATTGACAATGGTCATTACTAGTTCAATTTCATCAATATTGTCTTCAATTGCTTTTGGTTTCTCTTTTAATTGAGAGACCCTTATGAGTATTCATGGATAGATTCACCCTTGCTCATATTTGTACTTTTAAGTTGGGCTCTCAAGTTCATCTTTCAATTGATGTTTCTTCCTTCATACATTCTTGATAGAGCACCAAACATCTCCTTGGGTGTATCCTTAGAGCATACTTGAGGAATCAAGTGATCCTTGATCAAATTAGTTATGATCCTCTTGGATCTAATCATGTATTTCTTGTACTTTTCCTTTGCTTCATATTCTTCAGGCTCTGGCACAACTTCCTTAATAAAATTTCCAAGATCATTCTCTTATAGAATGATTCCTATTCTATACTTCAAAGAATGGAAGTTTTCTATACATTACAACTTGTCATTTAGCTTAGTTCTTGGAGACATCTTGTCCCTTAGATCAGAGAATGGAAAGAACTAAAAATTTATCAAAAATAAAAACTGTACTCGTCAAAATATGTGCTTGACTGATGCAAGTATGATAGTACAACCATTTTATGAAGAATCCAAATTCTAACCCTTTAAACTAGACTTGAAAGATCCTGGACTGCAGTCTATGGTTCTGTTTCTGTTTTTCTGGTTCCAAGCCAAACTAGGGATTGACTTTCCATAGGATCTTCCCACTGAAAAAATTCATCCTTGGTGCCAAAGTATACGTGTAGGAGGGGCACACTTCCCTATGTCACTTGCACTAAAAAGGTACACTTTATTAGAAAACCCTAATTTTCTTGTCCAGAGAAGGAGAGAAAGATTTACCTCGTGAAAGATGCTCTTTTCAGGCTAGCTCTTATAACATGTTAAGTTTTATATGTTTCCATAGATTAATTTCTAAGTTGATTATCATTTAATACATTTTCACAATAACAACATAAAGAGGGTCTCTGAAAGAAACACAATCACAAGGTACACAACAATTTATGCTGGGAAACCCTAAATTGAAAAACCAAACAAAAAATTACTTAATATAGATTACCAATATGCAATGACCAAATACCAAGGTCTCATCAAGTGAGAGACCAAACCCCAAGCATAAGAGCCAAAACAATAAAGACATTATTCCTCCTCCTTCTCTGTCCCTCCTTCTTTCTCTCTCTTGCACAATAAAAGTGTGAGTGAGTGTGTACAACTGAGGGAGGAGGCCTCCCTATTTATACTAGTTTCCCAACTGAAATTTTCCGTAATTGAGCCGAACTATCTAACAGACAATGTCGACCTACCCAGTTAAAATTCACAATAATAATTCTATTCTTCTTTTCTAGGTGCTATTGACCTGACTTACAACTGAGGGTTTACATCACCTTTACATCTCCCAAAAGAGGAATAATAATAATGTGAAGTACAAGTATAATATTCTTCAAAGTTACATTATTTCAACATTGTTCTGCATAGAATCCATCAAAACCAGTCTTAAAGGGGAGAACATATCATACAACAATAGGGGAAAATCCACAAGAGTTAGTGAGACTATCTACATCACTTATGAAAGGAAAGGTTGAGATGATGATCAATATGGTTCATAAGGTTATGAAACTATAGATGGTCAAGATGGGCTCGTATCCATATATAGACCTAGAATGATAGTGATATGGCCATCCACACATCATGGACTAGACATGAAATGATGGGTTATACTTGTAAGCTTGGTGGTAATCATGTACGAGGTGTCAAATGAATGGGACAAATTGGTTGTGAATGTGTTGTAAAGATGAACTTGCCTATTTTTTGATATTCACACACTAGATGATTTGGGTTGGTTGCAGTTTCACATGAATTATAATCCCTTGTCATATCACTCGAATCAATTATATTGTCACAAAGCGACAAGAATACCATCTTGCATGGATGGACAATAACTTTATGGATACTTTTCTCATTATTCCTTAAATTTGTTATTTACACAAAAAATATTATTCCTTACTACCACATAACATATGCTTCATTAGCTCTGTAGTATTAGTCATGCCACATCAGCTCACTACCATGTCAAATCTTCCATGTTGATATCAATGAAAAATCTTCAACAACTTGTATGCCTATCCTTTGGCCCCACGACATTGATCGTATAATGGGACATGGTCGATCTTACGTATCCCGTGTTATAGAAATATCAAGATCATTGAGAACAAGAAGGGTTGTCTACCCCTTCTTCTATTGTATATATATTTAGAATGGTGAAAAAAAGGAACAGCCAAATTCTATTGTATATATATTGAGACTGGTGAACAAAAGAAGGAATGAATGACCCTTCCTACAAATATCAAGGGTATAGAGGAGAATAAGGATCAACTACCCTTGTTATGATCACTATTCTAATATTACTATGATACAACATGGAATGAATCACCCTTCCTGCATTATATAAATATCAAGAACATTGAGCATGAGAAGAGTCTACCAAACCTACCACTCATTAGAGAAATATAAAAAATATTGAACCTATGAAGGGTTGACCCATCATTCTAGTATTTTTGGTGTATTGATATTGGTGAGCACAAGAAGGAACAACTATCCCTTTCTATATTATAAAAATATCAAGAATATTGAGCATGAGAATAGTCGACCAACCCTCCTTTAGGATTGAACTATAAAATATATTGAACCTAGGAAGGGTGATGAACCTTCTTGTATATCAGACATATCGATGATTTCAAAAATAAGAATGGTCAGGAAACTCTTCCAACATGATAGAAATATAAACAATATTGATCATATTGAGGTTATTTCTATTCCTTCTCAAAGTTCTATATGAAATGTACATTTGATATTTTATGGATAATCCTAGCATATCTGTTGTTGATCAAAAAAAAATTAGAAAGGATCTATCCTTTGTTCTTTATTAATCATTCACATCAACATTTTCATAAAAACAGCCAATAGATAGAAACTAATTTATAGGTGTAAAAAATGTAAATAGATTCTTATGGTAACCTTCAAATGTTTCTTGTGCTACAAGTAGATTATGTCTATGTTGTTGACCCTCTGTCAATAGAAAGAAATTTAGCATATTAAATTGACAAATGATCACAACCTTGGTTTATTCAAACATCAATGTTCAAACTGTTAAAAAACATTCAGGGCTTTTCAACCCATGGTTGCGATGCTAGGACTAAAATTATTGTAGATGGATCAAAAGAAAAACCTGGTTATAACAAGGAAGTGATTTATATTATAACAAATCATTATACTTGTCACAATGTCAATGACACATTCTTGTTGTATTGATGATGGCTTTGCTTTCTTCCCCAAATTGGCGTGAGTGATGTGATTCAAATTGTAAAAGATATGGAACTAGTTTGTTAAGTAGTATAGTTGAATTTTTTTTGTCACAAATAAAACCGATAGGTTTTTGTATATTCAACTGCATCATTACAATACTTGTAAAGTGTTGAGTTTGGTTTTCAAAACTGGAAAATCATAACTTGAAAATGCCAAAATCTATTTTCAAAATCACAAAATTAAATACTAAAAATGTCAAAAGCGTACTTTCTAAAGTGAAAAACAAGTTCTAAAAGTGCCATTATCATATGTATCATATTGGAAAAGCGCAAAAACCAATTTGAAAAGTGGCAATATCAAATGCAAAAGTACACTTTTGGAACCTAAAATTGGCACTTTTGGAACCAAATTTTGCACTTTAGAAACCTTGATTTTGGAGTTTAGAAGGGACATTTTTTGCAAGACTTGAAAGTGACTTGGACTGGAATATCTCCAACGTTAATGAAGGAATTTTGTGCAAACTAGAAACTCTAGTTGAATAAGAGAAAATATGTTGAGACAATACTACAAATACAAATCATGCCAAAAAGTAAGTCAAGAAAGGCCCATATTCCTGTAGGTGTAAAGTTATTTGCAGATCAGTGTCCCAAGACATAAAGAAGAAAAAGTCATGTCATGAGTTCCCTATGCTAGTGTTGTTGGTAGTTTGATATATGCAATGTTATGTACCAAATCGAACATTGCTCATGCACTATGAATTTTCTGTTGACATATATCAAAACTAGGAAACAAGCATAAGATAGTTGTAAATATGGTCTTTAGATATTTGCATGGAACCAGAGTTTATGCAATCTTCTAGGAAGGAATACATAGACTAGATACAGTAGTATATTTACAAGGATTTTTTGATGCATATTGGGTTGGGGATCTTGATTGCAGAACATCTACAAGGGTTTATGTGCTTAGCCGATTGGGAGGAGCTATAATTTGGATGAAAAAGAGATAGGTTGTAGTTTCACCCTCAACTACAAAAGTTGCATACATGAAAACCACCCATGAAAGTAAAGAAGTTTTATGGTTGCAGAGATTGTGTTTAGATGTTGGGTTTGTACAAAAATTTGTAAAGGTAGATTGCAATAGTTAGAGGAAAGTATTTCTAGGAAAGATCCCTTCGTATCATGATAAAAAAATGCATATTGATGTACAATACCACTTTGTGATAGATATGGTTGGTGACAAGAAGGTGTTTATGGAAAAGGTTGACATCTTCAAGAATATTTTAGGCTCATTAATGAAGCCTGCTAGTACTAAGAAGTTCTCTTGGTATAAAGAATCTATGGGCATTGTTTCCCTAAAATTGTTACCCTATCAATACATTTCCTATTGTCCAACAAAGAAAACAACAAGTGGGATAAAAAAAATTATGTGTTATTATGTTATATTCGTGGAATGTGAGTTGAGTCACCCGCGACAAGAACAATCCAATGCTCTATTGTATGTATCTAGAGTTACATGTGGTTTTGGCTCAATGGGGGTTGTCAGGGGGTAATTCTTAAGGGTTAGAGGGTAAATATATGTGTGCTCTATGTGTTCCATTGTCCAAACTCTATTTTTCTTAAGAATATGTATGCATTATTGAACTTCATGGGTTTAAAACTTACATATTTTACCTAGCTTATGTGACCTCACAACATTGTAACCTAAGCAATATTGCAGACGATATTCTTCAAATCCCTTTCGATTATACCAAAATCTAGATTCATAAATTGTGTTGTACATTTAAATGCTGCAACTATATTTTTGCACGAAGGGGTTCAAATTGGATTCATTTGTGACGTGCTTGGGTATTTATGGGTCACATCCTTGTACTTGGAAGCCACTTCATGAAGAGGATCTTTTATATTGTGAACCAATTGTTTGAATACCATTTTACTATAAAAGGAATCCATGGCTATGCATTTTTAATAGAAAATACAACAACCTTATTTTGCAAGAATTATATTGAAAGACCTCTCTTCATCATGCTTTCTTGCCATTCATAAGATTCTATTCTTTCTTGTATTGTTCCCAAAAGAAGAAAGTATTTCCCTTCATCATTCCTAAGTTTGTTTAAGATTAATTAGATATTATAAAGGATCCTTCCCAAAGGTAGTATTCACTACCATCTCATAAGCTACAATCCTCAAGGTGATACCATTATATACATATCTTTTCATTGGATGTTTGAAATTTGGTTGAAGATTGTATCTTCCACTTGTTTTCATGTCATTTTATTAGTTTTAGTTATTAAAGTGTTATCACTCCAGGAAACTCCTCTAGGTTGTAGCTCGAGGATGCCTGGTAACTTAAAATGTTTTCAAGGTTTTATGATATGGATCAAATCAGTTGACCTATATAAACCTTCCATTCTCAAGACATGCATAAAACTCACTCATTTACAAGGATTTTAGTTACAATTGCTTAGAATTTGACAATAAGGTGCAGGGATGAAGAACTCATCATGCTGGAAGACTTACAAACAAAACATATGCATATAAATGGATAAATCCTGATAAGGATGGCACTTATAAATCAAATTGCACTAACAAACCAATAAGATGACAACTATCAGCTATTAATCAATCTTAAAATGACCTACATACACATTCAGGCATAAGTACAATAAAGAAAGAGATGATGGTTGAATAGATCATAACAAAAGAGCTTATATTCATGAAGAGTAAAATGAGAAGCTGAAAGCATTATAAGCTTATAAATCCCTCAAGTTGAACCTTTATTATGAAATCGATCTCAAGCTTTATAGCCTTTTTACAAAAAGTCCAGATCCTGAAACTTGGATTTGTTTCTACAAAAATACTCAAAAGTGACAGTTTTTCCAAATTAGGGTTTCAAACCCTACCTAACTATTTTTCTAACTATGATGAAGATTTAGTTCACTAAATGAACATTAAATAACTAAAGTGGTTGCTGATGATCACTACTGCTTGGTCCACTATCAGTTAACCCACTGATTTGTCCTTGACAATTAGGGTTGATGACTTTATGGCGTTGTTTTGTCATAATGGATCTAAATAGACCCTTTCTGATACCTCTGTCAGCACCTTTTATCTTTAACTTACGTCCCTGAGCCATCTACAGTCACCAAAATCCAGTTCTATCTATCAAAAAATTTCTTTTAAACCGACATCCGCTTTCGGTGGTTTAAGATCCTCCGCGACTTTGTCAACTAGCCACCAAAAATCTGGCTTTTGGCGGCTAATTAAATGTTATCTTTCTTTCCTAAGCCGCTGGAACCCCTACCCTGTTAACCCAAAAAATACCTCACTCAGCTCTACATGGACTACACCACCAAAGGACACCCATTCATGACCCTCCATTAGACCCCCACACCCTCAAAAAGGCTTAAGGATGAAGAAAAGGGCTTAAAAACCCCAAAAAGGAGCCTAAATAACTCTCCTAGGGGCTAAAGCCTCCAAAAAGGGGATAAAACCCCTCAAAGGAGCCTAAAACCCTAAAAGGAGCTAAAGTTAGGGTAGAAGGGGCTAAAATCCCAAAAAAGGGGCTAAAGCCCGGACCAAGGGCTTAAACCCCTAAAACCACAAAAAAGCTATAAAATGAGGGTGGGGGGTCACTCTCAAACACACTCCTCTCTTGCATATTGTTATGCTGCCTGTGGATGCCTTGAGACCTCTTTACCTCTCAATCCACCCACATCCCCCTCTCTTCCACTCACATTCCCCATTGAGGCATAGCTCCTCCTCCATTGCTGAGTGAGATAGAGATGTGCTTCCTTCACGCGAAGGCATGGTGGCCCATTTCACCAAAGGAGAGGTATACTATTGTCTTGTTTATGCATTTTTTTTTGGTAGTTTAGTTGATTTCTGACCCATGTTTGTTTGTAGGTTTGTTTATTGACATGTTTTGCAAGTTTATTTCTATTCATTAGTTGTTTGTAGGTAGCCAAGGAGAATCCCTAACCTTGTTTGCAGAGGGGCTCACGGCCATTCTTTCTTATTCTTTTCTTTCTGTTAGTTCTGATTTCTTTACTGCATTTTACACAAAGAGGAACCTACCCTTCTGTCCTATAGATAGAAGGGAGCCATTCCTACCCTTGTAGCAAGGATAAATCCATGCTATAGAATTGGCGACCATACCAGGTCAATCCCACAGGATCCCTAGTTCAGTTTTTTCAAATTTCAAGTTTTTTCAGTTTATACCCTAGTTTTAGAAATTTCTTGTCAAATCTAGCTTAGATCTAGTTTATTTCTAGTTTTTATTATTTCCAAAGCCTCTGCAAGGAAAATCCGAGTCAGTTTGGCCACAGTACAGGTTACTGTTGGTCGAATCTGACTCAGGATAAGAAAAATCCCAAATCCGGGGTAGGTCACACTTATCGAGCTTGAACAAGGGATGAGGTCACTCTTTTAGGCCTCATAGGCATGACCAGGTCACCCTTTTCCCCTTAAAAGGTGTGACTTCACTCAAAACAGCAGACCACTTCTGTCTGTGAAATCTGTGCGACCCCCTCGCCTGTTTCTAGAAACATTTCGCAACCCCCTCGCCGAAATTGACCCGAAACGTGTAGTCTGAGAATCATAGGTTAAATTTCAGTTTAATAGGGACTATCAGTGTGGCTTAGCCACCTCTGTCCAGCATAGTAGTTCAATTTTAGTTTCTGTTACAATTTACTGCAATTTCCTGTACAAACAAATTACAATGGCTTAATGAATGTAGCTTAACTAAAATCGACAATAAAATTAACAATATTGCTCACCCTTCCTCCTCTACCCAGTCATCACCCTCTGCGGTATTCTAGGATATGATGAAGGGAAAGCTCATATAGTCCTAGGCCCTTCATTGAATATTGTTCTAAACCATTAAAACTGGATGACCTGGAAGGTAGAGGGGGTAGAGAAGGAGGGCTTCTCATGGCGCTAAGCGTCCTCCCTGTTGACCAACCTTGCATCCGGGAGGTGACTTATGGATATATAGATGGGTTTAGTCCCATTTTGTTGATATCCCAGCACCTTCTATTGGTTGAAAAGGAATATAGGTGTAAGGTAGTCATCTAGTTAGTCCATCAACATTCAGGGTTAAAAACTCGATTTGTTTACAAATTTTTTATTATTCATTGCCTACACAACAATGATATGAACTTTGCCACAATATGATGAATTCATAAACCATTTCCAGCCACCTAATACCAGAAAGACAGAAAAACAAATACACCATACCAAGCAATCATCCCAACTCAGTTCATGACGCTGAGAGAGCCTTAAAATTTATCAATTTACACTAAGTTCAAACAAATCCATAGCCTTTGAGGACATAAGTCCCTGACTAATTCAACCATGGGAAGTACTTGGGATCAGCCCAGAAACTCATTGTGAGTAGTATCACGGGAACCCCAAAGTAGCTGGATGCTGAGAGTAATTGCCAAGCAAAATGGGCAACGACCCCCACCGATTGATTAGAAACGCTAATGAGGAAAAATCCAAGCGCTGTCTTCTGGTAGTCTTGGTGGCAGAGTAACCATCTACAACCAATAGGAAGCCATTGAAACTAGGGTCCAAATATCATTCTCATTAGTTTGATAAACATCTAACAAAATTGATCCCCCACACTCTTCCTCACGCCTAAAAGGAAAAGCACCACCATTTGGGACAGTAAACCGAAACCGTTGAAATCATTCTCAGTGATCTCCCACACCATTAGAAGGCCACACAGCCTCTGATTCAGATTCAGACCCATACCAGTTTGAACCAGACCTCCATACTGCACCATCAAGCCCCATGGCTGGTGCAAATCCGAATCCATTTTTTGGCATAGCCATAGCAAGTGGACCCATGTCCACACCACAACTAATCACCAACAACTGTGCAGGTGGCCCAAGCATAGTCATGCAAATTGTCATCAGTCAGCTACCACCACCCATAGTGACCAGCCAAGCTGGCCCACTTGCAACACACAGGGGCAGTGGCCCTTCCACACACACTGTCCATCCTGCCACATAGGGGGGCAATGGACCATCCACTTACATTGCCCCTACTATCATACATGGGGGCAATGTCTCCTCCACCCACATTGTCCCTCCCACCACAATTGGGGGCATTGGCCCATCTACAATGTCACAACCAATACCCCCAGTTATGCAGGTACATTATGCACCTGCAAACACCACCACCATCCCTTCCCCATCTCACATCAACCTGGCATCCAATATGCCTTTCATGGCTCATCTTAACGTGCCTAATTTGGCTCAATTAACAAATGACCCCATTTTCCATCAAGCTTTTTGGCCTCCAATTCCAACTAAGCTTCCATCAGACATCCTCAAGTTTGAAGGCAAGGCAGGGGAATGTCCCCAAAACCATATTATGACATTCCATATATGGTGCTCATCCAACAACATCGTAGACAATTCCATCAGGCTGAGGCTATTCCAACGCACCCTTACAGATGCCGCGGCCAAATGGTACATTGAGCTACCGCAGGCCAAATATCCATATTTCAACTCCTTAGCTTTCATGTTCCTACAGTATTTCCAACTCCCTGTCAGATATGACAAAGGGGTGGATATCTTGTTATCCTGTCGCCAAAGCACTGTGACACATATAACCGACCACATCCATGAGTGTCGGTGATGTCGCAGCTTATGTAAAATCCAACTTGACGACAGGATCTTCTTGGATTAGTTCCTCAAGACCTTGCTCCCACCCATAGAAAACAGCGTCGCATCCGAACGTCCCCAATCCAAAGAGGAGGCCATACTGAAAGCCCAATAGTTTGACCTTATCTATGCCCAGTCTGGATATTTGTACACCATCATTCCAAATGCCCCCCATCTAAACACCTCCTACTAGGATGCACCGGGGGCATCTCATGCTGCAGGTGACATCATAGGCTCGGTTTCCCAATAGCCACAACACCATTCGACACCACCTGTCATTACACCACAACCAAGCAACACTGCTAGTGTTGCTTACCAAAACCAAACTCCAGACTATGCCAAAATGATGTCCCAGTCCGGAGCAAAAACTTCCTATGCACAACCTGCGCTAGTGCAGTAGGCTCAGGCCATGGCATAGCCAACACAGTAGTACGCAGGGAAAATGCCCACATTTGAGGCACCACGGCCCACCGAAATTTATTATGCACCACCAATGCAAGCAGTTCAAGCCCCTTCCCCTGCTCAACCCACTCCAATGGGACAAGTGTTTGCATAACAAAACTTTCCCAACCAGCCTACCCCCAACAATCAACAAGGGAAAGCTAGAAATAATCAGCCCCAAAACCAAGCCAATAACCAACCGCAAGGAGGTGGAAAACAACCAAATCCTCCCAACAATGCCGCAGCGAACCGACCCACCCAAAACCCCCCACGAACAAATGCTCCTAGACACAATGCTCCGTTGCGCAAAAACCAACCATGCACACTCTGTGAGGTCTATGGGCACTACACATTTGAGTGTCTCCTCATGGGTCGCACCAAGCAAGCCATTCAGAACGAGGTTCAATAGGCTGCCAATGCCGCAAATCAAGCCCAACCTAACCGAGCACCACAAAGACCTCCCCCCATGGTGCTTCAAAACCCACTACAATTCCAAGGATTGGTGGATACCGCATCCCCTCCCCAACCCAATCCCAACCCTCCAGGGGCACCTCCCACGGTAGAAATAGGTGTTCACCACCTGCTAGCCATGACGATTGAATAGGTAAACTTACAAACTAGATGGAATCCCTACGATACCACCACTGAACCCGCTGACACATCAACGGCATCTACGTCCAAGTTAGTTAGCGCACCTCTTCAATTGCCCCCTTTCCCCCACCCCCCCATATGCCGAGTGACCAACAACACCACAACTAAAGATGTTGTTAGCTATAGCATTGTGGATGATTTGGCCCAAACACCAACAGCCATGTATGCTCTGGAGGTACTCAAAACATGCCCAATGCAGTGAAAAGCATTACCAGCTTCCCTTGGGGCCGTATACCCCTCTGACTCCAAGTTGATCATGTTCGACATGGAGAATTGAGAACGACATATTCCATCAACCATTTCCTTCCAAATCCCAGTATCTATCCGAAACTTGGTTGTGCACCGGTGCAGAGTAGATGAGGGGGCATCTACGTGCATTATGTCTACCCTGGTTTGGCAGAAACTTGGATCCTTAATTCTACAACCATCCTCCACAACTCTACGGGATTATGATGGCCATCCCACTAAATCCCAAGGAATCCTCCCCCATGTCCCCATCACATTAGCCAGAAAGACAGTGTTGATCAACATAGATATCGTTAATGCTCAACTGGACTATAACCTTCTCCTCGGGAGAACTTATATGTATGCCATGAGAGCGGTCACATCAACTTTCTTCTGTCTCATGATGTTCCCTCATGAAGGGAATATTATGATGGTTGATCAACTCACTTATCATGATCCGCAAGGGTTAACGACACCCGCTAACGTTATCCCTACTATCACCACTATTGAGCCACAAGGGATGACTACACACACTAATGTCGTCCTTGCGATCAACACTATGTTTGACAACACACCAGCCTACCCATTGTTGAATGTGGTCCCTGGGTTGTTTGTCGATCCCACCATGATAGCTCCTTTCCCTTCAGTGTCACTGCCACTGACACAAAATGAGACTGCGGACTTGTACATGGTCTCATCCAGCACCACTGCACCCAAACAACAACCACAGTCGCAGCCCCAACCACAACCACAACACCATTCATAGCCTCAACACCAATAGCAGCTGCAACATCATCCACAGCAGCAGCATTCTGTGTAGCTGTAGCCACAACCGCATCCCCACATGCAACCATCAGGGAGTTATATGGGCTCATCTCCAGTCCATATGATTCCCTTCCTCTTCCCCCCGCCTGGTTTTATGAGCAAGCCTTTAATGGTCACCTTAAGCCTACCCAAATTTACATTGTGAATTCCGGTATGGTATCTTGATCCACCGTCCCAACCAGCAATTCCCTGGGTTGTTTTAACCCCGATGCAACACATCACGGTCGAGTCTCACCCTCCACCCGGTCCATAAAATCCAACCACTGCACCCACACCCGCACCGCCCCACCTGAAAAGGGCCAGGGGAAAGAATGCCAAAGCCACCGCAAAACCACGACAAGTCCCACCTTGTGCCGTCTATGAGCAACATGGCCATCCAACTCAGAATTGCCCTGTAATCCCAATGATCCATGTGCATTTAGATGCCATGGATACAAACGAAAAACATCCCTGTGGTTGAACTCCCAACCACGCCGATAGTCAGAAACAAGGCATTGAGAACAAACCATGCTTGCGCCCTCTACGGTTTGTATGGACATTACTCTCACCATTGTCAAGACTTGCCCAAATTTTGAATGGCTCTAGTTGACCTTTGCCAACATTCCCTTGAGTCTGAAATCACCTTGATCGAAGAAGTTCACCCCCCACTACCTTCTTCAGACACCATGTCCATTTACATGATGTCCAGTTCAACTGACCTGCTTATCTCCACCTCCAACGATGGTCCATGAGACCTATCACTTTGTTGCTTTAGCAATGATGAAGAGATACTTGAAGCTCTAATTACCCTGGAATACCCATGGGATGACATGCACCATTGCTCGTTCTTCCTCCCCAAAGAACTTGTGTTGCAGTCTGACCAGTTTTTCGTGGAGACCAAATATTTCATCCATGGGAAAGTTGACTTGTTCAAGAACCCCATCTTGGCACTAGATTCCTTCAAAGAAGGGAACATGGCCAACATTTCACCCACCATCAAAATAAACATCTCAACCAATTCTAAGATTGTTGAAGAAATCATGCTAGGGGCATCTTGCTCTCCAGAAGAGATCGCTGCCTACAAATCTCTCTTCTAAGAATTCCACGACATCTTTTCCTGGTCGTACATTGAAATTCTCAGCTTATATCCATCCATCATGGAACACCACATCAACACATGGCCCAATGTGGCACCCATACTCCAAAAGCAATGGACCATTCACCCTTCCAAAGTGGCCGCGGTTAAAGCTGAGATAGAGAAGTTGCACACTGCCAGCTTCATCTACCCCATTGCATACACAACTTGGGTTTCTAATCTTGTTCCCATGAATAAAAAACAAGGTACCATTCACATTTGCACAGAATTCCACAACCTCAATGGGGCATGTCCCAAAGACAACTTCCCCACACCCTTCATCGATTAGATAATCGATGCATGCGTCGAACATGAAGCATTTTCCTTCATGGACGGTTTTTCCGGATATAACCAAATCCAAATCTAGAAAGAAGATCGTTACAAGACAACATTCACAACCCCATGGGGCACATTCACTTATTCAGTCATGCCCTTTGGCCTGAAAAATGCTGGAGCCACCTTCCAGCGTGCCATGACACATTGCTTCCGTGACCTTGTTCACATTATGTTGGTTTGTCTCGACAACCTCATCGCACGATCGCAGAAGCAAACACAACACATAGATGACCTATGACAAGTATTCCTAAGATGTTGCAAGTACAAAATCTGCTTGAACCCTTTCAAGTGTGATTTTTGTGTCCCAACGGGTCATCTCCTAGGGTTCATTGTGTCACAAAAAGGAATGACCGCTGACCCCCAGAAAGTCCAAACAACTTTTCCTCTAATGTCACCCCTTTAAGTGAAGACAGTACAACTTGTATTATAGGATTTCTCCTTTTTTGTTTTACACATTTTTCAAAAGTGAGTCGTATGTATCATTTCCTCTTATTGCTCCAGATGGAGCACACCTCAAACCGGTATACGAGATTTGCTGATGGAGCAAGCAGATGGTCTACAAACCTCACCTCGGCTACATGGGTCATCTACTCCCCATCGCATGAGTTGATCCACATCGACGGAATATGCGTGGGAACTACGACCAACAACCAGGCTAAATACGATGGTGTCAATGGCCTCTTGGCCACCACTCTTTAGTTAGGCATTCACCATCTCGATGTCTTCTTAAACTCCCAGCTGCTTGTTTCTCAGTTAAACAACTACTATCAAGTACGTGATCCTTTCCTCTTTAGAAAGTTCCTATGCACTGAACAGATGGTTAGAGCATTTGAGTCTATCACATTCACACATGTTCCCAGAAACCTCAATAATGTCACATATCAAATGGCTAATGATATTCTAAATTGGCACATTCACAATTGCATATATGAAACATAAAACCACAACATCATGCATAATCATATTGAAAAATACACACACGGTGTAATAATACATCACATAGAAATTTGCATTCCACAGCATCATAATAAGACTCACATAATAAAACCATAAAATACTCACTACTCAGATGCTGCCAACCATCATCTGAGACCCTAGTAGCAAGCCTCTCCAGATACTGTTATAGTGGATTTCACCACTCTAGGTGAATCACACTTTGTATGGACTTCCCCTGTCCTGCTGTAGACTCTTTAGACCCCATCGACTATCTTTTATCCTTTTATGTTTCCATGATCATCCCTAAAACTATATGAAAAACGATATACGCGGCTTTTTACCCGATAACCGCGTACATACGTGGGTTTAACCCCTATAATCACGTACATCGGGATGTGTGCATAATCCAAATCCTTTTAGAGTTTTCCTTGACATGGATCCGACTCATTCAACTCCTGGCCTTCCATATGCCTTGAGATCGCTCGGATTCGACCCTTCATTATCCCTTATGAAGCTATATAAGGAACCCCTTGGTACATTGAAGGCATATAGAGAGATTGAGAGCAGCGAAACTATAGTCCATTGTTGCCAGAATTTGTACTTGAGTCTACATCCCTTTGTCCCTTGGAGCACTGTTGTGTTCTTCCCAAGCTTGCCTTTTGCTAGTGAGCTTGCTATCATGAGATGGAGGATTGAGGTGGTGGAGGCCCAAGTGGGGGATTCTGTTTCTCCGGTTCGCAGACGTGCCGTCAGAGGTTGTATCTATCTTGTAATCTCTGATTTATATTAATAAGAACTATCTTTTCCTGTCTAATAATGTGTATTTGATTAAATATTGTATCCATTGGAATATGTCAAATGCTTTTACATTATTGATTATATATGCTAGAATAGATCTAAGACCATGATATATAGTATGCTTGTATTGTTTACTTGTTGTTGAGGAAGTATTATATCAATTCAAGCTAAAGATTGGAAAGCTCAACGGGGATCTACTTCAACCGTCGGGAATAAGGTACGAGGTCTGATCCGTTAGTGTTAGACATTTTATTTCTATTGCATATTGGGAAAGATTGATTTCTGGAGTCAAAGATGTCTGTTGTGGTACCCCAAGCCATAGGAATTTCTGTCCATAACAGAATTGGTGACTTTGCTGGGGAGTTCCTAGTAGTTGTCCTTTGGGGGTGATTTTCTCGGCATTCAATGTATTTGAATTGCTCTTTCTCTCTTGTTTCTGTGTCGGGTCTGGGGGCATGTATGCCTGGTAGAGTCTGATTGGAGTGAATTTTGTCTTAACCTGTCTATTTTCCTTGTTTTATGCACCTTTTATTCCTGTACACGGGTTTTTGAGTTACAGTCGCGTATACACACGGTTTTATCTGTGATTTCCGCGTATACACGTAGGTTTACTGTGAACAGTCACGTATACCCTGGTTTTTTCTCTTTTTTGGAAGATAATTGGTTGCTGGGTGAATACTGTTAGTTGCTGAGTCTCCTTTGGCACTGCTTGAGTCTATTTTGACCTCTATTTTTGACCAGAAACGTTTTCTTTTAGCCTAAATTTTTTTTAGGGAAGTTCTTGTCATGGCATTTTCGATTTTTTGTTTGAGATTAGTGCATTAGAGTTCTTTCACCTTAGTTCTTTGCTTGGATGTTGTTTATGTGTGCTTTCAGAGTCTAGGGGTGGTAGAATCATTCTTTTTCTTTTTGCATCTCTTATATTTTCAAAAAATCCAAAAACATTTGTTTGTCATAATGCATTGCATTTTGCACTTTGCATTGTATTTGCACTAGATCTAGATTTGCTTTGGAGTACTAGTTAGGACTTCATATAGGAAAAATTTGCATTCATCATTTGAAGAAGAATTGTGCATTTCACGTAGTAGCATACCCTGTTTACATGGACACAATGCATTTGCATTGATTGTTACGGTGTGCATTTTACTTCATGTTGCGTCATAACACCACTAGTTGCATGACCATATCCTATTTTTGAGTAATAAAGCCAACTAAAATCAACACTCATTAAAATGAATTAAACTCTTTTATTTTCTAGGGTGCACAAACAAGCTTAGGTTTTAGGATCTTGGAATAGTTCATTGTAAGTCAATTCTCCAAGATCACTAAACAACAACATCTAGGTGTCTGTCCAGGGAGTGTTTGAAATCCTTGATATAACCATCGTTCTCAGGATCCTCCTCTCAAACAAGAGTTAAGCACGAGGTAGTGTGAGCGGTTATTGATTGGGATGACCCCTAGTCATAACTGAGTAGCACTAGAGATATTTCCAGGATTGTATTAGTATCTAGGGGCTCTTTCGAGAGTTTCGGGCTTTGCTACCCTACCCATACGGTCAATCCTGCCTGTGACTGTCCACCTGAGCTTTGATTATATTGAGGTGACCTTAGTGACCTTACCTAGGATATCGAGGGGGTACTTGTAGAGGTTATTCTGCAGGTGTCCCGACCAGGTTGGGGTCGGACAACACAGTCGCTTTACGCGTTGAAGCTGAGGGCCACAATAATTGGTTACGTACCTCCGCTTGTTGTGTATGGGAGTCTCAGGCCTCTCCTAGGCGAGACATACCTGCTTCTTTCAGGAGCTCGCTTATCCAGCCCTTGTTTGCTTGCATTTGGGTTTAGATTTTGTTAGTGATTGCTCTGTGCATGCTAGTTGGCCTAGGGTTTACGTAAATAGAGAGTCTTTGCTATTTTTGTTTTGAGTCATTGTGGATTCGAGTGCGGTTCCGTGCCGTTCTCATCAGTGAGCAAGACTTTCGCCTTCTTCTTCTCCTCCTCCTTTGGGAGAGAGACCTAGACCGTCTAGGCAGACTATGTCACACACTGATTCACACACCATGGAGGATCATTCAGAGACTATTCCTAATCCACCTCCTCCCATTTGTGTTGATGATGGGGAATTTACCCCTACATATGATCCTTCACCTGACCTAGCTGAGTTCGGTCCTGTGATTTCCCAGATAGGATCTTTGCACGATAGACCTACTCACCCTAGGGATGATTCCCTGTTGACACATTAACGGTATGGAATGCCGGAAGGTGCCGAGACTCACTTTGAACCTGCTAGCTCTAGCTACGGTATTTATTCTACGACTGGTTTTCCTATGCACGATTTGACATTTCATGTCGAATCCGAATTCGAGCCTAGCACTATGCTTGGGGGCAATCCCATTCCTTACCTTGTGGAGAGGTTTGGGAGTACTAGTCACATTGCAGCTTCCGTCCCAGTGGTGGAAGTTACATCTCATCTCCCTCCTAGGTCTAGGGTTAGTGATCCGATTAGGATACTAGGTCCGAGACGGGTGATGATATGCGGTAGTACATATCTTATTACTCATATTCCTTTGTCCTCAGTTCCAAGTTCTTCAAATGTACATCCTCCACCTTATTCATGTGGTCCTTCGAGCCGATATATGGCTATGAGTTAGGTCCATACTGCGGTTACTAGGCCGATTGTGTCTCAAGTTCATATACCACCCGTTGCTTCAGGAGGTTATATTCATGCTTATAGTGGTCAGCTTGTTACATATAGGGCGTATATACCTACTTCTGGCATGTATGTCCCCCCTTCTGGAGCTTATCTTCCTACCTACAGAGTGTCCCATGGGACATCGCATGCAATGACCTATGGACCTTATTACGGGATGTAGTATGGACAAGTTTCTTCACCTTACGAAGGCGGGTATCAACAACCTACTTACTCTCCTAATTACGACTTCATAGCTCCTACTAGTCAAGGTCCACCTTACTATGGTACCTCCATGTCACCCTATACGGGTCAGACAAGAGGAGGACACTATGGCCAAGGCCATGGTGGTGCTCAAACCTATGTGAACCAGGGAGTGGTCCATCGACCTCATCATCCTAGGCTCCCTTTCCTCGTGATGCTTAACCTTCCTGACTTATCGAGACTTATGAACGATCCCATGGCTCATGACCCAGCTTGGTCGGCTGTCCCTACCAAGCTTATTTCGGACATGCCTAAGTTCAAAGGAAAACTGGGAGAGGATCTGAGAAAACACGTTACCATGTTTCACCTTTGGTGCTCTTCGAATTCATTACATCAGGACTCAGTCCGCTTGCGACTATTTCAACGCACCCTCACGGGGCCTGCTGCGAAATGGTATATAGAGTTACCAAAGGGAGCTTTTATCTTATTCAATGATCTTGCGATGAATTTTCTTAATCACTTCCAGCTACCAGTGCGCTATGACGTTGGTACTGAACTCTTGTCGACATTTCGGCAAGATAAAGCCACCCATATTTCTAATCATATTCAGGAGTGGCGTAGATGGAAGAGATTAATTAAAGCTTTTATACTACCGTAGTTCCTTCTCGAGTGGTTCCTCAAGTCTTTATTTCCATATATCGAGAAGGATGTTTCCACATCTGGAGTGCAGAATGAGGAACAAGCAATATTTAGGGCGCAGGAACTAGACTTGATTTATGCTCAGTCCAGTTTGTTGTATGAGATTATTCCCAACGCTCCTCATTCTAGTTTCGATCCCAAGGTCAAACCTGGACCACATGCCGATGGCATTGTGGGTTGTGCAAGTGTGAAACCTGCGGATTCGGTTGCAAAACAAGTTAGTCAATTGTCACTCAACCGGTCTGCTTCGGGACAAGCTACGGCTTCGTCTCAACCCACCCAAACGGTGAATGTACTTTCTGTGCAATCGTCGGACCAGAAGGGTAACCAGCAGCCCAGATGGAATAGAAGAAAGGGTAAGAATAATAATCGAAAGGGTGGGAATAGGAATGAGAATGCTACCAATAATGACAAGAACAGTCAGAATGCTGGTGGGGACAAGCAAGAGAAATGTAAGGTTAAGTTCCCTTGCAAGCTATGTAAGGATGATCACCTCACTTACTTGTGTCCTTGAATTGATGAAGCTTCGAGACTCTTAGCACAAGGCCCAGCTGTGTTAATGAACCCTTTACCGCATAACCAAAATATGAACTCGAAGTCCCAGGAGAAATCTAGTGAGAATGATCCACCAGAGACTAGTGCTCGTGGGTGCATTAACATGGTTCGTACTGCCAAGGTTGTGACTCGTGTGAAAGATTATGGATCGTCACAACCTAGCCCAGGTAAAGAACCTGATCCACCAGGAACCCCTTTGCGCATTGAGAAACCTGCGGATAGAGCTGAGGCTATACCTCGCATTCCTAAGGGGTACTTAAGCGCTCAGGGCATAATCCAAATGCCCGAGCTGCCCAAAATTATTTAGTTGTCAAGGATTTGGGCCATACTTGTGCGATGTCTACATTGGAAGTGCTTCAGAGTTGTCCTTCGCAAAGGAAGGATTTGCTTTCTGCTCTTGGTGTGAACAGTGATGATTCTTCCTCAGTGATCAAATTTGAAACCGCAGGACATTAGCCTCGCTTTCCCTACTATGTGTCGCTTTTGGTACACGTAGAATGTATTAATATGATCGTCAAGCGCACTGTGATCGACGAGGGCGCTGCTGCATCTGTGATGTCTTTGTCCTGTTGGAAGGGTCTTGGTTCTCCTGAGTTGTCGAAATCAGTGACTATGTTAACTGCTTTTGATGGGAGATCTTTTAGGCTGCAAGACATCCTTCCATCCCTTAAAGTCCATTTGGGGGGGAATACCATTGCGATAGAGGTTGAGGTGGTTGATGAGCCCCTTGACTACAATCTCTTACTGGGTAGGAACTGGATGTATAGTATGCAAGCCATTACTTCTTCCTTGTTCCACGTTGTATGCTTTCCACATAACGGGAAGATTGTAACGATTGATCAAATCACATTCAAGAATTCCTCTGTTACTGCATCTTCGAGAGCTTCGGTTCCGATCGTTGAACACTCTCAGCCGGCAATTGGGAGTGTGGGTGTAGGCATGTATCCATCCCTCATGGGAAGCTTTAATTGCCCTGCATCGGTCCTCATGATAGGATCTTGTTCCGATAAGGCTTCGACTTCTATGACCTCAGTGTCTTTTCGCACGACTCATATGGAAGACCCTTGGATTCTTCCTACATTGATTATTTCGAGTGAGCCTGTTGAGACCAACGTGCCACTTCCTGCAGCCATGATAGCTTATCAAGCCAATCTTAAGAATGTTGCAAAGTCTTGTTCTTCCTCTTCGCGGACGGAAGAGGAAGACCCCTATGTGCTGTCAGCATGGGAAGTATAGTCTTCTCATGCCTACGACTGCCTTGATACAGTTTTCCCTTCAGATGAAGCGATCATCGAGGCTATGTCGGGCATTGAGATGCCATGGGAGGAACTCCATCATAGATCGTATTTCCTTCCATTGCTTGACCATTTGGAGCATGAGGATTATAGGGATATTCTTAGTCAGAGAATTGGTAGTCCCATGATTCAATTAATATCTCTTGTTCAGATGGCTGATGGGAACATGGCGAACATATCTTCCACGATTTCTATCAACATCTCTCAAAATCCTAGCACCATTGAGAATGTCTATATTGGGGCAGAATGTTCCCATGCTGAGATTCTCGAATATACCGAGCTATTCAAGGAATTCCATGATTTTTTTGCTTGGTATTATGATGAAATGCCAGGTATTGACCCTTAGATTGTCGAACATGAGATTAAGACTTACTCCAACACTAAGCCTGTTCGACAACGTTTACGTGCCGTGAATCCTAGGAAAGCACCCGCCATTAAGACAGAGATAGAGAAGCTGTTGAAAGCCGGTTTCATCTATCCCGTTCCCTTGACGGAGTAGGTTTCAAACCCCATTCCGATGGATAAGAAGCAGGGAGTGATCCGAATATGCACTGATTTCCGTGACTTGAATCGTGCCTATCCTAAGGATAACTTCCCCACACCATTTATAGATCATATTTTGGATGAGTGTGCGGGTAACGAGGTGTTCTCCTTCATGGATGAATTTTCCGGGTATAATCAGATCCAGATTAAACTTGAGGACCAACAAAAGAATGCATTTATTTTTCCTTGGGGAACATTTGCATATCGGAAAATGCTTTTCATCCTTAAAAACGCTGGAGCTACATTTCAGCGGGCAATGACCTTGATTTTCCACGATCTCAAGGCTATTATTGAAGTATTTTTGGATGACCTCGCTGCTCATTCTCGTATGAGAATGCGTCATCCCTATCACTTGAGATTGGTCTTCGAAAGATGCCGGCACTATTCAGTTCGATTAAATCCTCATAAGTGCATATTTTGTGTGAAGTCAGGTCGTTTACTAGGATTCATCGTTTCAAAGGAGGGCATAAGAGTCGATCCCTTAAAGGTTGAGGCAATACTTTAGTTGTCTCCCCCGAAGAACATTCGTCATCTTCAGTGTTTGCAAGGTATGGAAAAATTCTTATGAATATTTGTGGTCAACTTTTCCAATTTGAATAGAGGCTTCATGCATCTCTTGAAGAAGGATACTCCCTTTGAATGGGATGAGCGAGCCAAGGAGTCCTTTGATGCACTTAAGCGAGCCCTAGAATCGACCCCAGTGATTAGTCCTCTGGATTATAGCCGTGATTTCCTATTATATGTGGCTGCGTCTTTAGAGACGATTGGTATGGTGTTGGTTCAGGAGGATGAGGAGCTCCAAGAGCATGTCATATATTATCTGAGCTGAAACCTTATTGACGCAGAGATTTGTTATTCTCATGTCGAGAAGCTTGCTTTAGCGACTGTACATGCGGTTCAGCATTTGAGACATTATATTCTCCTTCGCCAAACCTTGGTTGTAGCCCATGTCAATCTGTTTTAGTTCATCCTCACACGAAGGATGATTGGGAGAAAGTATAATAAATGGATTGTCATTCTGCAAGAATTCGATCTCGAATTTGTTTTGGAAAAGTTTAAGAAGTCATTAATTTTTGCAGAGCTTATATCGGATTTCCCGAGCGAGGTCGAGGAGTTGGTTTGTGAAGATACGTTTGTTGATGAACACATATTCTTAATCTCAACGTCTGACCCATGGTATGGAGATATCATAGTATATATACAAACACAGAGGACCCCTACTCACCTCTCGCGAGATGAACGACGACAATTACGTCACGTCTCTAAGAACTACCTTATAGTGGACAATACTTTGTACCACCG
The DNA here is from genome assembly GCA_001517045.1 of Pseudotsuga menziesii. Lineage (NCBI taxonomy): Eukaryota > Viridiplantae > Streptophyta > Pinopsida > Pinales > Pinaceae > Pseudotsuga > Pseudotsuga menziesii. Next base: position 64,430 of record LPNX011073574.1, on the reverse strand, counting down.
TGGGGTAGATTCCATTTTATGATGTTGTTTAACTCATGAGGAGGTAGAGGTTGTGCTGAATGATTTCCATGGAGGGGTGTGTGGTGGTCATTTCT
>LPNX011073574.1:9719-62982 GCA_001517045.1 Pseudotsuga menziesii | reverse complement strand
CTTACAATATACTCTTCCCTCTCTGTCAATCCCTGCGGATCGTTACATGCATGCTCTATAAGCCAGCTACTGGTTACCGTAAGATTGCTACCGCTAATAATAGAACCAGAGCTAGGATTTTACAATAGTATAATAATCTACAAACAACTAACGACTGAACGAACCAAACAACCGACCAACTAACCAACCCTTTTACAATACAAAATATATCCCTTTATAGGCAGCCCGAAGGTCTTGCCATTACAACACTGTGGGCCTATCCCAACAGTAACCCAAAACCCTAACTAGTGACAGTTGGCCATATCTGTACTTGAGGTAGCCACTTTCCATCACACCACAGCTCTCTGCAGTCTTCCATGCTTCCCAGAGCTGATCATGGGTACTATGCACCGCTTCACTTTTCTGTCCTTCATCTTCAATGCTTCAACCTCGTTGCTCCTTTTCCTTTATGAGGGTTGCTGAGCCCTCCTATCTCTGCCGCTGCCTTCAATGCAGTGGGTGAGATCTCTCTTCTCGGCCGCTCAGGTACCATCATCTTCCTTGACTTTTCTATCTTAAAAGTCATGGTTTCTGACTTTGCTCTGTTAGCTGGAAACGTGCTATGGCATCGTAGCTCTATCTTATCTTCTCTCCGCCAAAACTTATCTATCCGCTAAACTGGCAGCTTCTTCTGTAGCTGCAGGACCCTACTCCAACAGTCCCCTAACACTTACTTGTGGCTCGTCCTCGAGCCACTTCCAATGGGCTTCTCCTGCTGTAGGTTTGCCTTGGCTTCCTGCGAAGTCCTCTACAACCTGTCTCGAAGTCCTGTGACTTCCTTCTGCATCACTTCGACATGCTCTTGTGCTAAGTCAAGCAAATATTGACTAATGCTGGCATCTTCTGTGGCATTAGTTTCCTCTCTGGTGGTAGAAAAATCCTTCATTTTATGTTCAACCGTATCGACTATCTCTGTGATTTGCTCTTGATATGGTTGAAGCAGGTCATTAATGTGTATCTCCTTTGTTCTTAATTGCTGCGCTTCCTGCTGCAAGAATTTCATCTCCTTTGTCTTCCTCATCTTTTGAAGAGTTTCCAAGCCCTTAATTTCTTCTTTCATTGCCACTGCAGTATTCTCTATCTGCTAAATACTTTGCTGGATTTCTACTTTTTCCAGCGGCTCATCTAACTTGGCCCATGTGTTCGTTGCATCGGTTAGTACTAACTGTGCTTCATCGATATGAGATTGCATCTGCGCAGAAGTGAGTTGAAGGGATTCTACTCGCGCTTTCTGGTCTACCTAGGAGGTGTCTCATATGTGAGCCTCAAGCTCAGCGATATGCACTTTGTGGTCTACCTTCATCTTGACCACTTCTTCGTCCATCCTAGCCATGGTTTCTTCTAGAGCCTTTGCTCTGTTTGCTACTCTTCTTAGCTTCTGCGGAACTAGTAAGGTGAACTCAATGTTATATTGGGGCAGTTCCAATGCGATGCTCTATAAAACTTGAGAAATATCTTGCTCTCTTTCCTCATATGTTCGTACTTCGTCTGCCTTTTTCTGAACACTGATAGCAAGTGTTGCATTCTGCTGCTTCAGCTGCGTATTCTGTTTGTAAGTCTCGAGCTCTCTACTCCTGAGCTCTATGCCTAGCTGCTGCTGGATCATCTGCAACTGATCAATATGAAACTCTACAAGGTTAACCTCAATGGGTTGTCTAAACTGAGCTGGTGGGTCCTTCATTGTTGCATGGAATCGGATACTCCCTGGTGGAATTAACACAATATTGAGTGAGGCGATCTTTTGCTAAGCTTTCCTGGCGGGATATCGACGGTGTCGAAGTTTCTTCGGTGGTCGCCTTTACTGGTGGAATGTGCATCATGGCAGTCTTCTCTATAATTATTTTTAAGTCTAGAAGCTACTTTTCTACTGCGCTCTTCCTCTGTTCCTGCGACACCTTCATCGTGTCAAGTGAGTCCTTCAATGTGTCACACGTCCTTGTTGCGATGAGTTCATAGTCATCGTCTGTTAATGCGGTCTTCAGAACTGGCTTTGAAGTTTTCTATTTTCTCTTTTGCTGTGTCTCTATGGTCTCTTGTTCTCCATCCTTTGTTGTGTGTGCCTCTGTTGTCCCTTCCGGTGGATCTTTTCTCTTTCCGCCTAGTGGTGGCACTTCTATTGTTCCTTGTGCCTAGGTCTCTGTTTTGTCTTTACCCTTGTCTTGGGGGTTTGTCTGTGTAGTGTCTGATGATAGCGGTGTAGTATCTTCATATTCCTACTTCCATTGGTCATCTAAGTCTCTTGTGACTGCTTCGATGTCCTTTGTTGTCATCCTGAACGATCCAGGAGCCCAATCATCCTGCTTAGTCCTTTTTGGTCGCAGACAGATTAAATGGCTGTCTGCCATAAAATTAAGCTGGCTATCATATATGTCCATAGTCTCCGTGCTGATTTGTGGTGTCTCTTGAATGAACTTCATCAACAACTTATAGTAGTCATGAAATACCATCATATTTACCGCTTTCTTGGCTGGACTATTGGTCTCCCATAAGCTGGCATAGCGCACGTCTTTGGGCCCGCCACCTGCGATGTGTGGGAACTGGGTATGGGGCGGCTCCTTCCATCCGACAAATGCACAAAGTATAAGCAACCAAAAGAAATGGAAAGGGTGGTTTGCTTCATCCTGAGCTGCCAAGCAATCTGCTTGAAGCATATTTAATAAAATAGAGACCAATTGAACTGTTCCCCCTCTGTAACTTGTATTACAAGGTGAATGACGGATCCTGTAACTTCCTTTGGTCGAACCTTGGTTAACAATTGTCCTGTGAGCAGACTGGATATAAATCTAAGTGTATCATTTGTAATGCTTGAAATTTCATAAGCTCGTCCTCCTCTCTGTAGCTGATACTTATTTACTAGGGCTTGCGGTAACTTGGAGTCCTTGGTTTTTCCTATTGTCTGTATCTCGGGGTGCTTACCAGTCTTGGATATTCCGGTGATGCGATGTATCAAATCGATGTTCAGGTCGACCTTGTTGCCTAGCCAGAGGTACCCTCCACGTCCACAAGAAAGTAAGATGTGCACCACGGCATTGACCTCTGCACCCCTTCCAAAATGAGGTAATCTCAGCAAATTGAGTAGACCTGACCGCTCAAGAATCTGGACATGTGGTAGGGGAACACATTCATCTCTCCCTGTCCTCAGGTTATTTTCAATCTTTAGATAGTTTTTCAGCTTGAACTGAGGATATGTCTTACCATCTACTAGGTTATAATCTACAAATTTAACAACAGCAGCATATCCTACTAGATCTCCATTTTCCTTTACTCGAGAGTCAATGGGTGGTATGGGAACAATATACCTAGCATTCTTAGGAATTATTACCTCTAGTGCGCCTTCAACTCATGGTATAATGTAGTCTGTTGTTCTATGAACTTCATCCTCCTGCTCTGAACCGAATTCTTCATTGACCTGAGATTGGCTCCTCGTCTGTGGTTGTTGTCTGGGCTGTGACGAACTTGGCGGAGCACCCTTAGATGGCGTCGTCATGGCAGACGCAAGGCCACCACGCTAAAACCTTCTCCAAATGTTTTCTATAGGTTCGTCCTTAGAAAGAACCCACTCAGTGTAAAACGGCGGACGGGAAATGGCTACAACTTCTGAAAAGCCCAGCACTCTGTAACCAACTGAGCTCTAGACAGAGAACTCTTAACAACTTACTCTATAGCTCTCGGTTTTTTTGTAAACGTAACCATCCCAATTGAATACTTTCTGCTTTTATACTCAATACGATAATCTCGGAAACAACGGTCATCTAGACTGAACCCGTCGGTCGTAGTAAATTCCTGGACAAGACCACACCCGTCACCTGATCCTTAATAAATGTGGAAATCCGATCGAATTTCCCTCGAAACGTGTGTGTACAGGCGCCGGTCTCATTGAAGATTTGCCAAATATGGGAAAATTGATTATACTGGTGCCAAATCTACGGTAAGATAAACCGGTCATTTCCTCATTAACTGCCTGGCAGAGGGTGATTTGACTGGCCCTATGTCAGTTGCAAAACTGAATACGTGGCACGGGGAAACAACGCACCACCGTGATGCGACTCTGCATCACCTGCGTAAAACAAATACTTTTTTTTTTGCCGTCCTGATGACTTACGCAAAATGAACCAACCTTATGCGATTCCTCGTACTTAGAAAATACATGCCGGTGTAGACTAGTTCCCGGTGCGATGCCTCCTTTCAACTACACTGGACATCTGCACCACCATAAACTGGCTAAGCTAGGGCTGAGAGGTGGGGTGGCTATCACTATAGAGCTTAAGCCTACTACCATTAATCCAAGTGGGAAGAAGCTCTCCATCTAGCTTGCTGAGCTGAATGGCACCTCCCTCTGTAACTTCCTGTATCTAATATGGCCCCAGCCAATGCGTCTTGAACTTCCCTGGAAACTTAATGAATTTGCTGTCATAGAGGAGCACTAGGTCTCCGATCTGGAAAGTCTTACTCTTAAGGTGTCTTTCATGCCAAGCTTTTTCTTGGGCCTTCTACACTTTCTGATGGAATCCGACGATGAATCTGTCTTCTTCTAAGGAAAGCAGCTGTGCTAGCCTTTCCTCCATTGTGTCTGTATCAGTCATCCCGGTGATCTAAGCGATTCTTAAACTGGGAAGAATATACTCCATAGGCATAACATCTTCCTGTCCATACACCAAGCTGAAAGGCATGTGTCCTGTAAGTTTCTTGCATGTGGTCCTGTAAGCCCATAATACAACATTAACTCTAAGGCCCCAATCATTCCTTTGGCTATTGCAGATCTTAGTAAGAGCATTTTCTAAAATCTTATTAAAGGCCTCCACTGTACCATTAGCCTGTGGGTGGTAGTGAGTGCTCTTATGGTGCTGAATCTAGAATTCTTCTGTCAAGGCCTCAATAGTGTTGTTCAAGAAATGGGTACCTTGGGGCTCATCAAAATTACTGGGCATCTGAATCTACTAATGATGTTCTCAAAAACAAATTGTGCGGCTGTAGCAGCATCACAATTCTTTAATGCTTTGGCCTCTGCCCATCTGGTGAGGTACTCTATTCCAGTGATAATATATCTCGCACCAGTGCGCTTTCCTGGTGGGTTGATAGGACCCACAAAATCTATAGCCCATTTGCCAAATGCGCGCAGCGTAACCTACGGTCGCAGCGGCATTTCATCGCAACGCGAGGGTTTTCCTACCCTTTGGTAGATATCGCAGCATCTAGAAAAGTCCTTGGTTTCTTTATGCAACGTAGGCCACCATAATCCTGCCTCCAGGATTTTCTGTGCAGTCGGATTTCCTGCGAAATGACCTCCTGCGGTTCCTGAATGTGCCTCTCTGATAATAGTGTCTTTTCCATGCAGCATCACACATATGCGCAGAACTTCATCCAGACCTAACTTGTATAGGTGTCCTGCAATGAGGGTGAATTTTGCTGCTTTTACAACCAACTGCCTCTTTTTCTACTTAGTAAACTCATCAGGCGCTACTCCTGTAGTGAGGAATTGAATAATATCGGCATAGTAGTCGTCTGCAATCTGGATAGAAAACAACGGTGCATCTGGCAGATTATCCTCTAGGTTACTTGGCTCTTCTCCTGAGTCTATTCGCGACAAATGATCAGGTCCAACATTCAGTGTTCCTGGCTTCACAATGATTTCAAAATCATACTCCTGGAAGAGGAGTAACCATCTGCAGATTCTCCCACCTAACACTGGCTTATTGACCAAGTACTTTAACGCGGAATGGTCAGTGAACATCTTAAATGAGGCACCCAATAGGTAGTGTCTGAAATTCTGTAGCACATACACCATAGCTATACCTTCTCTTTCTGTTGTGGTGTAGTTCTTTTCTACTGTCGAGAGCTTTCTACTGGAGTATGCGATAGGATGGTCAATATTTCCTTCTCCTGGTTGTGTTAAAACAACCCCTAGTGCGATGCCAGACACATCCACATGTACATGAAATGGCTTAGTCCAGTCTGGAAATAATAGGATGGGTGTTGTAACCATCTTCTCCTTAAGTATGTCTAGACTCTGCTAACATTCCTCATTCCATAGGAATTTTACATCCTTCTTTAGCAATTTCTCCATTGGTACTGTAATCTTTGCGTAGCCCTTAATGAACTTTCTTCAGTACCCGGTATGACCAAGTACTATCCTCAGTTGCTTGACTGAGTTGGGTGCTGGAATATTTACAATGATGGTGATCTTCATGGGATCTACCATCAAGCCTTATCTGCACACAATATGACCCAACAGAATACCGAATGGTGCACAAAATATACATTTTTTCAAATTTAGAGAAATCTGGTACTGCCTACATTTCTCTAACATCAGTCTTAAGTCTCCTATGTGCTTGTCGATTAGTCCAAATACAGTCCAATCATCGAAATATACTTCTAGGAATTTATGAATGTATTCTTTAAATACAGCAACTACTACTCTAGAAAATATAGCTGGTGCATTCTTAAGACCAAAGGGCATTACCGTATACTGGAACGAGCCCCATTCTATTGCAAAGGTGGTCTTGGATCAATCTTCTGGATGTATTCTGATCTGATGGTAGCCTGAGAAGCCATCGGTGAAGGATTAGACCTCCTGTCCTCCCACGTTGTCTAACACTTCATCAGTGAACGGTGTCGGAAATGGATCATGAAGCGATGCATCATTGAGCTTGTGCAGATCAACATAGATCCTGATGTCTCCTTTGGTTTTCTTTTCCTATACGACCATGGGACTAACCCATTCACTCTCTTCTATTGGCTCGATGATGCCTACCACCAGCATCTTATTGATTTCATCCTTTACTTTTTCTTTGTAGCGCATATTCAATCTATATGGGCGCTGCTTGAATGGTCTAGCATCCTCCTTCAATGGTATCCTCATGACTCCCAGGTCTCCAACTATTCCCTTCATCTCTGTGAACTTGGTGGGAAATAGGTCCTGATAGTCATGTAACAAATCTGCACTCTGTCCGACTGTTTCATCGTTCCAATAGTCTCCAATAGAGGCAAACTTAGGTTCTGTGTCTGTGCCAATATTGATCTTTTTAATCTTAATGGGTTCGGTGATTGATGGAATTTCTAACTATGGTCCCCCAACATTGCGAGTCCCTTCTGACTCCGAAATGTTGGTGTTGCGAGGATCCTCATCCTCGTCCCCTGGTTCTGATGTAAAATTATAACACTCTAATTCCTCTTCGAGCTAGATAGCCCACTCAGGTTGAGCTGGCACTGATATGGTACATTCTTCAAATATCTTGCTCTTTATTACTTGTAGGGCCTGATCAACACCTGGATACTCAGATTCAAAAGTGAAGGTGAGTAGAAAGCTGTCTATCATAAGTGGCCATGTTGTTGTTCCCTTGCGCAATTCAGTCTCTGTATACCAGTTCCTTGGAACTGTGTCCAAAGTATGAATGAATCGGTGAACCCATTCATCCTCGGGAATGTCTGACCAATTCTGTTCACATGTCTGAATGTGTGACCTGGGGTCACTCTCTCCTATGTACTTCTACTGGACATAATCGGTGTCGATGGAGAATCTGATTGCCATCAATATTTTAATATTATCCCATGATGCAATGTTCTCTTTATGCACGTACCACCATCTTGCAGGTGTGCCTCGTACTGCAAGATCCATAGCTGCGATCCTCTGTTCATGAGGAATTTGTTGCTCAAACTACTCAAGGAAGTGTTGGATATCTGTCAGACCATGATATGATGGAATCTCATTGATCTCTGTTCCAATCCATCGCAGTGACTTAGTCAAGTACGCGCACCTGCGTGCTGATACTTCGTGAAGTCTATTCTGCCAATTCTCTAGACCAACATCTGAATCCGATGCGCATGAGCTGTCGCATCGCCAACTAATGTTCCCATCTACTGTTGGATTTACATAGTCACTCTGGTTTGTGGTCATCTGATAGAGACTCTCCATGTTACGTGCCTCCTCCTCTGCTCGGATAGATTCAATATATCTAGGACCCTGGAAAGGATCCAATGGCGCGATGACCTGGATCTGCATGTCCTCAAAGGTCATTTGTCTTCTCTTTAGGTCGATGACAGCCATGTTACCGATCACCCAATCGATACTTAATAATGCTGGATACGATCGACTATCGCCAATTATTTCTATAACTTCAAAGTCCACAAAATATCAAACTCTGTCAATGTCAACTGGCACCTGCGGTAGTCGAACCAATGGTGATACTCGCTGCTGGTTAGCTAATCTCAGGTGGATAGGTGATCTGACTAACTGAGGGCTACCCATCTGTTCCCATGTCTGCTTAGTCAGAACATTCACCTCTGATCCTAGATCTAAGACGACCTCATCCATTTCAAACTCTCCAATCTGTGTTGTGAGCTTCATCTCTCTTCTGGTCCTTGTATGTCCTGTAATATTATGAACAGCGTGGTGTGCATTGCCAAAGAGAGAGGGTTGCTAACACTAATCTATGATGCACTGGAGCTCGCCGATAGCTTTTTCATTTCTCACGAGTTTCAAGCAACTACGTAGGAAGGATTGTACGCTTCCTGTCGATTCATCCTCGTCACCTCTTCCCGATGTGGTAGCCTGCGGTATCTATTCAGGGCTATCGCCACAAGGTTCTTGCTGCAGTACGCTCCTAGATAGAGGTACCTGCGATCCTGATTGCATAGGTTCATCAAATAAATCCTTAGCTTCCTGAAATGTTTGTTTTTTCTTTTGTAGGTTGAGTGGTGTTGCTTTGTTAGGAGCTCTACACACCCACGACCGTCCTGTGTTCTTTTTCGTCTCCTGCGATGTCCCACTGGTAGAAACACCGCTACGAGTCACAGTATTGACTCTTGGTTCTGGATTTACCTGCTCAGCAGCAATAAGCTGGATGTTCTGGTGTACTTCTGGCTTAGGTTCTCTGATCTTAGCTATCAAGGTAGGACATTCCGCTATAGTGTGTTCATAATATTTACAATAATTACATGTGGTAGTGGGGCTCTGACAGTCCCTAGCATAGTGTCCTACAACTCCACAGTTGTAACAAGTAACTGGGCCGTGACCACGGCCAAAACCTTCTCCACGGCCAAATCCTTCTGCTCGACCGAAGCCTCCTCCTCGGCCTCGTCCTCTGAATCCTCCGCCTCGACCACCATAAGCCGGATCCTACTGTGGTCCTGCTGCTGGACCTTGTGTCTCTGACTGGACTCTGTACAAGTCTTGCTTTGCTCCAACCATCATGTCATAGGCTCTACAATCTTGTTCCTAATGGCCTACAGACTTGTAGAAGACGCAGTATAAGTTCTTAGGTGTTTGCACATACTTCTGAAGTAGAGGGAAATGGTGAGGTAAGTGTCCTTGCATTTTGCATATCTTGCATCATGGCCCGTGGGTCTGTTGTAAGGGGTTAGGAGCCCCTGTTGCTATATATTCTACAAAGGCCGGACAATTGTCTTTACTATGGCCCTATGCTTTACATTTTATGCACCATATCTCTTGCGCAACTTCTTTCCCTTTCTTCAGCTCATGCAACTATAATGTAAGATTAGCCAACTGGTTCTATAAGGTTGTCATGCCTGTACTAGTCTCAGCTAGAGGTGAAGCCTCTAGTTTCATTGCCATCTCCAACGCATCATCCTACATCTGGAGTTTCTGCTGCATTAACGGCAGTCTAATGTGAGGGAGCAGTGCTGCAATAAACCATTCCTTATGCTACTCCAGCGCGAACTCAAAACTGACTTGGTCTATAAGGGCTTTGAATTTCTAATCAAATTCCCACACCGACTCTGTAGGTAATTGCTTGATGTCTTTGAGTTCTGTTATGCACTGTGACTCAGACTTAGGTTTCTTAAACTCTTTAATTATGGCGGTCTTGACCTGGACGAGTGTTCTGGGTATAACAGCGTACTTCATATACCATGTTAAAGCTCGTTCTCTCAATGTGGTGACCAACTGTACAAGTTTAATGTTATCATCATTGATTGTTTTAATGGTCCACATGGCTTCACATAGAAACCAATGCTTTTCCAGGTCCTCTGCTCCTGTACCCTTAAAGGTAGGTAGATTCATATCATCTCCCATTCTATTTCTCTGTGGTGGGTTCTAATTGACTGGATTACTACCACTCGGCGGTGTAGGTGAAGGCGATGTAGCGGTAGTAGGTACCGTCTGTGAGCTACTGACTAGAGTACCTACGGGATTACTCTGTGTCCCAGTCTGTTTCTGTGGGGTATAGGGGTGGTAAGGGATACCCCCCTCTGGTTCTTCTACGGTACTATGACTCGGTTTCCTAATATTGTCTGAACTATCTCCAAATATAGGAGAGCTGAAAGCTACTTTATACTTCTTGCCACTACGTGTTCGTCCAATGTCATCAAAATCACTTTCAAAATCTTGTGACATTACTATCGCTACTTACTCATCTGAAACTAGATCCATTGTTCCTTTTTCATGTAATAGCATCTTAATGGACAAGTTTAAAGATCTTAGGTACTTACCACGATATCTTTTGAAGAAGTAGCGCTCAGCCTCACTGAAGCTTTTCGTCTGGTCAACTGCAAACTCTGTGACGAAGCCTCCTAGCACACTCTCAAGCCAGAATTCTATTGCCCTCGTGAGGGGATTATCAAGGTTCTCCACGGTCTGAATCAGCTTTAGTGTCCAGACAATGTCTCTTTTCTTTTTGAATATGCCTATATCAGTTAGCTTTGCTAACCAGTCATAAAGCTCGTTTCCAAAGGCAGCAAAGAATATCGCATGTATGTCTGTAATGATATGTTTTTGTAACCATGCCTCTATGTTCAGTTTAGGGCTCCTGTTCTCTCGTTCAGCAAACTCTTTCAGGTTAGACCAAACCCACTCATTGAGTTCGTCTCTAGTAGGACGCCACCCGAACATCAGCGCTGTGTTTGTTCAAAACCGGTAACGGAACCATTTGTTGGTTATCATGGGTAGACCCGAGTTTACTATAATCAACCAACAACACCCCTAGCTCACTGGCCCTTTTGGCAACAGACCACGAAGCGGCCTGAAGTCTCACCCGAAGTGATTCTAATGGGTTGGCCAAGGACTCAAGTGTCTTGGACTAGGTTCTGTGGCGTCTTTTCTTATGACTCGCAGCTCTTCTAGCTGCGAGGTCTCTTTCTTTGCACGTCGCGTGAATCCTCTGCTCGCGTCGCGCGATTTCCTCGTCTCGCAACTCTTCTAGCCGTGAGATGTGTCTTCTACTATTGTGCGGTCCCCTTCCACGTCGCACACTTTCACTGACTCGCAATAACTCCAACCTTATCGCATCGCCGCTCACCAAGCGACACGTAACTTCCTCCCAACACTAAGCCCTTAACCTACGGTATCACGCACCGCAGCTCCTCTACCGGTGCGGTATCTCCTTCCTGCGATAACCTACTCCCATGGCTCAGCGCACTTAGCGTTGGTCGTGTCGACTCGTAAGGGTCAACATACCAGGCTGTTCACTACTGCGACTAATGACTGTTCAAGCAAAGCATAAATGAACCCGCATACAACATACCAAAGACTTAACTTATGTTTATCCTTCCATATTGCTATAAACTGATTAACACATTCATTCACTAAACTGTAAACAAAGTTCATGAAATAACTGATAACTGCACAAGTAACATAACACATAATCCAATCACATAACACACGATTTTAACGTGGTTCACCTCCAGGATGGAAGTTACGTCTACATAACTGTGTTTTCATTATAGCTCAGGGGAAAGTAAAACACAGTTCTGCTGCACCGCATATGCAGCTCAAGATCTTCTCTCTTAGATCTTCTTTCTATCTCTATATTGTCTCTCTTACAATATACTCTTCCCTCTCTGTCAATCCCTGCGGATCGTTACATGCATGCTCTATAAGCCAGCTACTGGTTACCGTAAGATTGCTACCGCTAGTAACAGAACCAGAGCTAGGCTTTTACAACAGTCTAATAATCTATAAACAACTAACGATTAAATGAACCAAACAATCGACCAACTAACCAACCCTTTTACAATACAAAATATATCCCTTTATAGGCATTCCTAAGGTCTTTCCATTACAACACTGTGGGCCTGTCCCAACAGTAACCCAAAACCCTAACTAGTGACAGTCAACCATATCTGTACTTGAGGTAGCCGCTTTCCGTCACACCACAGCTCTCTACAGTCTTCCATGCTTCCTGGCACTGATCATGGGTACTGTGCACTGCTTCGCTTTTCTGTCCTTTGTCTTCAATGCTTCAGCCTCGTTGCTCCTTTTCCTTTTTGATGGTTGCTGAGCCCTCCTGTCTCCGCCGCTGCCTTCAATGCAATGGGTGAGCTCTCTCTTCTCGGCCGCTTAGGTACCGTCATCTTCCTTGACTTTTCTATCTTAAAATTCATGGTTTTCGGCTCTGCTCTGTTAGCTGGAAACGTGCTATGGCGTTGTAGCTCTATCTTATCTTCTCTCCACCAAAACTTATCTATCCGCTAAACTGACAGCTTCTTCTGTAGCTGCGGGACCCTGCTCCAACAAGAGCACTCCTCTTCTGAATACCACCAAGCGAATGGACAAGTTGAAGTAGTGAATAAATCACTTAAGTCCATTCTCCAATGAACCATCGCACAGAGCAAGAAGAATTGGAATATTATGTTATACCCTGCTTTGTGGGCATATCGAACCGCGGTTAAGACCGCCACTGGTTTTTCTCCATATCAGCTTGTGCATGGAGTGGAGTCGATATTTCCTGTTGAATGCGAGATTCCTTCGTTGAAGCTAGCTTTGGAACTCTTACCAGACACTTCACCTTTGGAGGAGCATTTGGTCCACCTCGAGCAACTTGATGAGCAGCGTCGAGATGGCTTGGTTGCTCTAGAGGTTAATAAACGTCGCGTTAAGGTCCAATATGACAAGTCTATCCGTCCAAGAGTGTTTAGTGAAGGAGACTTGGTCCTTTTGTGGGATCAATCGAAAGAACCCTTGGGGGAAGGGAAATTTAATCCTATGTGGTGTGGTCCTTATGTGGTCAAGCGTGTCTTAGAGAAGGGTGCCTATGAGTTAGTTGATTACGAAGGCGCAGCTTTGGCGGATCCTAGAAATGGGCTCTATCTCAAAAAATACTATGCATGATCTTTAGCCAAGGCTTCTTGTTGTATATTAGTGTACAGCTTTGCATAGTTAGGTATTTTTATTATCGTGATCGGGTTTGTGATTAGTTTCCATTTCTTTTGGCAGATCTCAATGGAATATTCCACCTACATAGGATTCGCGGATGGTGCAATCCGTCACACTCAACACTCAGCCTCTGCTGCTTGGGTGATTTATACTCCTATGGGTCAGGTACTATCTTTAGGAGGTGTATGTCTACGGCCATCTTCCAACAATGTTGCTGAATATAGCGCCGTTATCGAGCTTCTATGGGATTCCATTTCACATGGCATTCTATCTCTTGAGGTACATCTTGATTCGGAGTTAGTAGTGTCACAGCTCAATGGTTTGTACCATGTTAGAGATTCGACGTTATTGAGAAGATTCTTACGTGTGAGATTGTTAGAATGGCAATTTGACAATATCACATATATACACATTCCAAGAAATGATAATCAAGTTGCTGACTCATATGCTAACTATGTGTTAGATTGCCATTTGTTTCATTCATAATAAATTAATCACAAACAATTTTACACATGTAAATAAATAAACCGATCACCATAAAAACTTTATATATATATATATAAAATGTGGTAATACATAGTGTCGTATACAAAAGTGGAGCTTTCAAAGCTTCCATCATATAATACACGGTCGTACAAAACATATACACTATCAGGTATCTAATCCTGTGGAGGGGGAGGGTTGTGATCATGATACGTCACTACGGCTCTAGCTAGCCACCGGAATAAACGCACCCATGCGCGTGGCACTCCCACCACCTGTCGTTGCATGGCCTTAGGCAAGTCCTCGACTTGCGCCATGGGAACTCTATGAGTCAGTCACATGAAGTTGGTATGAATTCTTTGGAGCGTTCGCTCCGCATCCACACCTGTGATGTCATCCCCTCTTCCCCTCCGTCTATGACATGGGAAGCCCTCTGGTCATCGTGGTCCCACATCTGCACATAAATAGTAGATGTCACTATGTGTTGTCATGCCAAACATGTCTTTTTGATTCCACATAATCAAAGAAAATACAAAAAATTAAATAACTCAAAAAACTTTAAAAAAGAGTGAGAGTCGAGATTCGGTACCTATCTCTCCATATGCTGATCCTGGTGGCAATGGCATGTCCGGATTCCCCCAGAAATATATCCCTCCATAGGGGTAGTCATCTATGGGAACAATCTATCGTCACCACCATGGAAAGAAGTCAGCTAGATATGGGTTGGCCATCCTACCACCCCCTAGTCTGCGTATAGCATCTGCCCAATGCCGTTGGGACGGATCTCGAACCCCGTGAAGAGGAACGTTCACTCTAGGGCTCAATCCTAGAACACGCTCGAAGAAAAACTTGCTCAGAATGTTGCTGAACCCGAAGTTCCATATCCTGCCTACCTTACACTCACTAAGATGGTGTTTCATGTTGCTCAGTAGTGTAGTACTCCAGTCATATATGGTTGGTCTCATACACTCTACCGCATAGAACATCAGTGGCCGCGAGGCCTAATGGAGTGAGGCTAAGCCTGCTATCCTGCCCAGCGTCAGTAGTATGGCCTTTAGGCCCAACACCTGTATAGCATTGGTGGGGACTTGACTTCCCACCTTCTTAGTATCTAGGTAGCAATACACAGCTACGTACTCATCGATAGTAATCCCACCGCCTGGCCCACCTTGCGAATGAAGGTTCACCACCTCCCCTTATCTAGATAGACCTGTGATAAAGTATATGTCTTCCACCTCTATGGTGAGAGACATCCCATCTATCCAAAAGGACTCTAAGTCTAGATCCCAATAGTCTACCAACATCTCTAGCAGTCTTGGTTTGGCCCTCAGACCACCAAGACACCAGAACTTGTAGATTCCACATGCTCGAAGAGCTTGTTGAGCCATCACGTTAGCCCTTACAGCTTCCTCTACTTCACCATGCTCGTGCTCTCTCCATTCTAGCACCATCCTGCAAGAGAAATTGCCACATTACCCATTAAATTCTTATAAATTCACTTGCACGGCGTCATACGCGACTATTTTGCAAACAGCCACGTATGTATGCGGTTTCTATCCTCTTTTCCATGTATAGCCAACCATATACGTTGAAAAAGCTTCGATATCTACGTGGGCCATAGAGCTCATTTAGAGATGGCCTAAACAACCTCATTTCACCATGAAAATCAACAAAAATTATATTAAAATGCATGAGGAGAGCATGAGTAAATACCTGGAAGAAACGGTTGTGAATTCCGCCAGCTGTATCTCCTAGAATTTGCATTCGAAAATCAGAGCTCCAATGGGTAAAAGTTTCAAATGATTTATATTTTTTACTATTTATAGAAAAAATTTCAAATATTTGAAAATTTTTACCCCCTTTCCTATAGTTTTGACAGTTTCTAACCATTTTGGACCGTTTCTGACATAATTTGTGATGTAGAAGACCATTTTCAGTGCCGTTTCAGCCATTGGATTGGCCCGTTCATCTTGATCTCAGGTATAATGTCTTCACGGGCATATAGGTTAGGTTCACTGCTGTTTGCATTTTGCATGGCCTTATGACCATGTCACCATGACCTTAGGTACAAGCCCACTCTATTACGTCATGGAACCTTCTTGCTGCTTTAGAAGTGGCATAATACGAGTGGTAGAGCTTAACCTTACATGGGTACCCTAGTTAGCCCCTTATTTTCATTTGGTGCCCATGCCGACGTTTTCTCCTTTAGGGTGTGGGAGTCTATTGTATAGTACTGCCATGACATTTTGCAAGAGCCTCAAACTACTCTTGATCTTATGCTGGCTTGTTTCCCTCTGGAATCCCCCTATGTCAAGTTGTGAATGCATTATCATGAGCTTTTCCTGCCTTATTGAGCTTTATGTTGGCTCCCCTGACATTGCGTTTCAGCCATATAGCCCAAGCTTGTCTCATGTCTAGCCATGCAGAGCCATTTTTTATATCCTTCACAGCTTGATTCCCTTTTTACCGGGAGGGGATTTTCCCCCTAGTGTTGATATCCTAAACATGTATCCTTGCATTGAGCATAGGTATGTTCCACTACTTGGAACTAGTTTGTTTTCCCTTATGACAATCGTCTCCTCCTAGTTTGTAACTATAAAGCTAATTTCTTTTTTCAAGCTTTTCAAATAACTGAAAAAGTCCAAAAAAAAAAATTAAAAAACCAAAAATCCGGACAAGGAAAGATGTTATCTTTGGTAGCTTTCGAGTCATGTCGCCTTCGAACAGAGCACTGTATATCACATCCATTCGTTGGGTTATAGTTTGACTTTAGGAGCTATACTCATTTATCTGAGTTTATCTCCACCAACTAGTTAAGCTTCGAGTCCTTATGGAGCCTCTGTTGATGCCTCCTGTGTCACAGAGATGTCCCAATTTGTATATCGAGTCTATTCTACCTTCATTCAGTCACCATACACCGTTATGCTCTTGTTCGAAGGAATTTGAAACCTGTGTTGGCCATTCCTCAGTTATCTTGACTTTGCATGTTGGCCATTTCCGTTACAGTTACGTGCACCTTATGATCGAGTACGTACTTCCACATTAGACAGCTTTGCTGAGTACCTTGTGTTGGATGATGGGGGATGCCTTAATGCCCTCCTTCCAGTGGATTTCATCCCATCGACTTTAGATCATTTATTCTAGGATTGGAATCTAGAGTCCTTTTGAGTGCCTTGAGACTTGCAGTCATCAGTGGAAGGTTCTCTCGCCATCGACAGTTTCTTGGGAATACATCAATGTCCCCTGATCGATGGATTCTCTCAAGTGTTTGACCTCAACACATCTATTCACACTTTTTAGTTTGCACTCTAGTGCCTTGATTCCCATTTTCATTATCAGTGGGTAATCTCGCATCTGTTAATGGTATACATCAATGACCGGTAATCAGACAATGGACTACTATGTTCGACCTCGACACCTCTATTCATATAGTAGGACATGTACTCATAGCGGTTTGTGTAGAAGACTTTCCAGACTAGTGGCATCTCTTATATGATACCTCCTTGATCGTGCCAATATTCATGATATTTCAGCTCTCGTGACTTTATTCCAGTGTATGTCAGACATTTCCAGCCACTATGGAGATCTTGATCTATTATATATCTTTAGTCATTTTGGAGATCATGGTCCTTTGTATATCTTCATCATGGAGATTATGATCTATGTATATTGTATGTGGCGATGACCACATATGTGATATCATGTATCATGCCTATTCATGGCCATTGTACTCTTATGTATCCGGGACTGCTATATGTACATGCAGTTATATGCAGAGTTGTATTATTGTACTATGCTGATTGGGTGGCTGGTCTTCCATTTGAGATCCTTCATCACTCCACTTCTGGGATGGAATTATAATGTATTTCATCAATCGTATGACCCCTCTAACCTCACACATTAGGGGGCATCTGTTATAGTGGATTTCACCACTCTAGGTGAATCACACTTTGTATGGACTTCCCCTATCCCACTGCAGACTCTTTAGACCCCATGGACTATCTTTTATCCTTTGATGTTTCCTTGATCATCCCTAAAAATATATGAAAAATGATATACGCAGATTTTTACCCGATAACCACGTACATATGCGGGTTTAACCCCTATAACCGTGTACATCGGGATGTGTGCATAATCCAAATCCTTTTGGATTTTTCCTTGACATGGATCCGACTCATTCGAATCCTGGCCTTCCATATGCCTTGATATCGCTCGGGTTCAACGCTTCATTATCCCTTGTGAAGCTATATAAGGAACCCCTTGGTACATTGAAGGCATATAGAGAGATTGAGAGCAACGAAACTATAGTCCATTGTTGGCGGAATTTGTACTTGAGTCTGCATCCCTTTGTCCCTTGGAGCACTGTTGTGTTCTTCCCAAGCTTTCCTTTTGCTAGTGAGCTTGCTATCGTGAGATGGAGGATTGAGGTGGTGGAGGCCCAAGTGGGGGATTTAGTTTCTCCGATTCGTAGACATGCTGTCAGAGGTTGTATCTATCTTGTAGTCTCTGATTTATATTAATAAGAACTATCTTTTCCTGTCCAATGATGTGTACTTGATTAAATATTGTATCCATTGGAATATGTCAAATGCTTTTACATTATTGATTATATATGCTAGAATAGATCTAACACCATGATATATAGTATGCTTGTATTGTTTACTTGTTGTTGAGGTAGTATTATATCAATTCAAGATGAAGATTGGAAAGATTAAAGGGGATCTACTTCAACCGTCCGGAATAAGGTTCGAGGTCTAATCCTTTAGTGTTAGACATTTTATTTCTATTGCATATTGGGAAAGATTGATTTCTGGAGTCAAAGCTCTCTGTTGTGGTACCCCAAGCCATCGGAATTTCTCTTCGTAATAGATATGACAGCACTCCATCCATCTCCTACTATCGCGAGCGGGAGCTCACAGCAGGACCACCGCAGGAGCTATGGTAACTACCCACCTCCGACAGGTGAGGACCAATATCTGCACACACAAATAAGGACACCATCAGTCCACACATGCATCTACCAACCAGCTCAAACTACACTATGTATAAATATGAACACAAAACACATCACACATACATACTAGCTGTTCCCCAAGCCTGGCCGGGAGGTCGAGGCGTATCAGGGTCCCCCTAATAGTCCATACACGCATATAGGTACTCCTCGATCACCATTGGAAGTTGTCGCCATTGCTCTAATAGCTCCTCAATAAAAAAGCGGCCCACTCTGCTGCCACCCTCTCAGATCATCATCTGACACCACTGGTACATCCGTGGCTCCCATGAACCACTATCCTACACAGCCCGGTGCGGATGCAGTGTAGGTACTTTCTCAAATAAGAAAGCACATAGGAAGGAGCCAAAACAAAATCCTTCCCCAGATGTCTTTGACTTTTTCAGCTGATGCCGAACAACCTAAAGGTACATCTGGCCCCATCCATAGTACATGCTCCCTATAGCACACTCTACTAGCTGAAGCTTCCCACCAGAGATCTTGTGGCTCCCCATGGAACCCAAGATATGTAGTAATAGTGTCTCCACCACCCGTGTCGACAAATCCTCAATGTCACACATTAGGATATAGGAGCCACACACATATTTTGTAGTGTAACAATGCATGTCACATAGCTCCTCCAATGTCTCCCCTCGAGACAACACAGGTGCCAAATCACCAACCACTCCCAACATAGGGAGCCCAGTAAGGAAGTACACATCTACCAGTGTAATATCAATACGTTGTCCCTGAAAGAGGAACACCTCCTCATCAACATCCCAAAAACTCACCAATGTTTATAGCAACAAACCCAAGCTCTTCATGAGGGTTATCCTCATGAACTTCAGCAACCCACAACGGGCCAGTGTATCTCTCACATTCCCATATTGTAATGATGCCTCCTGCAGGTATTTGCAGTCTCTCTCTCACCACTTGATCTCAACCATCGTGCACAAGCAAAAACCCAGATGTCAACCACAGCCATCATAAAAAAACACCCAATAGAGGCCAAGTCGCACCTATTTGGTCCAAATCAGTGACCAGGTCACTCAAAAAGGCCCCACATATGTGACCAGTTTGCACCTTTTCCTTCGAAAGGTGTGAATTGGATCCATGAAACCCCAAGCTACTCATGGAGGGCCTCCAGGTGACCAAATCCAGAAAATAGACCACCAAAAAGATGAGATTCAGTGAGAGCTCTTACCTGCAAGTTGCAACACTTGAAATTGTTGGTCGAATCAAGAGAAATAAGCAAATGAAGATTTAGGGCCCACCTCTACAACTCCATAATGAACAGTGACAATGACACCTCATCAAGTGGACCCCACCCTTATATAGGCCCCATTTGACCTAATTTCTTTCAATCGACATAACAGGACCATACAGACTCCGTTTGAGACACCATTTGCGCCACTGGTTTCAGAATTATTCCCTCTATCTTTTTATGAGACCACTGTCTCATGTTTAATAAATTAATTTTGGGACCATTTCCCACAATTCACCGCAATTTACGATCCATGACATGACAATGAAAGCATCTACGGACTTGTGCTTGTATCACACTCCCCTACCGCTACTCATGCGAGTTTTTGGGCCACCGTCCATTAAGGGTCACCATTTTTTATTCTTATTTTTTATTTTAACACATAGCTATCTACTCCATCCACCGCACCTTACCCAAACACCTCGACCATTGTCCACAAAACAATTTATTTTTCTTATACATATTTGGCATATAAGTGCCCCTCGACTTTCACTCACATCGCATGTAGTCAATTCCATCCACCACAACACACACACAAACTCTCCTGACCTCTGTCTGAGAGCCATCTCGGTTTGTGTGCCTCTACCACACTAACTCGCGAGCCTCTATCACGATCTATCCCACACATGTATTGGTATGTTTGAGAGCCTTCTGCTCCATCCATACTACGCGGATGACCTTTGGACCATTGTCCACTGTCCCAACATGGGGCACCACCTGTGCCACCACAATCGGTTGACCATACTAGAGTTTTGTTTAAGCTCTTTTTTGACTCCTAAAAACAATGAAAAGATAGCTGAGCGTAGTTGCTTCCTTTCCTGCTCGCTCAAGTATAGGAAAGGGTGTCTACATCATCTCATTTACCTCCTTTTGCGGACCATGTAGACCATCAATTTAAAAGGACCTCCTTGGCAGTGGGAACACTCAAGCCAAGACCGTTCCCGTCTACATAATTTTATGCTTTCTTGGGAAGAGGGGCCACACTTTATGAAAAGGCTCACCATGGGTTTTCGTTAAGCTCTTTTCCATCCTTCTCATCAAGAAAAGATTACCGAGCAAAATTGGTTTCGTTCATGCTCGTAAAAGTATCTGAATGACCGTCCAGTCAGTATACGTTTACCTTTTTCAGCCTGATTGGACTACCAATGGTAAAGAATTCTCTCATCCCCTACAATATGGGTGGGCTCTCCTATGTATACTTTTATCCTTTTTCAGGCACAGGAGACTACCAACGAAAAAGAGCCCCCACTGGAGTTTTCTTAGTGCTTTTAGACTCTCTAAAATTGAAAGCACCATTGAGCGTTTACTTTCTTGGGATTGCCACAAATCCACGAGATCGTACCATAACGGTGTCCCTAGACACCACCCCATAGAAAACAGTTTGGCAACATTCCCCCTTTGGGTCACCTTTGTTTAGAGTACTCTGCAATGTGTCTTCCTTGGATCCCATAAATATCAAAGCGTCTACCTCCTCCAAGTATTTCCCATCTGCAGTAACATCCCTGGTATTATAGCTATGATCCTATAGAAGGAGCAAGTCGACACAAGTCAACTTGAACAAAGACCGACTTAGTCGATCAGCCAACTAAGTCGATGGGCTGACTTAATCATTTAGTTTAGTCGGCCGACCGACTTAGTCGGATGATCGACTAAGTCGACCCATCGACTTAGTCAGCTGATCGACTAAGTCGGTCTTCATTCAAGTCGGCTTGTGTCGACTTGCTCCTTCTACATCTCCCCCATGAACAAAATGTTTCTTCATCCCGAAGAAACAGGGAGGTACAAAAAGTATGTCTCTGTTAGTATCCTGTCAAACTGCTATTGTGGAGGGCTGTGCAGACGAATGGTTGGCCTTTTCTGGATGCAGATCTCGACAATGGCCAGAGCGGTGATGGAAAGGTGATGCTGAAAATCCGTCCAACTCTGCAAGGCTTTCTGGATGTCGATCGTTAGTGTAGTTAATCATGACAGTACCGACATCTTTTCGGAGAGTGGGACTTCCGCGATCTTCTCCATGTTGGGGCCCAAGATCTGGTCCTGTTCTTCAGCTGTGTCAATAAGTCTTTTCATCTGCGGGCAGATGATGTCGATTTTCTCCAAGTTTGGAAGGGCTTGTTGGACCCACTGGTGTGCTTCGCATTCCAACTTTTTTAGCTTGGTTGTCTCTAGCACAATTTGTTCTTCTATCGTCTTCCTGAGTGCTGCCTTTGTCAGCTTCCTGCCCCCCAAATCCTGAATGCCTTGACGAGTCTACCGGGTCTGTTGATAGACTTGTACATAGTGAGTAGGCCAGTCCCTTAAGACTTCTTCGGTCACAACAGACTCCTCCATGTGTTCCTGCAGCACTTTGTATGCCTCTGAGAAGGCAGTGTGCTGTGCTAGTAGCAATCGGGCAGTCTCTTCCTTGTGCTCTTCCTTAGTCTCTTGGAGGTGAGACTGGATGGTCAATACCATGGTCTCGAAGAGCTGATATGCTCTTTCCAACAGTTGATCAGTGTCGACTTCCATAGGGCCTGGTATCACAGACTGAGTGAGAGCCCTACATTTGCCGTGAAACTTGACCTATTCTGCATTTTTGTTCGAGAGCTCTTTAGTTTTTCGTTGAGTCCTAGTTTTTGATTCCTTTGCCAATGTCTTGAGGAGTTGGCTGAATTCTATGTCGGTCAATGAGCTTGCATCCTTTAAGCTGATCCAAAGTCTGGAGGGTTGATGCTCTTTCTTCTTCTTTTGTCCTTCTGTCTCCTTCTCCTGGGTACCTACAGCAGTGGAGAGGGTTTTGGTGGTTGGAGGGTTTGAAGTCGATGTTTTTTCTGGCTGGGTGGTTGGTATGGTTGCTTCTGGTTGAGAGGATGTAGTTGCTTGGGATAGATCTGGCTAAGTCTCAGGGGGTGGTGGAGGGCGTGGGGATGAGGATGGCGGGGGTGGGGATGATTGTGGCAGTCATGATGTAGTAGGGGAATGGTCGGGGGTAATGGGTTTGTCAGAAGTAGGTTGTAAACTTATGTCGGACAGTGAGTCCAGTTCGAGGCCAGTGATGGGGAAGTCAGTCTGGGGTTAAGGGTGAACTTGTTCGATGGTAGACAATACATGGCCAACTATGTCGCCTTCTTGGTCAGATCGAGTAAATATTGATGTAAGGTGTGCAATTACCTGGGGGTTTGTCCTGCTGCCGGTATAAAGAGGGGCCCTCGTGTGAATTGTCTGAGCCGACTGAAACAACGTAGGCAGAGTCTCAAAGAAATCTTTGAGGTCTTTATCTTTGTCGACTTTCTCTTTCACGGATTCTAGCATACTGCTTTTGTACAAGTCGAGAGGGCTGACCGACTGCTGTGTTGGTGCTTGCTCTTCGACGATTGGTGTCGGTGAGGGAGGTGGAGGAGTCGACACAAGATCGACGATGTCTTCCGGTGTTGTTGTTTTTGGCTTCTTTGGTCGACCCTCAGGGGCTCTTGCTTCAAGAAACCATTGAAACTGAGTTTCAACTGGGACTTTGTTTGCAGCAGCATCCTCGACAATGTCGACGACCGCAGCTAGTAGCTCTTCCTCATCGTCAGACGACTCGACGATAAGCTTGTGCTTACCTTTGCCCTACTGTTCTTTCTGTGCTCTGATTTTCCTTCTGGCAGCAGCTATCTCAGCAGCCAATTTCTTGATAATGCCTTTTGACAAAGCATATTCAGGGTTATCTTGCTCGTCTTCCATCGTCGGTACCTGAGTTGGGACGACGCTGGCTAGAGCCGGAGGGTTTACTTGCTGTTGTGGTTCCATCGGTTGTTGCTCTTTCGACGGTTGTTCTTGCGGCTGTTGTTCGGTCGGGATTGGGTCAAATCTGGTTGGAGGTTTGATGGTGATTTAGACCCAACCAGGCGGGTCGACCGGGGTGTCCTCCGACACAAATGTACTTATGTACATATTTAACTCGTAATCTTCCTCTTTCTCCTGGTCAGGCAGTGGCTCCGTTACTGAGAATTCAACCTGTTTGGCTGCCTCGAGCACTGGTATTTTGGTCTTTTCCTGGTGAGTCAGGTCTCAGAATATTTGCTCGACAGTCGGGTAGTAATCAAGGGCGGCGACCTTGGGTGTTCTCCCTGCATGTACTAGACCGCTATATGGTCGATCTCCAACTAGATGTGAGACTTCGCCAGTAGATTGCGTCAGATGTTCTGAGGCACCTACCATCTAGTCGTGTGAAGCTTCAACTGTTGGAACCAATTTTCTAGAAATTTGTTTCCTTGCGCTAGTTCATGCGCAGTTCCTTTTAGAGAGAAAAGTTTGAACCTGTTCATGTGGAATTTGTTCGGCTCCCAGAATACTGGACTTCCCTCTAGACAGATGTGGTACATGACGATCCAAAGGATTAGGGAGGGGAACTTGATGAGTCCGCCCGTTTCTTGGCATCGTTCGCAGATGGTTTTGACCATGTCGGCGACATAATCTCCCCATCGGTAGACTCGACCGTCTCTGGAAATTATGTCGACGGCCTCTAGCATTTCCAATTTGAGGTCGCTACTTCGACCTGCTAAGGTAAGGGTGACGGCAATGATTTTGGCCACAATCTGTGGCGTCCGAGTGGAAATCTGTCCGATCATCAGTCCTTTAGAATTTTTCCTGGATGGTGATCCTATGAGTTCCTTGACCAATCCTTCGTTAATGCTGATTGGGATAGGGTTTCCTTGGTTTGACATGCCAGTTAGCTCGGAGATGATATCTCCAGTAATGTCGACCGGTTGGTCAAAGTAGAACCGACCGATGTGGTAGCGACTAATGAAAACTTCACGGCAGCTTCTTTTGTCCCACCAAAACTTGCCATCAGGGGTGCATTG
Source organism: Pseudotsuga menziesii (assembly GCA_001517045.1). Classification (NCBI taxonomy): domain Eukaryota; kingdom Viridiplantae; phylum Streptophyta; class Pinopsida; order Pinales; family Pinaceae; genus Pseudotsuga; species Pseudotsuga menziesii. Next base: position 38,275 of record LPNX011073574.1, on the reverse strand, counting down.
GGATAGTTGAATATGGTGCTCCGTCAGACTTTTTCTCTCGCTTGGGTCATCCTCTTGTCGACAAAGCCCGATTCTTGGATTTCGGTCCAGAGTTTCTGCCATTGTCCCTCCTGTAATTTTTCATTTTTGATATGTTTCAGTCGGCAGATCAAGGGTGTATCCTCAGCCTGGAGCTCTTTTTCCTTTGTCGCTGCTCTAGCCCCACCAAAATACCAGTGCCCGAGGTAGCCAAACAGGTTGACTTCTTAGTAACGGAGCCACTGACCGACCAGGAGAAAGAGGAAGATTACGAGTTAAATCTTTACATAAGTACATTTGTGTCGGAGGACACCCCGGTTGACCCCCCTGGTCAGGTCCAAATCACCGTCAAACCTCCAACCAGAGTCGGCCCACAGCTGACCGAACAACAGCCACAAGAACAACCGTCGAAAGAGCAACAACCGACAGAACCATAACCACAACAGCAAGTAAACCCTCCGATTCTAGCCAGCGTCATCCCAACTCAGGCACCGACGATGGAAGCCGAGCAAGATAACCCTGAATATGCTTTGTCAAAAGGAATTATCAAGAAATTGGCCACTGAGATAGCTGCCACTAGAAGGAAAATCAGAGCACAGAAAGTACAGCAGGGAAAAGGTAAGCGCAAGCTTATCATCGAGTCATCTGACGATGAGGAAGAGCTACTAGTTGTGGCTATCGACATTGTCGAGGATGCCACTGCAAAAAAAGTCCCATTCGAAACTCAGTTTCAACGGTTTCTTGAAGCAGGAGCCCCTGAGGGTCGACCAAAGAAGCCCAAAACAACAACACCAGAAGACATCGTCGATCTTGTGTTGACTCCTCCACCTCCCTCACCGACACCATTCGTCGAAGAACAAGCACCGGCATAGCAGTCGGTCAGCCCTCTCGACTTGTACAAAAGTAGGATACCAGAATCCGTGAAAGAGAAAGTCGACAAAGATAAAGACCTCAAAGCTTTCTTTGAAACTCTGCCTACATTGTTTCAGTCGGCTCAGACAATTCACATGAGGGCCCCTCTTTATACCGGCAGCAGGACAAACCCCAGGGTAACTGCACACCTTACATCAATATTTACTCGATCTGACTAAGAAGGCGACATAATTGGCCATGTACAGTCTACCATCGAATAAGTTCACCCCCAACCCCAGACTGACTTCCCCATCACTGACCTCAAACTAGACTCACTGTCCAATGTAAGTTTACAACCTACTTCTGACAAACCCATTATCCCCGACCATTCCCCTACTACATCACCACCACCATCATCATCCCCCCCCCCGCCATCCTCATCCCCACCCCCTTCGCCACCCCCTGAGACCCAGCCAAATCTATCCCAAGCAACTACATCCTCTCAACCAGAAGCAACCATACCAACCACCCAGCCAGAAAAACCATCGACTTCAAACCCTCCAACCACCGAAACCCCCTCCACTGCTGCAGGTACCTAGGAAAAGGAGACAAAAGGACAAAAGAAGAAGAAAGAGCATCAACCCTCCAGACTTTGGATCAGCTTAAAGGATGCAAGCTCATTGACCGACACAGAAGTCGGCCAACTCCTCAAGACATTGGCAAAGGAAGAAAAAACTAGGACTCAATGAAAAACTAAAGAGCTCTTGAACAAAAATGCAGAACAGGTCGAGTTTCTCGGCAAATGTAGGGCTCTCGCTCAGTCCGTGATACCAGGCCCTATGGAAGTCGATACCGATCGACCGTTGGAAAGAGCATATCAGCTCTTCGATACCATGGTATCGACCGTCCAGTCTCACCTCCAAGAGACTAAGGAAGAGCACAAGGAAGAGACTGCCCGATTGCTACTAGCACAGCACACTGCCTTCTCAGAGGCATACAAAGTGCTGCAGGACCACATGGAGGAGTCTGTTGTGACTGAAGAAGTCTTAAGGGACTGGCCTACTCACTATGGGAAAGTCTATCAACAGACTCGGTAGACTTGTCAAGGAATTCAGGCTTTGGAGAGCAGGAAGTTGACAGAGGCAGCACTCAGGCAGACGATAGAAGAACAAATTGTGCTGGAGACAACCAAGCTGCAAAATTTGGAACGGGAAGCACACCAGTGGGTCCAACAAGCCCTTCCAAACTTGGAGAAATTCAACATCATCTGCCCACATAAGAAAAGACTTATCAACACAACTGAAGAACAGGACCAGATCCTGGGCCCCAACATGGAGAAGATCGCAGAAGTCCCACTCTCCGAAAAGATGTCGGTACTGTCATGATTAACTACACTAATGATCGACATCCAGAAAGCCTTGCAGAGTTGGATGGATTTTCAGCATCACCTTGCCATCACCGCTCCGGCCATTGTTGAGATCTGCATCCAGAAAAGGCCAACCATTCTTCTGCACAACACTCCACAATAGCAGTTTGATAGGATACTGACAGAGACATAATTTTTGTACCTCCCTGTTTCTTTGGGACAAAGAAACGTTTTGTTCATGGGGAATATGTAGAAGGAGCAAGTCGACACAAGTCGACTTGAATGAAGACCGACTTAGTTGATCAGCCGACTAAGTCAATGGGCCGACTTAGTCGATCAGTCGACTAAACTAAATGATTAAGTTGGCTAACTAAAAGTTGTGTCGGTTCACCGAACCGACAGGTAGTTATTTTGTAACTGTTTATAAATTGTATATATTAGGTTGTTGAGCCAAACAAGAACTCAGTTCAGTTCTCTGCCCTGTATGAACTCATTACAATAATATAATCTGTTTTTCCTATATGTTCTTGTCTCCTGTTTCTGATTTATAGATATATATGTTTTAGTATGTATTATTGGTAACCTTATGTGATCTGTGAGATTACAACAGATCCCATTCCCATGAATCAAGTTTCATTTGCTGCCTGGTCCACCCTACTGTCATACTATGAACAAAGGAAGTTTGAGTCTACCACACTCCTCCTACCCTTATTCAATTCTCTCCCTCACCCCCCACATTCAATGGGTCAGTCCGTAGATTGTCTCACACCTTTCGGTTATCTCCCTCACGCTTCTAGTTAAGGAAACACCATTGCCTTTCCTAGGGGCAGGTATCCCTCTATCGATGACAACACACATATTCCAGAGGATAGACCCAGAGGTCCCTACATATTGGTTTCATTAACCTCATTGATGAGTTCCTTGGACCACTTGAGAGGAGTCCTTAATGCCTCTCGGGATGGTTGTTTCTCATGTGCTCGACTCCAACTACATCATCACACCATTGAGATTCGTACAGGGTTTGGTCCACATAGTACTTGGTTGAAGACCCCAGATGTCACCTGACTCTATCACATTAGTGATTCTATTCGAGGGACCTAAACAGGTCATGTCCCTTATGATTTCCAGGTTACGTTGGAGATAGCGTTCAAAAGCCCCAACAGTGCTTTTATATAGATTTATGATTGATGCAGCATACTTGTACCAAAGAGACTCTAACTCTCAAACTACGAGTCCATATAGCTATGTACCATTCCAGATCCAGCACACTGTCAGTCATGAAGAGATAGCATTCCATAAGAATTCCATGGGTCCAATGTACTATATCAGCATTGTATTCAACCTCACATTGAGGCAACCATCATTGTATCATCGGTTGTATATGATTGGCACTTGTATTTTAGAGCATAGATCAAATTATTCTTTTGACATTGTCACGAGCATGGGGATTCCCACCTCGTCCATATACATGTCACACATTATTTGGATCTTACCCATTGATGGGAACCATATTAATACAAAAACCAAAATCCACCATGCCCCAACCCCGGAAGCACCACCTCTATGTAGCAAATCCCATGATGTTCATTGGCCATACGATGAGCTACTTCCCTCACACATCAAGGGGCAATTTGTTAACCCAAAAAATCCTTCACTCAGCTCTACATGGCCTACACCACCCAAAAACACCCGTTCACGACCCTCCATTAGACCCCCACACCCTCAAAAAGGATTAAGGATGAAGAAAAGGGCTTAAAAACGCCAAAAAGGAGCCTAAATAACTCTCCTAGGGGCTAAAGCCTCCAAAAAAGGGCTAAAGTCCCCAAAATGGGGTTAAATCCAAAACCAAGGGCTTAAAACCCTAAAACCCCAAAAAAGCTATAAAAGGAGGGTGGGGGGTCACTCTCAAACACACTCCTCTCTTGCATACTGTTATTCTTACCATGGATGCCTTGAGAGCTCTTTGCCTCTCAAGCCACCCACATCCCTCTCTCTTCCACTCACATTCCCCATTAAGGCATAGCTCCTCCTCCATTGCTGAGTGAGATAGAGAGGTGCTTCCTTCCAGCCAGGGCATGGTGGCCCATTTCACCAAAGGAGAGGTATAATATTGTCTTGCTTATTCATTTTTCTTTAGTAGTTTAGTTGATTTCTGACCCATGTTTGTTTGCAGGTTTGTTTATTGACATGTTTTGCAGGTTTATTTTTATTCATTAGTTGTTTGTAGGTAGCCAAGGCAAAGCCCTAACCTTGTTTGTAGAGGGGCTCATGGCCATTCTTTCTTATTCTTTTCTTTCTATTAGTTTAGATTTCTTTACTACATTTTCCACACGTAGGAACCTACCCTTCTGTCCTATAGACATAAGGGATCCATTCCTGCCCCTGTAGCAAGGAGAAATCCCTACTACATACCCTGTCACCATGGTGAATTTATGCTTTCAGCAGATGGTGACTTTGAAAAAAAAAACCTTTTTAACTGCTGAACAAACAACTAAAAACCTGTTGGCGATCGGAAGCTCTAAACACTAAGGATCGCAACTTTAAACCTGAACGATGTCATAGTGTTGGTGATTCAAACCACTAACATCACGACGGTTAAGTATCAGAGGTTGGGAATACTAACCAATACAACATCGGAACCTCAAACCACTAATGCGTCAGAACTTCAAACCACAAGACTCTTCGTAGTGTCGGTGACATAAAGGACAAGCCCTCCAAAATGTCGTCGTCATAGAGGACTAAACCTCCGATTGCTATCAAAAAATGTTCCAATGGCAATCAAAAGATTTAGCAATAAAACAAAAAAGAGGTAAAGGCCATAGTTCGGTGAAATTCGGTGGCTAATGAGATGTTCTGAGCCTTGCCTAAGCCACCGAATGTACCTTTCTCGGTGTTTCTTGCCACTCGCTTTCGGTGGTTTAAACCCCTTTTATCTCTCTTTCTAGTCTGCCAAAAGCACCCCTTTTAGGTGGCTAATAAGTTTCTGTAGTCTCGCCTAAGCCACCGAAAGTGTTACTTTGAATTTGCTTGCTCATACCGCTTTCGGTGGCTAATGAGCTATGATAGTCCTCGCCTAAGCCACCAAATACTACAAGTTGTGAAATTTTCATCCAAATAAAAAATAGAGGCTTTCAAACTGTCAGTGATATTCATATCCTTCATTGCATGAGTTAAATTCTTCATACTATCAAAATAAAATTATTTTGTGAGATAACATAAAGTATCTCCTTTGATTGGTTTGATTTGTTTATTTTCTTCATCACATTATAGCTTATATCAATAACTATCTGATGACCTGTTGTCTTGTTTATTTTCATGTCCCCATCCCAATGAGACTACTAGTTGCAATGTTTCACCCACCTAATAGTTCCCTAGGTTTGTGAGAAGGCATTAAATATTGCAATAAGGGAGCTATGGGACCCAAGAGAACCTTATTTTTTCATTTACACATTAAATTGGGTCATACAAATAATAAATATGGATAAAATAAAGTGGCATTGCTTCATAAGGACATTTGGAGGTTCATGGAGACCTTGGGTGGCTAGATTCTTCCTTACACATGTCATGACTTAACCCCAAATTTGAAATTATAAGTAATGGAACGTTATTGGAAGGTGAATAAGTTTCAAGTAACACATCAAGAGCCTAAGGATTCAAATGGATGAAGAGGAGAAACTCCCCATAGAAGAGGAAGAGTCTAGGAAGAAACTAGGTGCCACTTGGAGAGAGTTTCCCTACGTTTTATGACAACAATGATGGAAAATTCTATGACAAGTCAGACCTGATATCATGCCTGATTGCAAAAATATGAAAATATGAAATGTCAGGCCTAAAAATATCCTCCAAGGGGGCGCACTTGGGGTTTGGTGGTAGCAATTTGGATTTGGAGGAAGATGAAGGATTGAGGAGAAGGACAAGTGTCATGGAAGTCACTAAACATGAAGAATGAGTTGGAGGAATCCTGTGGGAGTAAATTCGACCTTGGAGGACCTTAATATGGTTATAAAAACTTTCATGAGGATTGATAATTTCCTTTTATCATTTGAGATTTTTCCTCTAGAATTTTGGAAAACACTAGCTTGTCCATTGCACGATGAGTGGTCACTTACCCCGCCAATGAGCCAATTTCGAGAGAGTGAGATTCTCATCCAAGTTGGATTTGGGAGAGGCCACCCTGACCTCTCATTTTTAGCTTAATGGAGTGTTTTTACTACAAATAGGAGGCTACTACTATTCGTGACACATATTTCCTCCCATTCTCTCAATTCCCACTTCAACATTTCCATATTTCTCTATGATGGTGCACTTTTGTGAATGGTGGTTACACCCCATTGAGTCCAGTTGATTCCCAAGGATGGTTGAATGATTTATCAATCTGTAATATGTCTTCTATCCTCTCTGTAAGTCGAAATCAATAGAAATTCATTGCAAATGTCCACATTTCCAAGCTTTATTGTGACTAGTTTCCATGTGTTGATTTCCCATTTCAATGGAGTTGTATATATGATGTATGTTGTGAATTGGATCTAATGTTATATTTTTTCATTGAGCTATTAATATTATTTTAATTTTCTATATTCATCATTCTCTATTCTGAACCATTATATACACATTTTGTGATTCAAAGTCGAGCTTTTATATATCATTTCCCTTAAGCAAATATCACTGAATTTATGCATTCGAATATGAAGTTTTATACCTCTGTTGTAGAACTATTAACCATACCAAATTATATTAAATGAAGTCTAATAACACTCCCCATACTCTATTTGACAATTCGGGAGGGTTGTATAGGAGTTGGAGAGCCATTTCTGCTCACACCCTAGGGGGAATTGCACCATAAATTACTAGCAATTTTACCACTTTTTCCAATGTTCTGAAATCAAGTTTCAAATTTCTATAACCTTCTATAAATTTATCAAAGAGTCCTTTGAGTGGTCCTAAGACTCCCCATATCAATCCCTACTAAATTCTATACCCTCTCATGCCATTCAAATCCACTAGGGTCAAGACTAATCAAGCCAATTTTCCCCCAAATTCTGCCTTTATTGGGAATTTTCAAATTAGGACATTACATTTACAGCTCACAAAGGAAATTTTTCTCACCATTGAGCCATTTTCCCACAACAATTTCCAACTAGCACAAAATTACAAACAAAATATAACATAGGTTGTCTTTAGATTCATGAAGATCAATTCAATGAGTTGACTATCTTTCTTCATAAATTCCTTACCATATTAACCCAATTTCAACTATAACTCCTTGGCACAATCCAAGTAGTCCTCAATCATTTTAAAGGATAGAGGATCTAGAGATATCAAATCTTTCTCAATATGCATAACATGAATTTTGCTGACTTAATCAAATCGACTCTTTAGTTTTTTCCATGACTAATGAGGAAATCCAATCCCACTTGTATGAAAGTGAATCTCCCTCAAAGTGTAGGTAGTAATTATTCCTATTGTCTCATCCTTCTTCCTATCAAGTTTGAAATTATATTTATCATCCTTCGAATATGGGATTGGGGTCCTAGTAAACTACCAAAGGGCCTTATTATTCTTGAGGTCCCCATAAATTGTGCTCATATTAAATATATTTTCACCATTTAAGATCAATGGTTCTTCCTTAGATGGCATAACATCTATCTATCAATATGTCAATCTATACCCTAATACAATTTGCAAGTCAAAACCCAAAATCAATCATAGATAGATCCAACTCAAAGGACTTGTTGACAAGAGGATATGATTCAAACCAAGAACTCCGATACCATGTTGGAGAATCAAAGAATTAGATAGATTAGAAAGCTAATTATTCTAAGAATAGGTGGTGTCAATATACTTATTCTCAACACTTGATTATATCATATCTCGATTAGATATATGTAAAAAATACATGGCTTATTAGTCACAGACTTCATTATCGTAATTCAACTTTCTTGACCCATAGGTCCATCCTTTTATAGTGTCAGGATACAACCAACTCCCTTGAAGTGAGGACGAATAGGTTCACACTCTTGTTTCATAGAATGTCATGTCTCAATTTCTTCCCTATGTGTTCCATATTCAAAGGTTGCGTTCTAACTAACCATTATTCGATCATTTGGTCGACTCCTTTCTTAGTCACACGATTTGACTAGTCGAGAGCCTAGTCATCCCATCAGTCAACCAAATAGTCAACCAACTAGTCAACCACTCAGTCGATTCTTCTAGTCAACTATCAAATATCATTTGTCTATCTCTAAAAGATATATATGTGTGATGAAATAGCAAGGCCTATTGTTCCAAGGTCTTACACATTTTTTTATGTCTCCCAAAATGACATAGTCAAAGATGTTGCGTTAAAAGATGTGAATTCTCCTTAACATAAACATGATGTTATTCTTTAGTCTATAAATAAAGTTCCTATTCCATTTGAAAATGATTGTGCTTGTCAATTTAAATATATATTGGAAATTGTTGTGATAAAAAGTCTATTTCAATATACACATTCAAATGATTTGAAATATTATTATCTAAAATTACTAATAAACATTTAATAAACATTTAATTAAACAAATTCTAAAACTTATAACATTTTTAATTTTTAACTAAAATCCATGAAAATAGTGTTTTGGTTTTTTAACCAAATATAATTACTATACCACTAGAAAATATAAAGGAAATGATGATACTAATAAGGTATTATTAGTCCCTGCGCTCGGCTAGCAGGGACTCTATGAAACGGCTTGCCGTCGTTTCTATTAATTTGCATGAAAACTCGTGTATCTATTTCCCTAAGTATTTTGAATACCATTAAAACACTGTTTTCTCAACCAATAATCAAATTCTATTTTTTAAATCACATTTTTATCTTCCAATCATGGACTTGACCAATTCCTACACCGTTTTGTTCTCCAATCATCAACTTCTACCTCTTATTTGGCCTCATATCGAGGCAAGAGGGCATTTCTCAGTTTCAAACTTATAATTTACTCATTTGAAACTTCAAATATTACTTGGTCGTATCTCTTTGAAAGTAATGCTACCAATGATCTTGCCATTACTTCTTAACATTTAATGTTTAATCTTCAAACCGATGCCCTCTTCATACCACCTCATACCACCGCCCACCGCTTTCTCCACCACCCACCGCCCTTCTCTACCGCAAGGAAGAAAACCCATCCTTCGTCGTGGCAATGAAGCATGATCGTGGATGCATAGCAGGCTCTTGACAGACTTGATTTGCTACTGTAGTTCACCTGAGGTAGACATAACAAAGTACTACATACCCAATAGCAATGAATGAATGAGTTATATTCATTCATATTACTCCTATTACTTCTCTCACCAAAGGGTGGAAGTAAGCATTACACTATGCGCAGAGGGTTTGAAATCTTAACAAAAGGTGCAAATGTTCTTACCTGGATCTGAAGGTTTGTGGATGCACTTTTGCTGGTGCTCTAAAGGTGAGTCTCATCTGTGCATCTTTTCCTGTACTTGTAATCATTCATTTTCCACTACAAAATCATTTTACTAATATGAAGAGCTTGTTTAAACAACTATTATGAAGCCAACAACATCACAGCTATTCGAAGAAGCAACTAATCTCAAGCAGTCACTCTCTTTTACTAAGCTGGAGCTAAACAGGTAGTTAAAAGAATAAATAGAATAGACATTTATCAAAATATGTTATAAAAATCAATGTTCTATAGTGTTATCATATGAAAGATTTTGTTTTGATTAATGATATATACTAAGTCTGAAGTATAGAAACACATTGCTTTAAATTCTAGCTAATTCCAAGGAGGAGCCCTAGAACAATCGAACCTATGGAAATATTACTTACTTGTGAATGCACTATGGAAATATTACTTACTTGTGAATGCACTAGGATACAACTCTGCTGCAAGATTTCCTCTTACTTATCTAGATTACTATTCTCTTTGCTGAGAGAGGTGTTATGCACTCTCTTTTTATCTGTTCCTGCATGGTGTATCCAATGACCTATTTTAGCCATTTCATGGACATTGATAAATTTTTAATTTTAATTTCGATTTCAATTTATATAGGAGGTCGTCTGGTGGCTTCAAGGGAACTAAACTGGTCATTAACCTAAATTGCACAACAACAAAAAAAAAGATAAATCTAGAAACCAAAACAAAAGCAACACTGATATTAGGAATTCATGGGAACATGTAATTGGAGAAGCAAAATTAATAAATACCGAAGTTTCAGATGTCTGAAGTTACTAAAAGACAACAATTAATTCATGGGTTTGCTTACCGTCTACTACAAAAAATACCCTCTTGTGGCTTTGTTGGCTATCATGGGAAGACCTGGGTTTACTGTGTTTAACCAACAACATCCCTAGCTCACTGGCCCTTTCGGTGACATACCGCGAAGCGGCCTGAAGTCTCACCTGAACTGATTCTAATGGGTTGGCCAAGGACTCAAGAATCTTGGACCAGGTTCTGTGGCATCCTACTTGCGACTCACAGCTCTACTAGCCGCGAGGCCTCTTTCTCTGCGTGTCGCACGACCCTCCTGGGCGCGTCGCGCGATGTCCTCGTCTCGTAGCTCTTCTGACCGCGAGATTTCTCTCTTCCTATTGTGCGGTCCCTTTTCGCGTCACACAACTTCCACTGACTCGCGATGACCCCAGCCTTATCTCCTCACCGTGCACCAGGAGACACGTAACTTCCTCTCCAATGCTAAGTCCTTAACCTACGGTATCGTGCACCGCAGCTCCTCTGTCAGTGTGGTATCGCCTTCCTGTGATATCCTACTACCGCGGCTCAATGCACTTAGCGTTGTATGTGTCGACTTGCAAGACTCAACATACCAGGTTGTTTAACACTGCGACTAGTGACTGTTCAAGCAAAGCATAAATGAACCCGCATACGACCTACCAAAGACTTTGACTTATGTTATCCTCCTATATTACTGTGAACTGAACGACACATTCATACATTCAACTGTAAACAAGGTTCATATAATAACTAACAGATGCAACAAATAAACACAACACATGAATCAATTGCATAACACTTGATTTTAACGTGGTTCACCTCTAGGATGGAAGTTACATCCACAAAACTGTGTTTCTATTATAGCTCAGGGGAAGGTAAACACAGTTCTGCTGCACCGCATATGCAGCTTGAGATCTTCTGGGTAACTCCGCACACAGCCTGGAGCCCTTCTCTCTTAGATCTCTTTTCTATCTCTATATTGTCTCTCTCACAATATACTCTTCCCTCTCTGTCAATCCCTGCGGATTGTTACAATACAAAATAATAGTAAGCTAACAGATTACTGCTGATCTAACTAGCTGGATGGCTTAAAATGCCCAAAATTCCAACCTTTTACAATACAAAATAAATCCCTTTATAGGCGGCCCAAAGGTCTCGCCATTACAACACTGTGGGCCTGTCCCAACAGTAACCCAAACCCTAACTAGTGACAGTCAGAGTATTTGTACTTTGAGGTAGCCGCTATCCATCACACCACAACTCTCTGCAGTCTTCCATGCTTCCCGGTGCTGACCATGGGTACTATGCACCGCTTCCCTTCACCACATCTTCCTGCAGTCTTCCATGCTTCTCGGCGCTGACCATCGGTACTATGCACCACTTCCCATCACCACAGCTTCCTGCAGTCTTCCATGCTTCCCAGCGTTGACCATGCGTACTGGCGCTGCTTCCCTTGTTGTCCTTTGTCTTCAATACCTCAGCCTCGTTGCTCCTTTTCCTTTATGAGGGTAGCTGAACCCTCCTGTCTTCTGCCACTAGCTTCAATGCAGTGGGTGAGCTCTCTCTTCTCAGCCACTCAGGTACCGTCGTCTTCCTTGACTTCTTTGTCTTCTACGTCATGGTTTCCGGCTCTTATCTGTAGCTAGAAACCTGCTACAGTGTCATAGCTCTGCCTCTTGTATCTCCACCAAAACTGTCTATCCGTCAAAATAGCAGCTTCTTCTGTAGCTGCGGATCCCTACTCCAACAGTCCCCTAACACTTACTTGTGGCTCATCCCCAAGCCACTACCAGTGGGCTTCTCCTGATGTAGCTTCTCCTTGGCTTCTTGCGAAGTCCGTTGCAACCTGTCGCGAAGTCCTGTGACTTCCTTCTGCATCACTTAGAAACGCTCTCGTGCCGAGTCAAGCAAATCTTGAATAATACTGGCATCTTCTATTGACTTAGTTCATAGGTCTCTCTTACCTTTCCTTATTGTTATGCTCGCAGTCTTGCCACTGCAAGACTTGCTGTCGCTGTGCCTACCATAAGGATTCAAATCCCTGGTATCATGAGAACTCCTTTCTATCTGGGTTAGAGCTCATGCTATAAGGAAGATATAAATATGTATCTTCCAGTATTCTCAAAACATGCTGCTCGGCCTGGATCCCTCTATGTGAAAGAGATACAAACCATGAATTCCGTTCCGAGAGCAAGCCTTTGTCTGCATGCTGGAATTCTACCATTTGCTGGGTTTGCTGTCCTCTTTCACTTTCCTTCTTAGCAAGTCGCTCCAGGTATTCATGCTGCCTCTGATTTCCAAATTTTCATTTCTTTTCCTCAGCAATCTCTTGTTCTTCTCTTAGCTGATCAGATAGGTCGGCGGCCTTCTCCCGTTGCCGTCTTTTCTTCATTTTTACTTTCTTTCTTGTGGGAGATTTCTTCTCGTTGTTCTTCTGCTCTGATTTCTTATCTTCAGTGATCGGCTCGGCTTTCTTCTTCTCCTTAGCAGAGATTTTGATGACATCTTATACATCCTGTGCTTGATTCCTCATCCTTGGAAATTGTCTTACTTGTGATATTCCTAATTTCACAACCCTGGGTGGCGTCGTCATAGTGGACACACAACCACCAAGGTCGTAATGTCTCGGCATGTCTTCTAAAGGTTCATCCTCGGACAGAACCCATGTGGTGGAATATCCTGGGTGTGCAATGGTTTCAAACTATGGGAATCACAGCACTCTGTAACGGGGTGAACTCTTCACAGGAAACTCTTAACAGCTGACTCTATAGCTCTTGGGTTTTTGCAAGTGTAACCCTCTCGACTGAACAATTTCTGCTTTTATGCCGAAGGAAACAATCCCGGATGCAACGGTCATCTCGAATGAACCCGTCGGTCGTAATGATTACCTGGACGAGACCACACCCTTCATCCGATCCTCAATAAATGCTAAAATCCGATCATGTTTCCCTCGAAGCGTGTGTGTATAGGAACCGGCCTCGTCGAAGATTTTCCAAATCTGGAAACTTAATTATGCTGCTGTCAAATCTACGGTAAGGTATACCAGTCATCTCTTCATTGACTAGCTGTCAGAAGGTGACTTGACTGGCCCTCTGTCGGTTGCAAAACTGGGTACATGGCACGGGGAAACATCGCATTGCTGCGCTGCAACACCGCATCACCTGCGCAAACAAACAAGCGTTTTTTTTTTTTTAGCTCTCCACAAGCCACTGATGACTTGTGCAAAATGAACTGACCTTATGTGGTTCCTCATACTTATAATACCTGCCGGTGTAGACTAGTTATCGGTGTGATGCCTCCTTTCAACTACACTAGACATCTGCACCACCATAAACTGACTAAGCTAGGGTTGAGAGGTGGGGTGGCTATCACTATAGAGCTTAAGCCTACTACCATTAATCAATGTGGGAAGAAGCTCCCCATTCAGCTGGCTGAGCTAAACGGCACCTCCCTCTGTAACTTGTTGTATCTGATATGGCCCCATCCAATGCGTCTTGAACTTCCCTGGAAACTTAATGAATTTACTGTCATAGAGAAGTACTAGGTCTCCAATCTGGAAAGTCTTATTCTTAATGTGTCTTTCATGCCAATCTTTTTCTCGTGCCTTCTGCACTTTCTAATGGAATCCGGCGACAAATCTGTCTTCCTCTAAGGCAAGCAGCTGTGCTAGCCTTTCCTCCACTGTGTATGTATTAGTCATCCCGGTAATCTGAGCGATTCTTAAACTAGGAAGAATATACTCCATAGGCATAACGACCTCCTGTCCATACACCAAGCTGAAAGGTGTGTGTCCTGTAAGTTTCTTGCATGTGGTCCTATACACCCATAATACAGTGTTAACTTTGATGTCCCAATCATTCCTTTGGCTGCTGCATATCTTAGTAAGAGCATTTTCTAAAATCTTATTAAAGGCCTCCATTGTACCGTTAGCCTGTGGGTGGTAGGGAGTGCTCTTATGGTGTTGAATATGGAATTCTTCTGTCAAGGCCTCAATGGTGCAGTTCAAGAACTGTGTGCCTTGGTCGCTCATCAAAATTATGGGGCAGCCAAATCTACTGATGATGTTCTCAAAAAGGAACTGTGCGGCTGTAGTAGCATCACAATTTCGTACTGCTTTGGCCTCTGCCCATCTGATGAGGTGCTCTGTTCTAGTGATAATATATCTTGTGCCGGTGCGCTTTCCTGGTGGGTTGATAGGACCCACAAAGTATATAGCCCACTTGTCAAATGCGCGCAGCGTAACCTGCAGTCATAATGGCATTTCATCGTGTCGCGAGGGTTTTCCTACCCTCTGGCAAATATCGCAGCATCTGCAAAAGTCCTTGCTATCCTTATGCAACGTAGGCCACCATAATCCTGCATCTAGGATTTTCTGCACAGTCGGCTTTCCTACGAAATGACCTCCTGCAGTTCCTGAATGTGCCTCTCTGATAATAGCGTATTTTTCATGCGGCATCACACATCTGCGCAAAAATTCATCCGGTCCTAACTTGTATAGGTGTCCTGTGATCAGGGTGAAATCTGTTCTTTTAACAACCAACTGCTTCTTTTGCTGCTTATTGAACTCATCAGGCGCTAATCCTGTAGTGAGAAAGTGAATAATATCAGCATAGTAGTCATCTGCGATCTGGATAGAAAACAATTGCGCATCTGGCAAATTGTCCTCTAGGTTACTTGGCTCTCCTCCTGAGTCTATCCGCGACAGATGATCAGGTCCAGCATTCAATCTTCCTGGTTTCACAATGATTTCAAAATCATACTCCTGAAAGAGGAGTAACCATCTGCAGATTCTCCCCCCTAACACTGGCTTATTGACCAGATACTTCAATGCGAAATGGTCAGTAAACATCTTGAACGAGGCACCCAATAGGTAGTGCCTGAACTTCTGCAGCGCATACACCATATCTAAGCCTTCTCTTTCTGTCGTGGTGTAGTTCTTTTCTGTTGTTGATAGCTTTCTACTGGAGTATGCTATAGGATGATCAATATCCCCTTCTCCTGGTTGCATTAAGACAACCCCTAGTGAGATGCCAGATGCATCCACATGTACATGAAATGGCTTAGTCCTGTCTGGAAATACTAGGATGGGCATTGTAACCATCTTTTCTTTAAGTGTGTCTAGACTCTGCTAACATTCCTCATTCCATAGGAATTTGACATCTTTCTTTAGCAACTTCTCCATTGGTGTTGTAATCTTTGCGTAGCCCTTGATGAACTTTCTGTAATACCTGATATGACCAAGTACTATCCTTAGTTGCTTGACTGAGTTGGGTGCTGGAATATTTACAATGATGGCAATCTTTGCAAGATCTACCATCAAGCCTTGTCTGCAAACAATGTGACCCAACAAAATACCAAATGGTGCACAAAATATACATTTCTTCAAGTTTAGAGAAATCTGGTACTGCCTACATTTCTCTAACATCAATCTTAGATCTCCTATGTGCTTGTCAATTAGTCCAAATACAGTCCAATTATCAAAATATACTTCTAGGAACTTATGGATGTATTCTTTAAATACAGCAACTACTACTCTAGAAAATATAGCTTGTGCATTCTTAAGACCAAAGGGCATTACCGTATACTAGAATGAGCCCCATTCTGTTGCAAAGGTAGTCTTCGATCGATCTTCTGGATGTATTCTGATCGGATGGTAGCCTGAAAAGCCATCAGTGAAGGAGTAGACCTCATGTCCTCCCACGTTGTCTAATACCTCATCAGTGAACGGTGTCGAAAATGGATCGTAAAGCGATGCATCATTGAGCTTGCGCAGATCGACACAGATCCTGATGTCTCCTTCGGTTTTCTTCTCTTGTACAACCATGGGGCTAACCCATTCGCTTTCTTCTACAGGCTCAATTATGCCTGCTGCTAGCATATTATCGATCTCATCCTTTAATTTTTCTTTGTAGCACGGATTTAGTCTATATGGACGTTGTTTCACAGGTCTAGCATCCTCCTTTAATGGTATCCTCATGACTCCCAGGTCTCTGACTATTCCCTTCATCTCTATGAACTTGGTGGGAAATAGGTCCTGATAGTCATGTAACAATTCTGCAATATGTCCGACTGTTTCATTGTTCCAATAGTCTCCAATAGAGGCAAACTTAGGTTCTGTGTCTGTGCCAATATTGATTTTTTTTATCTTGATGGGCTCTGTAATTGCTGGAGTTTCTAACTATGGTCCCTCAACATCGCGAGTGCCTTCTGTCTCCGGGATGTTGGTGTTGTGAGGATCCTCATCCTCCGCCTCTAGTTCAGATGCAAAATTATAACACTCTAACGCCTCTTTTAGCTGGATAGCCCACTCAGGTTGAGCTGACACTGATATGGTACAATCCTCAAATATCTTACTCTTTATTACTTGTAGGGCCTAATCAACACTTGGATACTTAGATTCAAAAGTGAAGGTGAGTAGGAAGCTATCTATCATAAGGGGCCATGTAGTGGTTCCCTTGCGCAGTTCAGTCTCTGTATACCAGCTCCTTGGAACTGTATCCAAAGTATGAATGAATCGGTGAACCCATTCATCCTCAGGAACGTCCGACCAATTCTGTTCGCATGTCTGAATGTGTGATCTGGGGTCACTCTCTCCTGTGTATTTCTGCTGGACATACTCTCTATCAACATAAAATCTGATCGCCATGAATCTCTTAATATCATCCCATGATGCGATACTCTCTTTATGTGCATACCACCATCTTGCAGGTGTGGCTCGTACTGCAAGGTACATAGCTGCGATCCTCTGCTCGTGAGGAATCTGTTGTTCAAACTGCTCGAGAAAGTCCTGGATATCTGTTAGACCATGAAACGATGGAATCTCATTGATCTCTACACCAATCCATCGCAGTGACTTAGTCAAGTACGCGCATCTACGCATTGAGACTTTGTGAAGTCTGTTCTGCCAGTTCTCTAGACCAACATCTGAAACTGATGCGCATGAGTTGTCGCATCACCAACTAATATTCCCTTCTGCGGTTGGATTGATGTAGTCACTCTAGTTCGTGGTCATCTAATAGAGACTCTCCATGTTATGTGCCTCCTCCTCTGCTCGGATAGGTTCAATATATCTTGGACCCTGAAAAGGATCCAACAGTGCGATGACCCAGATCTGCGCATCCTCAAAGGTCATTTTTCTTCTCTTTAGGTTGATAACAGCCATGTTACCAATCACCCAATCAATGCCTAGTAGTGTTGGATAGGGTCTACTATCGCCCATGATCTCTATAACTTCAAAGTCCGCAAAGCTGCAAACTCCGTCAATGTCAACTGGCACCTGTGGTAACCGACCCCGGGGTGACACACGCTACTGATTAGCTAATCTCAGATGGATAGGCGATCTGATTAACTTAGGGCTACCCATCTGTTCCCATGTCTGCTTAGTCAGAACATTTACATCTGATCCCAGATCTAGGATCACCTCATCCATTTCAAATTCTCCAACCTGCGCTGTGATTCGCATCTCTCTTCCTATTCTTGTATGTCCTGTAATATTATGAATAGCACGTTGTGTACTACTCACGCAAGAGGATGGCTGAGACTGATCTATAATGTGCTAAAGTTCTATGATAGCTTACTCATTTCTTACAAGTTTTAGACAACTCCATAGGAAGGAATGCACACTTCCTGTCATCTCATCCTCATCGCATCTTCCCGATGTGGTAGCCTGCGATGTCTGTACAAGGTTATCGCCACAAGGTGCTTGCTGCGGTATGCCCCTAGATGGCGGTACCTATGATCCTGATTGCGTAGGTTCATCAAAGAAAGCCTTAGCTTCCTAAAATGTCTATTTGTTCTTCTGCAGGTCGAGTGGTGTTGCTTTATTAAGAGCTCTGCGTACCCACTCCTGACCTGTATTCTTTTCCATCTCCTGCGATGTCCCACTAGTAGAAACACCGCTGCGAGTCACAATATTGACTCTTGGTTTTGGCTCTTCCTGCTTAGCAGCAATAAGCTGGATGTTTTGGTGTACTGTTAGCTTAGGTTCTCTAATCTTAGCTATCAGGGTAGGACACTCCTCTATAGTATGATCATAAGATTTACAATAGTTACAAGTGGTAGTGGGGCTCTGACAGTCCCTAGCATAGTGTCCTACAACTCCGCAGTTGTAACAAGTAACTGGTCCGTGACCATGGCCAAAACCTTCTCCTCTGCCGAAGCCTTCTCCTCGTGCAAAGCCTCCTCCTCGGCCTCGTCCTCTGAATCCTCCTCCACGGCCTCCTTAAGCCAGATCATGCTGTGGTCCTGCTGCTGGACCATGTGTCTCTGACTGGACTCTGTACAAATCTTGCTTTGCTCCCACCATGAGATCATAGGCTCTGCAGTCGTGTTCATCATGGCCTACAGACTTGCAGAAGACGTAGTATAAGTTCTTAGGTGTCTGTACATACTTCTGAAGTAGAGGGAACTGGTGAGGTAGATGTCCTCGTGTTTTGCATATTTCACACCACAGCCCGTGGGTCTATGGTAAGGGGTTTGGATCCACTGTCACTATATATTCTACAAAGACCAGACAATTGTCTTTACTATGGCCTTGTGCTTTACATTTTACGCACCATATGTCTTGCGCAACCTCTTTCCCTTTCTTAAGCTCATGCAACTGTAATGTGAGATTAGCCAACTGGTTTTGTAAAGTTGTCATGCCTGTACTGCTCTCAGCTATAGGTGAAGCCTCTAGTTTCATCACCATCTCCAACGCGTCATCCTACATCTAGAGTTGTTGCTGCATTAATGGCAGTCTAATGTGAGGGAGCAGTGCTGCAATAAACTATTCCTTATGCTGCTCCGGTGCGAACTCAAAACTGACTTGGTCGATAAGGGCTTTGAATTTCTGATCAAAGTCCCACACCGACTCTGTAGGTAACTGTTTGATGTATTTGAGTTATGTTATACACTGTGACTCAGAATTAGGTTTCTTAAACTCTTTAATCATGGTGGTCTTGACCTGGACAAGTGTCCTGGGTACTTTGGTATACTTTATATACCATTTTAAGGCTCGATCTCTTAGTGTGGTGACCAACTGTACAAGTTTAAGGTTATCGTCATTGATTGCTTTAATGGTCCACATGGCTTCACATAGAAACCAATGCTGCTCTGGGTCTTCTGCCCCTATTCCCTTAAATATAGGTAGCTTCATATCATCCCCCATTCTATTTCTACGTGGTGGATGTTGATTTACTGTGCTACTACCACTCGGCGGTGTAGGTGGAGGTGATGTAGCGGTGGTAGGTACTGTCTGTGAGCTACTGGATGGAGTTCCTATGGGATTGTTCTGGGTCCCGGTCTGTTTCTGTGGGGTGTAAGGGTGGTAAGGGATACCCCCCTCTGTTCCTTCTATGGTACTGTGACTCTGCTGTCTAGTACTATCTGAATTGTCTTCAAATATTGGAGATCTGAAATCTACTTTATACTTCTTTCCACTACGTGTTTGTCCAATGTCATCAAAATCACTTTGAAACTCTTGTGACATTACTATTTCTACTTATTCATCTGAAACTAGATCCATTGTTCCTTTTTCATGTAATAACATCTTAATGGACAAGTTTAAAGATCTTAGGTACTTACCATGATATCCTTTGAAGAAGTAGTGCTCAGCCTCGCTGAAGCTTTTCGTCTGGTCAACTGCAAACTATGTGACGAAGCCTTCTAGCACACTCGTAAGCTAGAAGTCTACTGCCCTCGTGATAGGGTTATCCAGGTTCTTCACGGTCTGAATCAGCTCCGGTGTCCAGACAATATCTCTTTTCTTTTTGAATATGCTTGTATCAGTTAACTTTGATAACCAGTCATAAAGCTCGTTCCCAAAGGTCGCAAAAAATATCGCATGGATGTTTGTAATGATATGTTTTTGTAACCAAGCCTCTATGTTCAGTTTAGGACTCCTGTTCTCTCATTCAACAAACTCTTTCTGGTTAGACCAAACCCACTCGTTGAGTTCGTCTCTAGTATGGCGCCACCAGAACATCAGTGCTCTGTTTGTTCAAAGCCGGCAATAGAACCATTTGTTGGCTATCATGGGCAGACCCGGGTTTACTGTGTTTAACCAACAACACCCCTAGCTCACTGGCCCTTTCGATGATAGACCGCGAAGCGGCCTGAAGTCTCACCCGAAGTGATTCTAATGGGTTGGCCAAGGAATCAAGCATCTTGGACCAGGTTCTGTGGCATCCTACTTGCGACTCGCAGCTCTGCTAGCTGCAAGGCCTCTTTCTCTGCACGTCGCGTGACCTTCCTACACGCATCGCGTGATGTCCTCATCTCGCATCTCTTCTGACCGCAAGATTTCTCTCTTCCTGTTGCGCGGTCCCTTTCCGTGTCGTGCAACTTCCACTGACTCACGATGACCCCAGCCTTGTCGCCTCGCCACGCACCAGGCGACATGTAACTTCCTCTCCAATGCTAAGTCCTTAACCTACGATATCGCGCATCGCAGCTCCTCTATCGGTGCAGTATCACCTCCCTGTGATATCCTACTCCTACGTCTCAGCGCACTTAGCGTTGTACATGTCGACTTGCAAGACTCAACATACCAGGATGTTTAACACTGCGACTAGTGACTGTTCAAGCAAAGCATAAATGAACCCGCATACAACCTACCAAAGACTTCGACTTATGTTATCCTCCTATATTACTGTGAACTGAACGACGCATTCATACATTCAACTGTAAATAAGGTTCATATAATAACTAACAGATGCAACAAATAAACACAACACATGAATCAATCGCATAACACTTGATTTTAACGTGGTTCACCTCCAGGATGGAAGTTATGTCCACAGAACTGTGTTTCTATTATAGCTCAGTGGAAGGTAAACATAGTTCTGCTGCACTGCATATGCAGCTTGAGATCTTCTGGGTAAATCTGAACATAGCCTGGAGCCCTTTTCTCTTAGATCTCTTTTCTATCTCTATATTGTCTCTCTCACAATATACTCTTCCCTCTCTGTCAATCCCTGTGGATTGTTACAATACAAAATAACAGTAAGCTAACAGACTACTAATGATCTGACTAGCTGGATGGCCTAAAATGCCCAAAATTCCAACCTTTTACAATACAAAATACATCCCTTTAAAGGCGGCCCGAAGGTCTCGCCATTACAACACTGTCGGCCTGTCCCAATAGTAACCCATACCCTAACTAGTGACAGTCGACGTATCTGTACTTTGAGGTAGCTGCTCTCCGTCACACCATAGCTCTCTGTAGTCTTCTATGCTTCCCAGCGTTAACCATGGGTACTACGCACTGCTTCCCTTCACCACAGCTTCCTGCAGTCTTCCATGCTTCCCGGCGCTGACCATGGGTACTATGCACCGCTTCCCATCACCACAGCTTCCTGGAGTCTTCCATGCTTCCCAGCGCTGACCATGGGTACTGGCACTGCTTCCCTTGTTGTCCTTTGTCTTCAATACCTCGGCCTCGTTGCTCCTTTTGCTTTATGAGGGTAGCTGAACCCTCTTGTCTTCCGCCGTTGCCTTCAATGTAGTGGGTGAGCTCTCTCTTCTCATCCGCTCAGGTACCGTCATCTTCCTTGACTTCTCTATCTTCTACGTCATGGTTTCCGGCTCTAATATGTAGCTAGAAACCTGCTATAGTGTCATAGATCTACCTCTTGTATCTCCGCCAAAACTGTCTATCCGTCAAAATAGCAGCTTCTTCTGTAGCTACGGGTCCCTACTCCTATAGGCTTCGTCTGGTTTGTAATCACATCCTAGATTGTTGGAAGGAATCTCTTTCGCTTGGCTGGCCATTGTGGAAAACGTTCTCGATCTATGTTGTTGCTACTACTATGGGATTTTAACACAAGCGTGGCAAATTAGCGGACTAGGTTACAGGGATGACAGTGTAGATGCACAGTGAGATGATTGAAACAAACTACTGGAAGCGCCTTCTGAACCGGGAAAGGTGTCATGTGGGGATATGGAATCTACGCTATGAAGCTACAATGCTAAGTGGAGATCATGAAGTTAAAGGCCATTCCTTTCTATCCTTCTATGGAAGTCCAAAGAGAATAGAGGAAATACACTCCACACTAATTATTGCCGAGGAGAGACGATAACCCTATCAGGTCATGGGAGCCAGGATCACCACCGTTGGCGCGCACCTTGTTGTATAAAAAAAATAGCAACCAATCAATCCGATAGTTGCAGGATGAGCACTAGGGATTAACTCTATTCCCATGTCTCTCCAACAGGAGAAGGGAGAGAAGCATATGGGCCTGCTCTAGTGGACGCAACAAGTCGCACTAACAAAAAAATGTAAACAAACCTTTTTACCTTAAGCCAAGCTTTGGCCATCACCCAAGCCTTGAGAAGTGTATTCGTGCCAAGCATATACCCATTACCAGGTCCATGGGGCTACGTCTAGCTCAGAGTGGGATATGGCTCCAATATCCTGTAGCCTCTGCATTTCAAAAACAAAAATGGAAACCCTAGTGAGCTAGTTTCCATGGTGGCGTTCTAGAGCCGAGCTCATAGAAATCAGATGCAAGAAAGGGGGAGTGTTTACCTACATGCTTGTGTTCTTTGGATGGTCTCTCGGGCTGAGACACGTGGCCATCATGCACACACCCACATCCTTTTCTTCATGCCGGTATCATCTTCAATGCAAGTGTCATTTTTTAAATATAACATCGATGTTAAATGTTAGGCTTACATTGTAGTAATATTTTTTTAATCTTAAGTTTATTTTTTTAATATATATTTTATTTACGTCCTCCTTACCTTCTGTGATTGCAATAATTACCTTGTGAATGTCCTCACTGGGAATTCTTCCTCTTGGCTGGATAACAAGCTCGTCCCAAGATCCCCTCGAACAAAATCATAGAGCAGATACGTTCTGCATTCTCGAATTTTACTTGGAAAATCGAAATATCCCCTCTCACATCTTTCGTGAATACGAGGAACCTCGATGGCTAATATTCTCTCAAATCTTCTTCAAACATGGATATTTTACCGAGCAACTTTGCTCGTTATTCGCGTTCAATGCATGTTTCAGGAGGACTTGTCTGAGCTGCAGCATCAATGGTGAAGAAGGGTATGTTGGATCTTCTATGTAGTTGAAAACAGTCATGCGATCAACAACCTACAGGATTTCTTTCTCACAGAATCTGAATGAAGAGAGCAATACTCCCTTATTCATTGTTGAAGACAAAACCCTTCCAGCTGCCTGGAAACCAGTTTGCTTAACGCCACCATGGAAATTGTCTTCCAGATGACGAAGGTCTACTGCCTAGCATAGTGCAATCAGATAAGTGGAAACCATAAGCTCGAGAATCTCCACAGCCTCTCTAGTCTTCCCAGCAGAGATCAATCCCAAAGCTGCTAGGGGACACTCTGTCAAATAGAGACACACGCACCACATCTATTGACTCCCCTACAAACTTTTAAGCATAGCATCATGTCCTACAGTATCGTACAGTGGAAACTTTTAACTCAAAGAGAAGTGCATATAACCATGGCTAGTATCCCACTATTATGAGATCATTGTCTAAATCAAGATATCTGTGTTTTAGTAAAGGTTTCAGACAATCATAAGAGACTTTAGATGAAGGGAGCAACTACTTAGCCTTCTTGTTTCTTTCATCCTTATTCAGCACTGACATAAGCATGCAATTAGGATTATCAATTTATCATACTGAATGTTGGAAGTATGACAGTCAATGTCTACTGAATTTAAAATGATCCTTAAACTAGAAAAGCAGACCGTGGAAAGAATTATCAATTTATCAAACTGAATCTTGGCTGTATGACAGTCAATGTCTACTCAATTTAAAATGATCCTCAAACTGCAATTTTTTAATTGGTAACATTTCAAGACTGCAATTTTTTAATTGATAAAATTTCAAGAGCCAAATAACAGAAGACTTATTTTCGGCCATGAATATGTTCATCTTTTTTCAGATTACAAAACTCAATCATCTTTTTTCAGGTTACAAAACTCAATACTCGTATAGTTTCAATCCAGATCAAGCAAAATGAACTATCTTTTGTAAAATTCAGGTCTATGTGACAAAGTTACAAAGGCATGGTACAAAAACAATATTTTGGTATAGCCCCACTTGTTATTATTTGTGACATAAATATTTCAACATGTAACTTATTCTTTGTTTTTTGTTTTTAAACATAAAAGCTTATTTTGTCAAATCTTATTCTCATGAATCATAACCTACCGTCTAGAGAGGAAGTTCTTAAGTCGACCGAATCGCAGAAGGAGATTGCTTAAAACTAATGCTGGTATAATAATCCTTTCAAATAAGCCTTTCAAATTGCATAGTTTACAAGCCAAGTAAACTTATAAAACTTTAGGCAGGGACTTGCTGCGTTAGCAGCTCCACTTGTTGTTTAAGGTATCGTGAGAGAAGTGACCTTACTTAAACAATTTTTCCTTTCAGGTAGATAAAAAATTAGCTATGTAGATATAGAAAAAGATACAAGTTTACTAAATTTTTAGAAAAAAAATATACATTTATATGTGGGCAATGTGAATGAGGTTAAGTATAAGACTTAATAATATATATTTTGATTTAATAGTTTTTTCATATAAAAATTGTAAAAAAATATTAATAATTCATTATTTGTACCAATAAACTACCTGTTACCACCTAAGTTGTACTTAGTGGTTTTTATCAAGTGAGCCCGGTGAACCGGACGGGGCTAACTTGTTCGGACTTCAAAAATACCTTTGGAAGTACTTCTGGGAAGTGCTTGTTGTACTATATCACATGTTCATACCCCATGAGGGAATTGTAATAAATTTTCTAGCATGATAGTGTCTGTAAAAGACTCGGTCTCTTAGACTTTATTTGTCAATCCGATCAGCCCAAGGTGTTTTTTCCCTTGGTTATTATTGGTTGTTGAACAAACGACTGATAATTTCTGAGTTTTTCACTCCATACCTCCAAAGTTGGGGTGGTCGGCTTGGAATTTAGGCCTATTGAGGTTATTAGAGTCTATGTGTCAATGTATAAACATGCTAGACATCATTTTTGAGTCATATGAACATGTCTAAGTCCCCCTAGTTGTTTTTCAATTTTTCATTTTTTTAGTTTTTTCAGTGTTTTTTATTAAATTTTAATTTTTCCAAAACTTAGGCTATTTTTAATAGTTTAATTGGAAAAATTGATTTTGTAATAAAAGTGGGCCAAATAATCAATTCCAATCATGTAGGCGCTCATTTTCAAGCTAAGAGCACCATGTAAACCCATGGACCCGCTATTTCCTAGTTTTGAGTGATTTTCCATCACTCAGGTCAGAAAGCCCCAAAAAATCAATTATTGATTATTTTAATTAATAAATTGATGAATAATGGAGCAAATCCAAAAACAATAAATCAGTGGATTCTCAGCCGATTTGATTGAAATCAGTCAGATCTGAAGCAGATTGACTGGATCTGACAAATCCTTGACTGAAGGAGGTGATCAAATCAGATCCAGAGTTGATCTTGAGCATTCTTTATGGGGAATTTCGCCCTCCCTCTCTCCTCAACACGTTTTGGCTCATCTGGATGAGTTTTGGGCCGAGGTGTCAGTGTATGGGTTGATGTGTCAGCTAAGCTAGTTAGAGCTGGACTGAAGGGATTGCCATTGTAACTCTGTATTTGACCATTATTTGTGAATAAAGAAGCTTTGGAGGCTATACTGTGTAGTGCTTTTGATTGTGTGGATGCTCAGTGTTATGCTGCTGATGTGGTAGCTGCAACTTCTTGCCAAATGCTGTGTTGTTTCTGTGATCTGGCTTCAAGGATTAAGCTAAATCTAGTAAGGGTATAAACTAGAAAAGCTAGATTGTCTAATCTTGGTTATCCATATGATGTATGCTCAAAAATCTTATTTATATGCTTAAATAAGGTTATTTCTGCATAATCTCTCATTTTTGCTGCTTTATACATCCATATCCAGATCTCACGAGGTTTGTGCAGGCTTGTGTTATTTAGTTGCAGGTTCCCGATTGGATGAGGTTGTGGATCTAGATTGACTCCTTTCCTATCCAATAAGTGCAATATTATGTCCCTAAGCACTCCACGAAAGGGCCTCCTTCCATCTTGGTCCATTCAAGCAATGATCCGACCTTCTCTTCTCTTCTTCTCATTTCTACAAAAACTCAACACTTTACCCGGTTACCTTTTCAGTTCATAGCTGTGATTTTATTTGGATCTGTTTCATCAAAGTAAAATATACATAGATCTAATATTTCATAGCTCATATTCTAGATCTTGCACTTAAAAAGGTATCATAAGCATCCCAGATCTAGTTGTAGGGAAATTGTCCTTTTTGCATGAATTTGAAAGAAAACTTGTAGATCACATGCATTAGATTTTCTTTCTCTGTTATAAATTTAAATATTCTGCAATATCAGTGCATTTTAATTGGCTGCACAAACAGCAAGCCAAGATCCCAAGGAAAGATTGCTTTCCTTGGTTCCTTTTTCGTCGGTTTAGCTAGTTTAATTTCATCATTTTTTTGAGATAAAATAGGATGACCCAAAGGTACTCTTAAAGTGATTTTGGGAATTTTTTATTCTAACATGCTCGCTGTCCTTTAGCAGTTCTGACAGAGAAGAAAGGAATCTTCTGTCCAAAGTGGCTTTTGGAGCGCTCAAATCGCCCCAGGGGTCTCTCTTTTGTCACAAAATTCTTAAAATTTTTGTATAACTGTAAGATCTTGGTTTCAGCCTGTATAAGGACCAAGAAAGTTCTTCTTTATCATTCCTTTAATATTGTAACCACTGTAATAAATTCATTCTTTGAATAGGCTCTTTCGAGCCCATTCCCCATCCCCCCTTGGGGGATTCGCGTCGGTGCCATTTTCGTCATTTTCTGCTTATTCCTTTTTCACTAGAATTGATCTGATTTGTAGGGTAGTATACTTGATCTTTTTGTTAATTCCATACTCCATATCTTACATTTCAAAGTAATCATAATACTTACCCCACGATTTCCTGAGTGACCCGCAAGGGGAAAGAGATTCGTGGTAGGATTAATCAGAAAACCAGATTTGTGTAGTTGCTTTATTTTTCATCTTTTGTTTATCAAAAATTTAAAATTAACCCCTCCTTGATTCCCTGATTGAGATCCACTTGGATCGAAAGAGGTTCTTGGAGGCTTTTTTCTTTTAAAATAAGAACACTTAGTTAAAACTTATTAAAATTTACAAGACTCCAGTGTGTATGCTCTGCACTTGGCTGTGGTTCGTCCGATCAGTCAAGCTGTATCAAAATCACCTGGGTGACTAGAATAATTAGGACTCACTCTCCCCAATTGACAAACCATCAGGTGAAAATCCAACACCTCGATCGAACCTCTACGGTGGAAAAATGCCCAAAGGAAGCGGGAACTTACTGAAAAGTGACCTCAGGGTGCCGATCTCTATCACACCCTAACAGGTGCATTACAAACATAGCCCCAGAGACTCCATTTCATCCCACATATTCCTTGCGGGTAGCCGTGTAGGTTTTGTTTTGGACATACTCCAAGTACTCTCGGGTATATCTGGAGTCCCCCTTTTAGCCTAATTTAATCAATTCATACTTCAATTTTAACTTAAAACATACCAAGATGCAATCGCAAAACATTCACTCCAAGCATATGCAAGCACATTGATCTCTTTGATTTGACTCCATTATTAAGGCACTGGTCATTTTTGCTTCATATATATATTGTTTATCAGCTTTGTGCTTTCGTGTGTTATTTTCGTATCTTGTCATCTTCAATTGTTTATAGTTAAAATATTCAAACTTCCAAGTAACTAATTCAGTTTAACATCACCACACTAAGAAACCATCCTTAGTAACTTAATAGGGTCTACCCCCGTTGGCTTCGTTAGGAGTTGAGCCTAAATGGAAGAGTCAAGAACAAGGTGACAGCCTTGACTCGAGACTTGCCCCCAAGGACACACCAAGTGGCTTGAAGATTTCTTCCACGTGACCCAGGTGTGTGAAAGGCGGCAATACTTTTTGGCGCCATTGCCGGGGATAAATCTTTTTATTCCCGAGTACGACTTAGCTTAACTTTTTTCTAAAACAACTAAAAAGATAAAAAACTTTTGATTGATCTAGTCTTTAAAAAACGTAAAAATTAAAACTTGATCCAT
>LPNX011073567.1:74630-133354 GCA_001517045.1 Pseudotsuga menziesii | reverse complement strand
CCGCAAATTAGCCACCAGCGATCGCCAAACCAAAAGTGGTCATTGATATGCGGATTTTGGTCATTTTTTTGGTCACTAATCTTTCATTTTCCACTAGTGCGATCAGAGCAGGAGGCTTGAGCGAGCCGCGGATGGTGTGGTGGGGTGAGATGATGCGCCGCCGTGGGGGCGGTGATGTTGGGAGGTACTTTACGCAGGAGTTGTACCTGCAGTGGCTCGAGATACCATTGACACTTGATGATTATCCATATAGAGATATGGATTACACAGGATATCCAGAGGCACCACGGCCGCTTGGACAGGCATGGGGACCAGATGGTACGTATGGTTTGATTGCATTGTCAAGTTTTATATATGATAGTTGATTGATATATTGTTACTGACAAATGGGTGATCTGCAAATGTGGGCCCGAGGCCGCCACCAGGGCATGTGGCACAGAGGGGGATTGTGTTCATTCCAGCTCTTCCTGGGTGGGGGGAGGTGCGTCGCCGGGATGCGGAGGGGACACTAGAGTCTGTACGGGCGCTACTAGACCGATTGCTGGTGGGGGTGATTGACGAGGGGTGGCGGGACATCGATCCAGACGTGGTTCAGGAGTGCATGAGGGCACCCAGGGAGTTCAGATCGATTGCGATTCGGGTGGCGATCTTGGTGGATAGGGCGCGGGCACAGGAGCCCGTAGGGGATGAGGATTTGCCGGAGGAGGAGTGAGGGGAGGATTCAGAGGCAACAGATGCCGGTAGTGATGCAAGGTATGACTCTCATTAGGGAGTGTAGGGGACTCCCCCTGAGTTTTGTAGCTACAGCATGTATTTTATGACGCTGTATGGATGTATAGACATTTTTTGTATAGCTGAGTACAGGAGTACTCAGGACATGTATAGCACTGTGACATGTATTTTTTGATGTATATATGTATGCATATGGATGCACCTTTTTGTGATGTTGTCTTAGTTGTACGCACGTGGATGCCCCTTGTGTATTTTATGTGTTTTTATGGTTTATGTACATGGATGCAAATGTGGATGCACTGCAGTATTTTTGGGTTTTTTTTAATATATTTGGATGAGATGCTATGGGATAATGATGCATGATGGAGGTGTTATATGGTGTGATTGATATTCCAATCGAGGATGTTATTTGCCATTTGATCTGTGACACGATTGTGAGCTCTGGGGACATGTGTGAATGTGATGGATTCAAACTGTAGGCTGAGTTGTTTTGTACGCAGGAATTTTCAAAATAGGCAGGGATCACGCACCTGGTAGCGGTTGTTGAGCTGGGAGACAAGTAGCTGGGAGTCCAGGAACACATGAAGGTGACATATGCCCATCTGGAGGGCAGCAGTCAGGAGACCGGTCACAGCATCATACTCCGCCTGGTTATTGGTAGTGGTGCCGATACATATTCCGTCAAGGTGAATCAGTTCGTTGGAAGGGGAATATAATACCCATGCTGCAGAGGCCAGGTTGGGAGACCATCGGCTTGCACCATCAGCAAAGCCAGTATAATAAGGTGCAAGATGGTCCATCTGTGAGCATGCAAAAAGAATGATGAATGTAAGATTATGGTAAAGAAGGTGAAAAACAAAAAAGAGAGCAAACTATACAATGCGGACCAATGAGGTCGCGGTTTCAGTTATGGGTAAAAACATTTAAGATACAACCCATTACGGGGGTTGCGTAAAGGGTGGCCTTCAGAATCGGCTAAAATGTATGCCCCCTTGCAGAGGCAAGTCTGCACAATGTAAGGGCCTTGCCACATGGACTCAAACTTTCCTTTACCAGTTTTGTTGTGGGCTTGGTCATAGGTGAGGACGAGGTCCCCTTCGTGGAAAGTTCGAGGGTGGACATGTTTGTCATAACCGACTTTGGAGCGGTTTTTGGCAGCTTCGATGTTCTAGAGAGTGGCACGATGGTCTTCATCGGCTTGTTCAAGGGATAGCAGACGTTGCTTAAGGGGGGAGGTATTGGGGAGAAGCTCAACGGCGATATGTAAGGCAGGTATCTGACACTCGATGGGGAGGACAGAGTCTACACCATGAACTAAATGAAACGGGGTAAAACCAGTGGCGGTCTTGGTGGAGGTACGGTAAGCCCATAAGGCAGGGAATAGCATATGGTGCCAATTGGACTTATGCCCGTCAACAGTGTGTTGGAGTATGGTTTTTAGGATTTTGTTAACAGCTTCTACTTGACTGTTCCCTTGAGGGTAGTAAGCAGAGGAAAATTGGTGTTCAAACTTGAGGAGGGTGGATAAATAGCGCCAAATGGAATCTTCAAAGTGTGATCCATGGTCTGAGACCAACTGTTTAGGGACCCCGAATCGAGTGATAACATGGTTGAAAAAGAAACGGGCAGCAGTGTCAGTGGTACAGTTGAAGGTGGGCATGGCTTCCGCCCATTTGGTGAAGTAATCGACGACAACGATGATGTACTTATGGACGTTCGTAGATGGGGGTCTACACTCCATGAAGTCGATGGCCCACTTACAAAAGGGACCAACGGTGACGACTGGGTGTAATGGAGTAGGTGGTGTCCGGGCCTTGGGGGCAAAAAGTTGGCAGTTATGGCAATGCTTGACCGTAGTGATGCAGTCGGTGAAAAGTGTGGGCCAGAAGTATCCGGCGCGGACAACCTTTTGGGCAGTGGCCATCCCTGAGAAATGGCCACCGCAGGCACCGCTATGACAATCATTAAGGATGTGTTCAGCTTCCTCGTGTGTAAGGCAACGACAAAGAATTGTGTCGACCCCTCGCCGGTAAAGGATATCTCCTAGGAGGAGGTAGTGAGAGGCCTGGTGACGGATACGATGACGTTCATTACGAGTGACTTTGGGTCAGAATTTATGCGTGCGTAGGTATAACAAGATATCACCGTACCACGGGTCATCAGACGAGATAGTGAACAAGTGATGGTCGGGTAACTCATCGGAGATGGGTGGGGCCGGGACAAAAGAAGGGAGATCGGTGATAAGCTAGGCAAGCGCAAGGGATTTAGTGCTCTTAGGTGTTCGGAACATGAGGTCATATTCTTGGAGGATAATGACCCATTTAGCCACACGACCTTGCAGGAGCCTCCGGTTGAGGAGATATACCATGGGGTTAGAGTCGGCGACGACTGTGGTATGCCTAAGTAAAAGGTAGTGTCACAATTTTTGGATGGAAAAGACCACTGCTAGGGCTATTCTCTCCTCATATGGGTAACGTAGGGGAGGGCCGGACAAGGTCTGGCTGACGTAGTAAATGACATGCTCTTGGTGTGAGGTGTCTTCTTGAACCAAGACTACGGACACAGCATGCTCGGATGCCGAGACGTAGAGGATGAAGTCCTGAGAGAAATCCGGAGGGGAGATCAAGGGGGCTTGTGTGAGAGGTTTCTTGAGGGATTTGAACGCAGCTTCTGCTTGCTCGTCCCAGGCAAAGGGTATGTGGGTACGGAGCAGGCTCAAGAAACCGTGAACGGTTGTGGCGTAGTCAGGAACGAAGCGTCGAAGGAAATTGGATCGCCCTTGCAGACTTTGGAGTTGCCGGAGCGTGTGAGGAGAGGGAAGGTCTAAGATGGATTGGAATTTCAGGGGATCAACAATAATTCCTTTCTGGGAAACAATGAAACCTAACAATCGGTCTGCTGGAATGCAAAAAACACACTTGTGTGGGTTCAAGCAGATCTGATATTTGTGACAATGCATAAAAACTTGCCGAAGGTCGTTAAGGTGGTCTGATCGTTTCCGGGAACGAGCCGTAAGGTCATCAAGGTAGACGAGCAGGATGTGGACCAAATCATGAAAGCAATAGGTCATGGCCCACTGGAATATGGCACCAGCATTTTTGAGGCCAAAAGGCATGACGCGATAGGCAAAGGTGCCCCATGGGGTAGTAAAGGCGGTTTTGTACTGGTCTTCCTTTCAGATTTGGATCTGATTGTATCCGGAAAAACCGTCCATGAACGAGAGGACTTCATGCCCTGCACATGCATCGATGAGCTGGTCAATAAATGGCGTGGGGAAATTGTCTTTGGGACAGGTGCGGTTTAAATCTCAGAAGTCAGTGCATACTCTAATGGTGCCTTGTTTTTTGTTAACGGGAACAGGGTTTGAAACCCAGGTGGTATAGGCAATAGGATAAATGAATCCTGCCTTGCGAAGTTTCTCAATCTCTGCTTTGACAGCTGGGAGTTTTGAGGGATGAATGGGATGCTGTTTCTGACGAACGGGGGGAACATCACGCCATGTGTCAATGTGGTGCTCTATAATGGAAAGGTCAAGACCGGGCATTTCGGTATAGGACCAGGCAAAGACATCACGGAATTCTCTGAAGAGTTTGTTGTATTCCTCAATCTCTTGCTCACTGCAAGAGGCTCCTAAAGTAATGAGTTTGGGGGTGCTTCCTGGGGCAGCGATATCAATTTGGATGACAGGTGAGATGTTGGCCATGTTACCCTCCTCGAAGGTGTCAGGAGCAGGAATAGGGTCCTTGAACCAGTCGACCTTGGGGGGAAGGAAGTCTTTGGATTCAACTACAAATTGGGTAGCAGTGTTAGAGGAGGATTCATCTGGGAGGAAGTAGGAACGATGGTGCATGTCATCCCAGGGATACTCCGGGGCAGTGAGATCCTCGAGGATTTCCTCATCAGTATGGAAAGTTTGTGTCGTCAAATCGGTTGACGAGGGAGTAGGGGCGGAAGAGATCATATAAATGGTATTATCCTCTCCGGAAGGGGAAGAGACCGAGGGCTGGATCTCCTCAATGGTGGGTGGTGTCATCTCTAGATCCAGATTGTTCATCTCATAGAGAGATGCTCTGTAATCGGGGAGATTGGGACAGTGATTGGTGTAATGCCCGTAAACACCGCATATGGTACAGGAGTGGTTAGTGCACAGGGATTTGTCGTGAGGCTTAGGGTTTGGATCAAGGTGGACAACCGGTATAGTGGGGTCATCGTCAAGCGCTTGCATGTGTTCCTGTACTGCCGGTAACTGAGGACATTGGTGAGTCGCATTGCCTAACTCATTGCACAGCGAGCATTTGGGAGGAGCATGAAACACAGGGGGGTTTTTTACTGTCTTGGGAGGTGGGATGGCAGAGTAAGGTTGGGGGCCTCTGCCCCCAGTTGGTTTGGTAAGAGGAGGGGAGGGGTTCGTGGAGGATGATGGGGTAGCGACACCGAGAGGTGGTTGACTAGTAGTGACAATGGGTTGCACCAGTTGCAAGACGACATCTGGTGTCAGCCGGGGAACGGGAGGTGAAAGATACCAAATGGGTAATCCTAAGGTTAACCCAGGGAGGCTAAGGGTATCCATGACCGGGGCGCTAACTACTCCTGAGGGAGGAATGAGGAAAGGAATGGTATGGATGGGTGTAACACCAATGTGACTAGGTACCAAAGGGGGTTTAGGCAACAAGGGCGGTTGATTAGGAGGAGTTTGCGTGCTATGGGACAGGGTACATAGGTCAGACACGTCAATGGCGGGTGACGGGGGTGGAATAGATTGCAAGGTCGAGGTCATTGGCGCGTCTGAGTAAACTCCGGGTCCCATAGAGGAAACAAGTGGGGTGGTGTTACTCGAAACAGGTTGTTCAACCATGGGGAGAACATTTTCGGGTGCTACGGGGGCATTGGGATCATAGTAGGTGAGTTGGTCGACCTTGACCATGCGTCCCTCATGGGGGAACATCATGGTCCAAAAAACGGAAGAAGCAACCGCCCGCATTGCGTACATGTAGCTGCGGCCAAGTAAAAGGTTATAATCAAGCTGTGCATTAATAACCTCGATGTCGATGAGGACGGTTTTTCCAGCCAGCTGGATGGGGATGTTAGTTAATAGGCCTTGTGGTTGAGCCGAATGGCCGTCGTAGGCTCGCAATGCAGTAGTGGATGGCTAGAGAGGGGGGGATCCCAATTTCTGCCAGATGAAGGTGGACATGACACATGTAGAGGCACCTTCATCAATAATGCATTGATGGATGACAAAATTCCGAACGGAAACATAAACTTGGAACGCTAAAGTGGAAGGAATGCGGGGTTCGGATTGGTCCAAATCAAATGCCATTAAATTCGAATCATTTGGATCGATAGCCCCAATGGCTGAGAGTAAAGTCTTGCGCTGTGAAGGGCAGTTTTTTAAGACTTCTAACACCGAAATGGCTGCGAGAGATTGGGCTAAGTCATCGATGATGTTGTAGTTTGACGCAGCCCACGCATTGGGGTTATTGTTGATACAGCGAAGTGGGAAACGAGGTGCTTTGGGAGCGCCATCTAGTGGTGGTGGAGGTATCCGTAATGCCTGATCAGTGGGATGAGCGTTAATGGGTTTATCAGCGGGAGGGGCTTCAAGGGTGGAGCCATATTGGTTCCGCCGGGTCTAGAGGTTGACCTCATCGAAGAACATCATCAACAAGTGGTCGGTACTCGAGTCAAACATGGGTTGATCAGGAGCAGCGTAAGTGATTTATTGTTGGGTTGGCGCATTGGCTTGAGGGGGAGCCAACGGTTGAGTGTTCACTACACCTTGGTTTGGTAAGGGTTTTTGCAGCACAAAAGGTGGCTGCTGAGGTTGTGGGGGGTTGGGTGGTGCTTGAGGAGCCGCATGCCCTTGGCGGTGGGCATCATCAACCCAAAGTTGCCGAGCTCGCTCCAAGTGTGGGCAAGTATGTGTGTAGTGGCCATAGACCCCACAAATAGAACAAGGATGGTTGGTTCGCAAATTGGGATTTTTAGCCTGCTTGGGTAGGCGATCAGGGTTTTGATTAGCAGGGGCCGCATTATTATTATCGGGGGCATTAGGGAGTTGACCAGCTTGGTCTGTAGGTTGGTTGTTTCCACGATTTCGGCCCCTGCCGCGGTTTTGTTGGCCCTGGTTGCGTTGGTTATTCTGGTTTTGCTGCGGGTTTTGTTGGGCGTAAACTTGCCCTTGGGCAGCAGGTGGATTCTGAGGTTGCGCAGGTGCTGGAGCAGGTTGCGGTGGATGATATGTAGGTGGAGGCTGTGCAGGGGCAGCAACTTGAGGGGGTTGCTGATAGGGCTGCGGAGTGGGTTGTGGGTTTTCCGCAGGGGCTGCCTATGGTGGGTAATAAGCGGGTTGGGATTGTGAAGGCGCAGGAGCTGGTGCAGCCTGCTGGTGGTAGTAGGGCGGAGGTGAGACTGGGGGGGCGTAAGCGGGAATCACATGACCGAAACACTGAGGTGGACATGAGGGTCCATGGGAATGGTGGTGTGCCATGGGAGCATACGAGTTGGTTATTCCAGACTGGGAGGTAGCCTGCGAAAGGTCAGGGCCAGGGGTAGGATGTGCTATGGGAAATGGTTGAGGATGCGAAGAGACACGGCCAATGATGCCGTCAGCAGCGTGGGATGCCCCCAGCACATCGTGCTGGGAGGACTCACCGCGAGGGGCGTCAGGTATAATGGTATAGAGATAACCCGACTGGGCGTAAATGAGGTCGAATTGTTGGGCCTTAAGGATGGCCTCTTCTTCAGACTGGGGTCTTTTGGATGCCACATCCTTAGCAATGACAGGAAGAAGGGATTTGAGGAACCAATCTAGGAAGATACGGTCGTCTAATTTGATCTTGCATAAGCTACGGCGTCGACGCCACTCATGAATGTGGTCCGTGATGTGGGTAGACGTGTTTTGTCTGCATGATAGGAGGATTTCAACGCCTGCATCATAGCAGACAAGTAACTGGAAGAACTGCAGGAAGATTGAGGCAAGGGAAGCAAAGGTGTTATGGGTTCCATGGGGTTGCTCGATATACCATTTGGCTGCAGAGCCAGTGAAGGTGCGCTGTAAGAAACGAAGGCGAATAGAGTCGTCTACTATGGAGTTGGAGGAACACCATAGATGGAAGGACATAATGTGGTTTTGTGGGTCCTCACCTGCCTTGCCCTCGAACTTGGGGATGTCAGAGGGGAGCTTGGTGGGCATGTGAGGCCATGCAGGGTCATGTCGGATAGGGTCGTTGGTCAATCTGGCTAGGTCAGGCAGGTTGAGGCTAGCCATGAATGGCAAACTGGAAGAAGGATGTGACACAGTAGTGGGTGGAACCAAGTTGGGGCCAATGCCCCCAAGTGGAGGGGTAGTGTTAGGGAGTTTTCCCCCAAGTGGGGGAACTAAGGTGGTATAGGACGGTCCTACACCACCATGGGTAGTGTGAGCCACTGATGCAGTGGGAATAGGTATTCCTGCCGTGGGAATAGGTGCCGTGAGGGGAATGGTAGATGGGGGCCCCATGGAGGGCATACCCAAGGTAGGTGTGGTAACTGGTGTAGTGGTGGATGTGCCACCAACGATCTCTACCAAGATGAGAGTGGAATTCACGCCAGCCATGGGGCTAGTGGGGGCAGTGTAAATGGGGTTCTCAGACTCTGACTCAGAATCAAAGGTAAAATAAGGGGCGTCACTATCTGGTGACGGAGTCTGATGCCGCTGACGAGTGGAGTCAAGTGACAAGGCTCGAGATCTATGATAAGTGGTATCAAGTGAAGATGATCTATGTCGATGATGGGTGGTGTCAAGTGAACCGTGCTATGGGGGTTCGCCCCTGAGGCGCCGAGAATGTCTCAGAGACTCAATGGTGACAAATGGTGTCAAATCTCTGTGGGTTGAGGTGGGTGAAAAAACAGCTCAAAAATCCTAATGCAACCGAGTGTGTAGAAGGAGAGCTCGAAAAATAGGGCATTCAGGCCAACAACCAACTCAAAACACCCAATGTAACAGCTGTGCTACAATAGATGGAGTGTCAACAGAAATGGTCAGAATACCAACAAGCAGCAGGTTTCCTAAAAATAAAAAAAGGTGGACTCACTAGACCAAAAGGAGGTAAGGGAGCATGCAAACACCTAACTAAAAGTATTCTGACTCAACTAGACATATCCTCTGCAAGGTGATGAAATCCAAGTTAGACAATATGAATAGGAAAGCCAAGTGGCTAAGATATCCCCCTACCGAGAGGGACACCGGGAAGTCAATCCTAGAAGAATGGAAACTAAGATACCCCGTTCATGACACGTCCAAAAAGGTGAATCTGCCATTTGGTCCTTTTACCGCAATACCCCTATACAGGGATATCTCGAGAACTGCGAAAGGTAGCCCTTCAGTTATTGAATGGAGTGCGGTATTCCACTTAGGCCTCTGGAACCAATCTCGTGACTTCAACCCTCCTAAGGGAGAGGCCCTCTGGTAAACTGGTGGTGACCGTGCCAAAACGTACTAGGGGATTTTGGTTCCCTAATTGGACAACAGCTATGTCTCAAGTGTAAGTAACCGAGGGGTGTTATTGGAAGCCTATCCCCCCGATCCTACCTAACTACAAAGATTCTTTTGTGTTCCCCAAGTGGGGTTAGAATATTGGTTGAGTTAAGTAGTTTTTTAAGGCTCACTTGAATTAGGTGACAGAGTGTGTGCTCGTGAGGTGATGAACCCGAAATAGAAGTGCCACACAAAGGGGCAACCTTCTAACAATAATATTGAATCCACAACTTTAACATGCAAAATTTTCTGAATTAAAATGCTGAAATTTCAAACAGATTCTGTAAAATGGAACAGAAATGATGTTGCAGAAAAGGCTGTAAGGAAGTAGGGCTGTAGGTGGAACAGATGGCTGTGCAGATGCAGAAAATATTGTAGCAAATGGGTTAGGTTCAAAAATAGGACCGCGGGTCTGTGGCAAAATCGGGCGGTCGGACCGCGGGTTTGAGGGAAACAGGTGCGGATAGGTAGTAGCTTTCTGGCCGACAGAAGCATTCGGACTGCAGGAAAATGGCAGACAGATGCGGTTGGGTCACAGCTAAGGGGCTGAAAGTCGCGGTCGGGACGCGGGAAAATGGCCGACAGGCGCAGTCAGAGCGCAGCAAACAGGCTGATTAGCCACGGTCGGATCACAGGTAACAGACTTGAATCCGTAGGCAGGGCGCCGGAAATAGTCTGACAGCCACGGTCGGGTCGCGGGTAAAGGCCTGAAAGACACGGTCGGAACGCGACTGTAGAGGGGAAAAATGCGGTTTACGGCGGCCAAAAGGGACAGCCGAAAGGAAAAAACTGGAAATAATTGTAGAAAACTTAAATAAGCAGCGGAGTCGCCAAACTGTTGCTAGGGTTTTACCCCTAGCTTGTGCAAATGAGCACCTACTAAGGATAAGGGTCTCCTTAGTAGCAGTTCAGTAAACGTGAAATAAAAATGCTAAAACAGAAATGTAAACTACTTAAACATATGCATGAAACAGAAAAACAAGATGCAAAAAATGGTTTTTATATTAGTATTACCTCCAATGTGAAGGTTGGTGAAGCCCTTTGCAGTGGTCCAAGAGGGTTGCTCCAAGCTCCAACTTGCTCCTTCTCTTTCTCCAATGGTGGAAATGGGCCAAAAGGGGCTCTCAAGGTGAAAGTAGCTCAAGGGTGAACTAGGGTTTCAAGAGCTATTTTGGCAGAGTAAGGGTGCTTATGATTGTGGATGTGAAATAAGGGGTCTCCATCACTTATTTATAGTTTTTCAGTGGTGGAGTGCTGGCCCATGGTTTTGGAAATCATATGGTTTAGGGCAGCTGTATAGGGTTTTTTCCTCCTTTTCCTCATTATTTTATATTTTTTCTTCCCTTTTTAGGGATTTTTGCTATTTTAGAGGAATTTTGGATATTTTTGGAGGAAAAAAGGATTTCTTGATGGTTTTATGGCCTTTTGGAGGCATTTTAGGCCTTTTGGAGGCTTTTTAGTGGGATTTTCAGGTTTTTCAAGGAAATATGGTAGGAAAATGGACAAATGAGCCATGTAGTGGGGTAGATGAAGTAGTGAACACTTTTTGGGTGTTAACACATCCAATCAATTGTCTATATAGTGTATTGTTTACCATCGGGGAAGAATCAGCTTCTTCCAGCTTCACTCCTGAAAGGAAAGGAGTTTTGCTTGCTTTGCAATCCTTCATTCTGAATTTGTTCAGCAAGTCCAAGGCATATTTGGACTGGTTCACCTTGATTCTAGCTTTGGTTTGAGAGATATCAAGCCCCAAAAATTGACTTAAGAGCCCCAAATCTGTCATGGAGAAGGCTTGGTTCATAGCTCCTTTTAAGGAAGCAATCTCATCCTATGAGCTTCCTATAATGAGGAGGTCATCAACATATAACACAATGATCATCAATGAACCATTAACTAACTTCAAATAGACATTTGTATATGATTTGCACCGAACAAAATTCATTGATAGCAAGAAGCTATCGATCTTGGCATACCAAGCCCTGGGGGCTTGCTTTAGCCCATACAATGACTTTCTCAACCTGCACAAAAGAGAAGGGTTAGTAGCAAAACCTTGAGGTTGCTGCATATATATCTCTTCATTGAGATCTCCATTCAGGAAGGCACATTTTACATCCATGTGATGTACCTCCCATTTCCTTGAGGTTGCAATGGCTAAGGCTAGCCTGATGGAATCCATTTTTGCCACTGGGGAAAAAGTCTCATTGTAATCTATGCCATGAACCTGTGAGTAGCCCTTGGCTACCAATATGGCCTTGTACTTTAGTGGTGAACCATCAGCAGCAAATTTGGTCTTATAGACCCACTTACACTGTACTAGTTTTCTCCCTGGAGGAAGATCCACTAGCTCCCATGTGTTGCTCTTCTGGAGTGAGCTGAACTCCTCCTTCGTGGCTGTTTTCCATCTTGGATCTCCTGCTGCTTCTTCATATGTTTGAGGATCAGACTCCACCATCAAATAGAATTTTTTAGAAAACAAAGGATCCTTCATGCATAGACCATTCTCAAATTGAGATCTAGTCCTCCTTGGGTCATTGGGATCCCCAGCTAGCTCACCTGCTGCATGTAGTGTCTTGGATGCCCATTTTGGCCTTGTGGGGCTATTAGGGTCTGCAATAAAATCATCTCCATCAGAAAAATCAGAATCAGCACGTTCAACAAACTCTTTACTTACTTCTTGAGGTTCAGGTGGTGAAGAGGCTTCACCAAATTCCACTGCTGCAAGGGGTTCTTCTTCAAACTGAACACACCTTTCGATGAAGGCTTTATTTGTGCTCAAATTTATCAAATTGTACCCTTTTGAATCTTTAAAGTATCCAACAAAAAGACACTCTTGGCTTTGGGGCTGCAAATCCTTCCTCTTCTCTGTCGGGATTCTAGCCCAAGCCTTTGAGCCAAAAATCCTGAAATGGGTCACATCTGGCTTGTGCCCACGCCATGCTTCGAAAGGAGTTATGCCATCAAGATGTTTGTGAGGCACCCTATTTTGAATATAGGCTGCACAATTGATAGCTTCGGCACAGTACTTTGGTGGCAAAGTTTTGGCCTCCATCATGCATGTTGACATCTCCTTCAGTGATCTATTCTTCCTCTCAGCAACACCATTTTGCTGTGGTGTGTAAGGGATAGAATGCTGCATCTGAATACCTGCATCTGCACAATAGTTAATAAACTCAGACTTGACATACTCACCACCATTGTCATATCTGAGGACCTTGAGTTTCCTTCCAGACTGCTTTTCAACCAAAGCCTTAAATACTTTGAATAGGCCAAAAAATTCAGACTTGTGTTTCAGGAAGTGAACCCAGCAATACTTGGAAAAGTCATCAATGAAGGTCAATGCATATTTGGCCTGACTCATGGACATATGAGGGAATGGGACAGCAACATCACTGTGGATCAGCTTGAGGGTTTCAGAGGTTCTCTCATGACTAGCTTTCTCAAATTTGTGCTCTGGGTGTTTTCCTAGGATACAACCTTGGCAGACTCCTTTGGAAAATTTTATCTTGGGAAGCCCTATGACCATCTCTTTTTCACTAAGATCAGAAAGATATTTGTAGTTTAGGTGGCCAAATATTTCATTCCAAATCTTGCTGGCTTCATTAGCATGAATGAGAAGAGGAGAGGGGTTTGAGTAAGGTAGGAAGTGTGAGAACATGTATACCTTTTGAGCATGATTCGCAACTCCTTTTGCAATGACTCTACCAGTTGAGATCTCTGTGATCTCAAATTCATCAAGTGAGAATATGAATTTCTTAGGAGACCCAGTGTGGGTCATCTGGTACACTGACAGGAGGTTGGAGGCGAGACTAGGCACATACAGCACATTGCTGAACTGACCATGATCAATATCTATCCTTCCTTTGCCTTTACTTTCAATGAGAGAGTCATCTCCCAGTACAATAGATGGTCCTTTCGACATATCCAATGAGGAGAAGGACTCCTTAGTCGAAACCATGTGTCTTAAAGCTCCAGAATCAATGATAAAACTGGGTGAGCTTGATGTGCCAGCAATTAGAGAATGAACTCTCTCTCTGTCATCTGAACTTGATCCTCCTTCTCTCTTCTTTGAGCTTTCTGGAAGGGAGATGCCATTCTTCTCCAAGAGTTGGGTCAGCATCTCTATCTGCTTTTTCATACAAGAGATTTCAGTGTGATTGCCCTTATTGCAGTATGCACACTTGTTCATTTCACCTTTGTTTTTCTTCTTCTGGTAGTTCTTCTTGGGACCTTCTAGATCCTCCGGAGACTGTTTCTTGTCTCTCTTTTGCTCAGGTGGATTTTTAGCTTTCTTTTTGCCTTTTGAATCCACCTTCGAATCTCCAGCAATCAAAGCTTGATCATTGGATGGTTTGATGGTGCCCATCATCACCAGCTTGTCATGTTCTTGTGTGAGAGATTCCATGAAATCTACAAGGCTAGGCATCTTCCAGGTTCGAGCTGTCAGTTTTGTGGCATAGAAGGTCGAAACAAACACTGAATA
The DNA here is from genome assembly GCA_001517045.1 of Pseudotsuga menziesii. NCBI lineage: Eukaryota > Viridiplantae > Streptophyta > Pinopsida > Pinales > Pinaceae > Pseudotsuga > Pseudotsuga menziesii. Next base: position 119,624 of record LPNX011073567.1, on the reverse strand, counting down.
GTCAGGGCCTAGCTTTGAGAGGATGGCCAGTACAAGCTGATCATCTTTCTTTTTGATACCACACTGTTTCAGCTGCAAAACTAGTGCTTTGAACTTGAAGAAATATAGCTGTAGGGACTCAAAGCTCGTTGGACTCAGAGAAATCAGGTCATTTTTGATTTGATGTCCCCTCATCTCATCTATATTTCCAAAAAGATCAGCAAGCTTCTCCCATACTTCATTCGATGATTTCAATCCATCAAGATGGAAAAGGAGGTCTCTGGAAATACTCAGACACAGGAGGCCATAAGCCTCATCCCTCCTGTTGTGCCATTTTATCTTCTCTGCAGCTGCATTGGGCTCTGCTTCTGTTTCCATAGTCACCCTGTAGAGGCCTTTCTCTCTCAACAGTATCTCCATCTCTACTTTCCATTCAAAGAAATTGAAGGGAGTCAAGATAGTTTTCTGTGATTGATCCATAGCTTACAAAATCTATCCCAGCTGTCAGTAGAAGGCTCCCAGTCACTGATGTCGAACCTGCAAATTTTTTTTGGGAGAGAAACAATATACAGTGGCTCTGATACCATGTGGAAATTGAACCAGGTGATAGATTAATTTTACTCACAACAATTAACAATTCATCATGCAAAATCACTCACAAAGAGACTGAAAATTGGAGCTAAACACTAAACTGTATTAAATCAGTGTACAATAGCCAACCCTGTAATAACATAGGTTGATGAATAAATAACATACATCAAGGATTCAAATGCATGAGGAGCAATTCGAATCTAGCATAAAGAAGGCTTACTAAAAATAAGCAAATCCCCCATAGGTGTAAAAAGCTGATCCCAAATCTGTCATGGAGCTCACGAATTGACAAAATGGATTAGGCAAACTAAAGAGTGGTGGAATGGCAGCTCATACATGCTTTTACATGGAGAAAAGAGAGGAGGATGTGTAGAACAAAAAACTAGTCAACCTCACCTAGTCTAGTTTTTCCTTTTGCATTAAAACACTGAAAAAGCAGGGAATAAAGTAGAAAAAGCAGAAGGGCGCCTAGGAGGCTAGGAATAAAGCAGATTTTATTCCTTGGGCTTTCCCATGCACTTCATGAGTCAAATAAGGAAATTTTGACCATTATGGATAGGCAAATGACAACTTGCACAAGGTGGGACACATGAACTAGGCAAATAAGACAGAAATAATTAAATTAATGTCTAAGTGGGTAAACTATGGGTTGATTATTCTAACACACTTTGTGTTCTTTCCAAGCTTGCCTTTTTCTTGTGAGCTTGATATCGAGAGATGGAGGATTGAAGTGGTGGAGGCCCAGGTGGAGGACTCATTTTCTCCGATTCGCAGATGTGCCGACAGAGGTTGTCACTATTGTAATCTCTTATTTATATTAATAGAAATATATTTTCCTATCCAATAATGTGTATTTAAATGAGTATTGAATCCATGGATTCTTTTAAATGCTTATATGCTATGGATTATATATTCTAGAGTAGGTCTAACACAATTATATAGTGTGCTTGTCTTGTTCGCTGAATGTTGAGAGAGCAAATTGCTAATACAAGAGAGAGTGGAAAAGCTCAACGGGGATCTATATCAACCATCTAGAATAAGGCATGTTTCGAGATCCTTTAGTGTTAGACGTTTGGTTTCTCTTGCATATTGGAAAGGATTGATTTTTGCAGTTACTCTATCTGTTGTGGTACCCCAAGCCATAGGAAGTTTTCTCTGTAACAGAATTGGCGACCGTACTGGGGAGTTCCTAGTCATTTCCTTTGGGGGTTTTTATTGGCATTCAATGTTCTTGAATTGCTCTGATTTCTCTGTTTCTGAGTCAGGTCCGTGGGCATGTTTCCTTGGTAGTGTTTGATAGGAGTAAATTTTGTATCATCTTGTCTATTTACCTTCTTTTTTGTCTCTTTTTCTTCTTGTACGTGAGTTTTGTCTTCACAGTCACGTGTACATGTGGTTTTCACTAGGATATCCACGTATATACACAGGTTTTCTACACACAGTCATGAATGCCCTGAGTTTTTCCTTTTTGGGGAATATTAAGTGTTGCTAGGAGAGTTTGGATGATTGCTGAGTCTTCTTCGATGCTACTAGAGTCTGTATACACCTATGTTTATGACCGGAGACACTTTTTAGTTTGAAATTTTTTGAGAATGTTCTTGTCATTGCATTTTCTATTTTTTGTTTTGGGATTAGTGCATTAGGTCTCTTTTACCTTAGTGCTTTTCTTGGGTGTTGTTTGAATAGTTCTTGTAGATTTTCGAGATTGTAGAGTCATTTGTTTGCTTTATTATCTCATTTTAATTCAAAAAATACAAAAATATTTTTTTTTTGCATTTTGCACGGTACTTGCACTAGGTTTGCTTGGAAAGTATTAGTCAGATTTTCATATAGGAATGATTGCATTTTCATTTGAAGGAAAATTTTGCATTTCACGTAGTAGCGTACCCCATTTTTCATTTGACACAGTGCATTTGCATTGATTTTTAGGTGCACATTTTCCTTCTTGTTGCGTCATAACACCATTAGTTGCACGATCATTTTCCCTTTTTAGTAATAAGCGAATTAAAATCAACACATAATAAAATGAATTATACTATTTTATTTTATAGGGTGCACCAACAAGATTAGGTTTTAGCCTTTAGGGTCTTGGAATAGTTCATTGTGAGTAAAATTCTCCAAGATCACTAAATGAAACATGTATGTGTCTATCCAGGTGAGAGTGTGAAATTCCTTCGTATAATTAGTGTTTCTCAGGATCCTCCTCTTACAAGGGAGTTAAGCATGAGGAAGTGTGAGCGGTTAATGATTAGGATGACCCCTCATCATTACTGAGTAGCACCAGAGATATTTCTAGGATTATATTGGTATCAAGGGGATCTTTCGGGAGTTTTGGGCTTTGCTACCCTGCCCATACGGTCAATCTCGCCTACAACTGTCCGCTTGATCATTAATTATATTGAGGTGAACTTAGTTGCCTTCCCTAGGTTATCAAGGGGGTACTTCACATAGGTTAATCTGCAGGTGTCCTGGCTAGGTAGGGGTCGGACAACACAGTCGTTTTATGCGTTGAAGCTGAGGGCCACTATAATTGTTTATGAACCTCCACTTGTTGTGTATGGGAGTCTCAAGCCTCTCCTAGGAGAGACATACCTACTTCATTCGGGAGCTCACATATCCTACCCTTGTTTACTTGTGATCTGGATGTACATTATATAGGTGTATGCTCTGTGCACGCTAGTTTTCCTAGGGCTTGTGTAATTAGATAGATTCTTTTACATTTTTTGAGTCATTGTGGATTTGGGTGCGGCACTTCACCGTTCTCATCCTTTAGCAGGACTTCCACCTTCCACATCTCCTCCTCCTTTGGGAGAGAGAAATAGATAGTCCAGGTGGACTACTTCTCACATTGATTCACACATGATGGGAGATCGCAAGGATGAGATTCCTGAGATGTCTTCTCCACCTCAAGAGGTTGGGGATGTATATTCTACTCTTGTGTATGATCCTTCACCATAAATACCTTCACATTCTAGTTATGATCCCTGTAAGAAGGAATATTTCACCTTCTACAGACAGTAAGGTGTTCCACTGGTCTGAATGGTTCAGATCCAGAACAAATGAATGACAAAGGATGAAGAATCTCCCTAGACATCGTAGAGACCTAAAATGTAATTCTTTGATACTAACCCTGTGTACCTACAATCAAATCAAACACGCAAACACATCAAAGATGCCATAATATAATCTACTGATTTATGTTAGTGACTAAGGAATCTAATAACATATACATGTGAAATAAAACAACAATAGTAATGTGGGACATAAATCATCTTGCATTAATATAAAATGGAGAAGTTTACAACCAGTTAATCCTTAGTGTTGACATGCATCTCCATGAAACCAAGCACGTTCATCCCCATAAGCTCCAACCTTTATCTCTATGCTCTCAAATGTCTTGGGCCAAGTGATCAATCCAACAACATAACAATACCTTAAGAGTTCTCCCCCTCAACCATGACCATGAGCTTGCATTTATAGGGCTTAATGGATAGGAATGGTTGAGATATTTGTGGATGAGGTGGACTCTAAGATCCTATGATGAGGGATTTCGAGCTCAACTGACCCATAATGATAGGGATAAGGGAGGCCATGAGGATTATGCTCTAGAAGCCTTTAGAAACTTTTCTTTTTCCCTTTTTACCCAAGGTACCACGTTTCTCCTCTTATGACAGAGCGGTTCTGGTAAGAACCGCTTATGGACCAAAGGTAGCAGGCAGTGGAACAGCTCATAGCAAATAGCAGAAGGGTGGTGTGAATAAGGAAATGCTCATGGCTAACAAGGAAAGCACTGTGTTAAACATTTTTATGTAGAATTGACAAATGGTGTGAGTTTCCTCTCCAAGTGCTAGGATTAAGGGCAAATAGGTATGTCAAATATCTTATCACATGATGGTTATAGGATTTTGGTATATGATAAATGAGAGCTTTGAGAGAATAAGTCATTGCCATGAGGTGAAAATGTTGGCTCGATCGGAGCATGTTTTCGGGTAGGCATCTGTAGTACATCAATATTTTTGACTCATATACACAAGTAAACAACTCATAGCTACACACCAATACAAGGCAGATCCATGAGAGGAATAAACAAGCATGGCTACTAGAATACAACGTAGATCCATGTTATAGAGGACTCAAACTTAGACATAGATACCAAACATACAATGTAGATACATGTCATACAAACACAAATTTGAGCATAGCCACGACCATACAAATGTGGATCCATGCTATATATACAAAACTCCATTGCAACCTGGGGAAAAGCAATGAGCGCTTTAAACCAATACCTAGGGTCTTCGTCTCGTCTTCCATAGAGTACAATTCTATCCATGTGATTACAATGATCTGAAGTCGAACATGGTAGAAACCACTTGATTACCAACCAATGATGTGAACCGTTAACAAGTGCGAGGGAGATCACCATTAATGTCAATGATTCCCAAGTTAATCTAGTACAATCTACTGAGTGCGATTAGATGTCCTAATGTCAAACACCCAGTCGATTCTATCGATCAAAGGTCAATGATGTGAACCTATGTCGAGAGCGAGAGAATCTATCATTAAGGCATACAGACCTCAAGGCACTAAGTTTTGTCTCTAAGACTATTTCCAGGATGATGAGCTGATGTCGACGGGAATAGTCTCATCAAAGGAGGGCCATGATGAGTCCCACATCGATGACATGAAACTCGAAACATAGTTCTGGAATGATGTGAATGTAGTAACCATAGGACTGACTCAAAATTACTGACACAAATACTGTGTGGACTGCAGAGGTAAGACTTCTTCAAATCCACTTTGAACATCGGGTAGCATGACAAAAAATACTTGGTAGCGTGACTGGATGAGACAAACACATAATGCGACAGTGGAAAATGCATTCTTTCGAAAGACTCAAAGGAGTGACATGACTCATGAAAGTGGATCGTCATGGAGATTAGCTGAATACCCAATTGACTGATATGATATGCAGACAAGTGCCACATTCAAAGGTAACGAAAAACAACTGCCATTTATTTGAAAAATGATTCCCTTCCCATTTTCCCCACCATGATCGATGAGTGCCTCTTTTCGGTTTTATGAGTTCAAATAGGGTAACAAACACTCGATATAGCTTATTAGAAGACAAGTCTAGAATCATTTTTTTATGAACCTAAGAGAGGAGGGGTTCGTTCCCAAAATAGGTCTCTTAATGTCTGATTTTAACGAGTGCACTGAAAGAAAACTCAGTATCGTTCATATTTAGAGAGTCTGAACGAATACGAAAGAAGACTCCAAAGGGTTCTTTTTCATATGGTTTAGTCTCTAAGGCTCGAAAAAGTGTAAAATTATACCTTAGAAAACTCTTCCAGTCATGATTGGCTGGAGTGTTCGTTTTTCGTAAATAGTCTTGTCCAAACCGAAAAAGAGATAACCTACCGTCGGAAGGACAACTCTTCAAATAATTTTACGAGCATGAAGAAGGCAAGTACTCGACAATATTTTCATATTTAGGGAGCCTAAAAAGAGTTTAAAGAGGACTCCATGAGGTTTCTTTACACAATATCACTTTTTATGAGCCTGGAAAGAATCATAAACGAACTTGATGATGTTTTCATGTTTAAGGAGTCTAAAAAAAGATGTGAAAAGAAGACTCCATGACGTTTCTTTACACAATATCAACTTTTACAAGCCTAGAAAGATTCGAAAATAGACTCAAACCTTTGATACTAGGTTTAAAGAGCGTGATCAAAGTGTCATAACAAACGCTTGTCGACCTTTTCCATTTTATGGAAGTAGAAAAAAGTCGTAAACAAACTTCCAAAGATTTTTATTATGGTTCTCCTATCCTACAATCGACTCAGAAACAAGTATTAAATGCATTCATAACTAGCATTAAGGGATTACAACTAATAAATTTTGAATAAAAAGTAACTTTAAGTCAAAACTATAACATGTCGGACCCAAAAATGCCTATATAAGTCATGTAAATAGTAAAAAATCAAATCATTTCACTATTTACCCATAATGGAGAGCATTTGGAGCACTTTCTTAGCAAGATCTTCAGCAGCTGATACCGGGAGTTGCCACCGTTCGATTTGAGCACTATCAGTTGGAGGTAACATCTAAAACCTTACTCTTTCATTTCATAGCATTTATTTTGAGTTTTTTTGGGGTTTTGGGTCCATATGGAAAGCCCTAAAACCTTAAAAGCAGGCATCGTGAGTACCCCTTGTGGGATACGCGTTACCTCCCAAGAACCACACCTATAACATAGTTGATAGGTGGTGCCACTACCTGTCTCCAACGGTGCACAAGAGGTGCCGACCGTGTAGACTTTAAACTAATGGCATGAGAAATATAAAGTCATTCTTTTGATTTTTAATGATTAGGGATGATTCTAATGCATTCTACGATTGTTTTTGATAGGTCTTGGTTGCTCAAAACATGGTGATATGGAAAGAAAGAACACATGATAATGATGATGCCTTTGCTGAGAGAAATACGGGTTGTATAGCCACATTATAGGACTGTGAGATCTTGGAGCTCTTATGGACCCCAAGCATGGTTTCACATGAGTGGTTACTGGAGCACATACTGCGGATGTGGAATCCAGAGTAGTAGTACTTTGAGGTGGGGGCCCATATACTGACAGTGGAGGTAGAGGATATCTACTTTTTGAATGGTCTCTCGAGACAGGGCGGCCCCCATCTCACTAACAAGTTCCCATGGAAGGGATATTACCACTCGAGAGCTTGTGGATCATCACTATGTTCCAGGGACGAGGACATTGGGGAATAGAATCCCCATCAGAGTAGTGATGGATGGGCCTCTATGGACCGTCCTATTTACTATGTAGAGGGTAGCCGAGAGTCAGGGTGTGCACCAGGATTCTAGGGCACACATGCTATATGCCATAGAGGCCATGGCACCCATGGTGTTCAACTAGGAGAAAGCTATGCTTCCCATATTCAAAGATTAGTTGACTAAGTGTTGGTAGGGAGAGCTAAATCAGTTTGACTTCGGTTCCATTTTATCCTGCTTCTTCTTCGAGTGGGTACCACAACTGAGACCTCAGGTGGTTTTTAGGATTTTGAGAGTGTGAGACCCCCGTATGCTGAGGTGGGTCCAGGTCATGGATTGTATAGGAGTAGGTAGGGGAAGGGTGAATTTCGGTGACCCGTTCTTTAGATGGCTCCGAGATCATATCCTCATGGTTGAGGATTATGCTTACCCAGGTACAGAGTTCACTAGAGATCCTAATCTACCACTCCCACTTGGCGGACAATGGGGCAATATCGGTAAGAATCATTAAACCCTAAAATGGATGAAATGTTTTTTATGTTTTTTTATGTTTTATATTTTTTATGTCAAGCGATGAGACCTGTATATTCTCATGTATATGTTGGAGCAGTGTGACCTAGAGGAGCTTCTTCATTGGACAGGCGAGCTGGAGCCTACTTTGTAACACAGGGTGATGATATCACCGGGTAGTTAGAGGAAAACCTAGAGAGGTTGAGCTTGGATATCCCAGATGCTATCATAGATGACCTCTCGATGAGATATCAGAGATCCACAGTGGGAGTACCAGGCCAGTTCAGTAGGCTACTACATAGGGTAGCTCGGGCTGTCATGTGCTACCACGAGCATCACTAGTGTATGATATATGTACTGAAAGATGATAGCTTCAGGATTTTGTATGATGATTTTTCCTAAAATCCTACATGCTTCAGATGAGGTCTCGAGACCTATTTTTTGTAAACTTTTTCGTATATATATATACAAACTTTTACCTAGTGTTTACATGTTTCAAATGGTCAATGAATTTTACATGAGTTTTGTGTGTCTTTAAATATTTATTTACGATGTACCATGTTTGATTTCAATGTCATGAATGGGAAATATGCCAATCTAGGATGTAATTAGCTAATGAGTCAGCAACTACATTATGTTCCCTAGGGATATGCCTATAAGTGATGGTATCAAATGACCTCTCTAGCAAGTGTACTCTCTCGAAGAGGCAGAGAAGTATAGGGTTCGTAATGGTGTAAACATGGTTTAAATGGAAAACCATTACTTGTGATTCCATCAAGACTACTAGATCATGGACATCCTGGGAGACAGATTCAGTCAGAAGACCGATGACTGCTTCATACTCGGTGATGTTGTTAGTAGAGGGACCTATACAAACTGCTCCTTGTTACTACCTAAGTTATACTTCGTGGTTTTTTATCAAGAGAGCATGGTGAACCGGACAAGTTTAACTTGTTTGGACTTCAGAAGACCTATGGAAGTACTTCTGGGAAGTGCTTGTTGTACTATATCACATGTTCATACCCCATGGGGGAGTTGTAATAAATGTTCTAACATGATAGTGTTTGTAAAAGACTCAGTCTCTTAGACTTTATTTGTCAATCTGATCATCCCAGGGTGTTTTTTCCCTTGGTTATTATTGGTTGTTGAATAAATGACTAATAATTTCTGAGTTTTTCACTCCATACCTCCAAAGTTGGTGTGTTTGGCTTGGCATTTAGGCCTATTGAGGTTATTAGAGTCTATGTGTCAATGTATAAGAATGCTAGATTTCATGGTCGAGTCATATGAACATGTCTAAGTCCCCCTAGGTGTTTTTAAATTTTTAATTTTTTTAGTTTTTTCAGTGTTTTTTTTTTAAATTTAATTTTTCCAAAACTTAGGCTATTTTTAAATAGTTTAATTGGAAAAATTGATTTTGTAATAAAAGTAGGACAAATAATCAGTTTCAGTCATGTAGGTGCTCGTTTTCAAGCTAAGAGCACCATGTAAACCCATGGACCCACTATTTCCTAGTTTTGAGTGATTTTCCATCACTCAGGTCAGAAAGCCCCAAAAATCAATTATTGATTATTTTAATTAATAAATTGATGAATAATGGAGCAAATCCAAAATCATAAATCAGTGGATTCTCAGCCGATTTGATTGAAATCAGTCAGATCTGAAGCAGATTGACTGGATCTGACAAATCCTTGACCGAAGGAGGTGGTCAAATCAGATCCAGAGTTGATCTTCAGCTGTCTTCATGGGGAATTGTGCCCTCTCTCGCTCCACCACATGTGTGGACTCTCCTAGATGCTCTGTGGACTGATGTGTCGGTGTATGGGTTGACGTGTCAGCTCAATCAAGCTCCTGGTTGACAAGTAGTCTCAATTCAGCTTCAGTTCTGCATTGATGAACTCTCCATCAGCTGATTTCATCTGATTCGATCAGGAATTGTGCCCCCCCTGGGCTAGATGTCTTCTATTTTGTATATATCTAGGCACAACCTCCTCTTCTAAGCTAGTTAGAACTGGGATTGAGGTAATATTGCTATTGTACTATTGTTATTCTTCATTTGAAATAAATAAAATCTTTGGAGTCAAGACAGTGTTGTGCCATTGCATGTGTGGATGATTATTGCCATTATTTTACTGAGGTAACCTGTATCTGTGTTCAATTTTTGCTAATTGCTTGTAGATCCGTTGTTAAGATTGATAATAAGCTTATTATAATATTGATAGGAAAGGTGCTTTTCAATAATTTTATTGACCATCTCTTTCCTTTGATGCATGTTTAGAAATCTAGATTCAACATGTCCTATAAGCTTATATGCATGTTATCTTGAATCTCTGTGTATGTACTAATCGGATCTCACAAGTTTCTTGGCAAGTTCTTTGATTTCAGTTGAGCTGTAAGTTCCTACATTGGAGAGGATGTTGATCTAGTTTTATTCTTCACTCTCTTCAAAACCTTCCAAAGGCATAGTCCCTTGACATTCCACCTGAAAGCTCCACTGTGGATCTTCAAGGAAACCAACATTTCTCTCCTCCTCTTCCTCCCTCAAAATCAACATTTTTACCTGGTTACTTTGATCATAGCTTTGATTTTGCTTAGATATATCATCTTAAAATTAATTCCAACATAGATCTATCTTATCAAAGCCCATAGTCTAGATCTTGCAGTTAAAAAGTTTCATAAGCATTCAAGATCTAGCTTTAGGGAAATCGTCCTTTTTGCATGGAAATTTAAAGAAAACTTGTAGCTTGCATCATTAGATTTATTTTTTCTTCATTGGCTGCACAAAAATCAATCCAATATCCCAAGGAAAGCTTTCTTTCCTTGGTTCCTTTTTTCACCTGTCTAGCTAGTTTTAAATTCATCTTTTTTTAAGTTAAGGTAGGCTGATCCAAAGGTACTCTTAAAGTGATTTTGGGTGTATGTTATTATAAAATTCTCGCTGTTTTTTAGCATGTGTAACAGAAAATAAAGGAAGCTTATGTTCGGAAGTGTCCTCAAGAGTGCTCAAATCCCCCTAGGGGTCTCCCATTTGACTAAAACCTTTGATTTTCGCACCTTGTAAGCTCTTGATTTCAATACATATAAGGATAAAGAGGAATTATATCATTTATATGATATTGTAACCACTGTTAATAAAATTATTTTTTGAATAGGCTCTTTCGAGCCCATTCCCCATCCCCCCTGCGGGGATTTGCGTCGGTATCCTTTTTGTTGCTTTTTGCTCATTTATTTTCAAACTAGTATTGATATAATATGAAGGGTAGTATAATTTATTTCATTATCAATTTCATATTTCATATTTTATATTTCAAATTAATCGTAATACTTACCCCATGATTTCCTGATTGACTTGAAAGGGGAAAGAGATTCGTGGTAGGATTAATTAGGAAACTAGAATTGTGTATCTGTTTTCTTTCTCCTATCATTTTTTTCTTCAGATATTATAAAATTAAACCCTCCTCGATTCCCCTATTGAGATCCACTTGGATCGAAAGAGGTTCCTGGAGGGTTTTCTTTTAAACAAGAACACCCAGTTTAAAACTTACTAAAATTGACAAGACTCCAGTGTGTATGCTCTGCACTTGGCTGCGGTTTGTCTGATCAATCAAGCTATATCAAAATAACTTGAGTGACTAGTATAATTAGGACTCACTCTCCCCAACTGAAAAACCATTAGGTGAAAATCCAACACCTAGATCAAACCTTTACAGTGGCAAAATACCCAAAGGAAGCGGGAACTTCTGAAAAGTGACCTCGGGGTGTGGAGCTCTGTCACACCCTAATGGGTGCATTACGAACAATAGCCCCAAAGACTCCATTTCAGCCCACATATTCCTTGCGGGTAGCTATGAAGGTTTAGTTTTGGACATACTCCAAGTACTCTTGAGTATATCTGGAGTCCCCACTTCACCTAATTTTAATCAACTCACACTTCAAATTTAACTTAAAACGTACCAAGAGGCAATCGCAAAACATTCACTCCAATCACATGCAAGTATATTGATTCTATTTTTTGACTCCATTCTAAGGCACTGGTTATTTTCTTTCTTTATATATATATTGTGTCTCAGCATTGTGCTTTCGTGTGCTCATTTTGTATCTTGCCATCTTTGATTGTACATAGTTAAATCTCGAACTCCTAAGTAACTCATTTAGTTTAACATCACCTTACTAAGTAAATTGTCCTTAGTAACATAATAGGTTCTACCCACCTTGGCTTCGTCAGGAGTTGAGCCTAAACGGAGGAGTCGAGAACAAGGTGACAGCCTTGACTCGAGACTTTCCCTGAAGGACACACCGAGTGGCTTGAAGATTTCTGCCACGTGACCCAGGTGTGTGAAAGGAGGCAACACTTTTTGGCGTCGTTGCTGGGGATAAATATTTTTATTCCTGAGTATGAATTAGCTTAACTTTTTTCTAAACAACTAAAAAGATAAAAACTTTTGATTGATCTAGTCTTTAAAAAACATAAAAATTAAAACTCGATCCATCTGGTGACTCCACTGTATAACATCCGTTCAAGAATTTCTACCCGAAGAAACCACCGACAATTATTCAATCCTCTCCCTAATCCCAAAATTTTTATTAGGGAAAGATTGAATAGGCATACTTCTCGTAGAAACCTTGAAGATTTAGGAGACCAATCCCTCTCAGATATCCATCACATATTTGTAGAGAGTCATTCCTTCCAATCTCAAGAAATGACGGAATTTTACAAACCCCTTGACTTTTCTCAGATAACAGGTGCTCCTCATGACATTCTGAATGATGCTATGAAGAATCTCCCCATATTCGAGGGAAATAATGCCACGACTGCCAAGACTCACCTCCAAAAGTTTGAAAAGCACCTGGTCAGTTACTGTAATAATGCTGCATCTGACCATGAAGATGTCAAAATGAAGCTCTTTGGTTTATCCTTAGAGGATGATGCTGTGTAATGGTATGCCGACCTTGGTGATGATTCATATAAAACCCTTAATGAATTCCTAGAAGGTTTTAAGAAGAAATGGGGGAAAAATAAAGAACCAAGACATTTGCTTGCTGCCCTTCATAATATAAAGAAGATGGAAAATGAAACCATTGATGAATTTAATACTAAGTTTAGACGTGTGGTTGTGGACCTCCCTAGAGAAATCAAGCCAAGGGATGCCTCCATCCTCATATCTTACATCGAAGCTTTCACTGGTGATTTGAGGTACTAGTTAAGGGACAAAGATCCAACCGATCTAAAAACTACTCAGGATTTGGCTGAGAAAATAGAAAAGAATATGCAATCTTCGGGCAAATCCAACATTCTAGGTTACACTAGGGGAAACACTTCGTACAAAAAAGAGAAGGGAAAGGCTATTGAATTAGAGGAAAAGGAAACCTCTAAAGACCCCATGGAAAAGGTAACTAGCCTGATGGAAAAAATGGTTACTAGTCAGAACCAACTCATGGCAAGCCAATCTGTACAATTGAATAATATTTAGAACAAAATAATCACACTGGAAAGAAATAATGGACCTCGAAACTTTCATCCTAAACAAAATTAGGTGTATCAGAAGAAATCTCCTTAACATGAACCTAGGATTCCAAACCAGTTAGACTCAACTAACCTGGTAGAAGAAGTCATTCCATGGTGTAGACCTTGTGATCAATTCCACCCAGAAAACACTTGCTATATAGCAAACCAAGTTATAGAACACGGAATGGCGAAGGTCAGTAATCAGGAAACAACATCAGGTGATTCTGATCATGTGTACATGGTAGGCCAAACCTATCCTTTATCAAACCAGCATTGGCAGCAGGCCACATATTACGATTTCGAGAAGGATCTCGTTTCCAACTTTTATGGTGTAATGCCTTCTTCGGAAGCAATTAAGGAAATGAAGGAGGCCAGGTTCAAGGGAGCTATGTATCAAAGAAGAGAGAATCCTTCACCGTCTAAACAGTACAAGCCAAAGGTAACCACTCCTCCCCTCCCAGATCCTCCTATTGTCCCTGAGTCAAATATTGATATGGGAGAATGGATAAGTAGTGCTAAGATTCATGTTTATGCAATTAATGTCCTTAAAATTCCTAGTCAAAAAGAAAATTTGTTGAAATCCTTAGACGATAGTCAAATTAAATGTCATAATATTATCAAAGAGGATCCTCTTCCTAATAACAATGCTATATTTGAAGCTGAACATATTGAACCCATAGATATGCCTATAGTCCTCAATAGTGTTGATCTGAGAAGAGAAGACCAGCCACATTTTTATGTCTCCCTCTTAGTTGATAAACTTCTCCTTCATAACTGTATGTTAGATTCAGGTGCTTCATCAAATGTCATGATAAGAAAAGTAATGGAGCTGCTAAATCTAAGGGTCACCCAACCCTACCACAATGTTTGTGCCATGGATGCAAGAGAAGTTGAAGTGGTAGGAATAATCTTAAATTTACAGTTTAAGTTGGCTAAGTATCCTAATATTGACATGTAGATGGATGTGGTGGTGATAGATGTTCCAGATAATTGGGGTATGTTGCTATCCAAAAAATGGGCCGCAAATCTTGGTGGGAACATTCAAATGGATTGGACATATGCTACTATACCTGCATCAGAGAAAACTAGGGTGATTCTACACAGAGAAAAGCTGAGGAAACGAGATGTAGAAAACCCTAAGAATCCCGGAAATGAATTTGTTCATTTCACTGATAATTTTGGAAACTATGCTATTTTTTCAAATTTCATGGCCCCTATTAAGGAAAACATTAAAAATGAAAAGATCGATGAAGTTTTGCAAATGTACTTTGATGGGGCTTATTCCAAAACCGGAAAGGGTGCGAGCATCGTGATCATCTCTCCTTCAGATAAAATCTACAATTTTGTGTTCAGGTTAGAGTTTGAAGCATCAAACAATGTAGCCGAGTATGAGGCGTTTATCCTAGGGTTAGAAAGTGCTAAAGATATGGGGATAAAGATGTTGAACATAAAGGGTGATTCATATCTAGTTGTCCTCCAAATTAAGAATCAGTATCAGTTCAAAAATGAAAGACTAAGAAAGTATAGAAATGCCACATGGGACACTATGGAATGTTTCGATGCACTTAAAATTGAAAAGGTCCATAGGGAAATGAATGGGTTAGTAGATAAATTGGCAGTAGAATCATCCATCCTCCAGCCATCAGATGAAATGATTAATGGGAATGGAAAAATGGAAATTAATTTCATACCTTCAATACTAGATAATATAGACCATTGGCAGGTGTTCAAAGAAGATGAGTAACTCTTGAGATTCATCCACAATCTACAAGAGTTTGAAGGTTGCAAGATCAGTTATCAGCAAGAAGGTAAAGAGTATCAGGAGTGCGAGGATAATGAAGGGAATCACATCCTAAGTAGCCTTATAGCTTTCGAGAATCTTTTCGATCGACAGGATCATCATAAAAGACAAAAAGAAGAAATAAAAATTGGGAATTATATGGAAATAAACATAGGAACTGACAAGGATCCCAAGTTAATAAAAATTGGAAAGGGTACTTCAGAAAAGGAAAGGAACAATTTGATGAAATTAATCAAACATTATAGAGATGTGTTGGCCTTTAGTTATGATGAGCTTAAAGCCTATAGGGAGGATGTGTTTCAACACACCATTCCCCTCACAGAAGAAGCTAAGGAGGTCAAACCTTTCCGACAAAAACTTAGGCGAATAAATCCTAAGTTGGCCCCCATTGTGCGGAAGGAACTTCAGAAGATGTTAGCAGTAGGGATTATAGCACCTACAAGACATTCATCTTGGTGCTCCAACTTAGTTGTTGTTAGAAAAAAGAATGGGTCAATTAGAATATGTATAGATTTTAGAAATCTGAATACATCATGCCTCAAAGATAATTACCCATTACCCGACATGGAAACATTGCTTCAAAGAGTAACAGGATCAGGAATGATGTCCATGTTGGATGGCTTTTCCGGTTATAACCAAGTGTTGGTAAATAAGGATGATCAACATAAGACTACATTCACCACACCTTGGGGTACCTATAAATTTCTAAGAATTCCTTTTGGCTTATTGAATGCTGGTGCCACCTTCCAAAGAGCTATGGATTTTGCCTTCAAAGAACTTATAGGCAAAATAATCGAAATATATCAAGATGAATTAACTGTTTTTTCAAAGGAAAGATCTAACCACATAAGTCATCTTAGGAAGGTTTTTATAAGATGTCAGAAATATGGTATTTCCTTGAACCCCGCCAAGTCCATATTTGGAGTTGATGAAGGAAAGTTGTTGGGGCACATCATTTCTAAGGATGGTGTGAAGGTTGATCCTGAGAGAGTTGAAGCCATTAAAAAAGTCCCCTTGCCTCAGAATCTAAAATCTCTCCAGTCCTTTAATGGTCAAATCAATTTCATAAGAAGATTCATCCCAAATTTAGCAGAATTAATGAAACCTCTACAAAAATTTTTAAATAAAGATGCTAAGTCTGAGTGGATGGATGAAGGGAAAGTTGCATTCAAGTCTATAAAAAATGCCATATCCATGTCCCCAGTCTTAACTAGTCTAGATTATTCCAAAGAATTCCAGATATTCTCCTTTGCCTCAGAAGACACCATTGCCGGTGTTTTACTTCAAAAGAATAAGGAGGGACAAGAGCAATTGATAGCCTTCATGAGTAGAGCCTTACAAAATTCAGAATTGAAGTATACCACGATGGAAAAACATGCCTATGCTCTTGTCAAGTCCCTTAAACATTTCAGAACTTATATAGGTTACTCCAAAATCATTGGATATGTACCCCATGCAGCTGTTAAGGATATCATGTCTCAACAGGATTGTTTAGGAATCAAGGGTAAGTGGGTTTAAAATATTCAAGAATATGATTTGGAGATAAAACCTACTAAATTCATTAAGGGACAGGGTCTTGCAAAGATGTTGACCCAGGGAAATGAAAAGGCCTTAGAAATAATCTTCCAGAGTATCAATTCAGAGCAAAGTGTATCAAATGAGCTTTAGAGATTAGAGCAGCACCCTTGGTACACCGACATCATATTTTTCCTCTACAACCTTACATGCCCCGATCACTTACTTGGCCATAAAATAAGAGCATTAAGGTTAAAGGAAACTAAGTATTGTTTGAAAACAAATGGTTTAGGTTGGAGAAACCCCAATGGTATAATACTTAGATGTGTCGATGAACCTAATTCCAAGAAACTCATGGTTGAGTTCCATTCAGGATTTTGTGGTGGACATTTTGCAGCAAAAACAACCGCCCACAAAATCCTTAGAGTAGGTTACTATTGGCCAAACCTATTTTCAGATGTGCACAAGGTTGTCAGAGTTTGCTCCCAGTGTCAGTTATTCACTGGAAAGAAACAAATGAAAGCCTTGCCTCTAAATCCAATAGTAGTCCAAGCCCCTTTCCAGCAGTGGGGGCTTGACTTCATCGGTAAGTTCAAAGATAACTCGAGCAATGGTTACTCTTGGATTCTTACCACCACTGATTATTTTACCAAGTGGGTAGAGGTGATACCCACCAAGAAGGAAACCGATGCTATAGTCATGGATTTCTTAGAGGATAAGATTATCACAAGATTCGGTGTGCCAGCTAGAATAATCACGGATAATGGCCCATGCTTTGTTTCTTTCGAGATGTCATCTTTTTGTTTCAGGTACGGCATTATCCTATCTCACTCATCCAATTACTATCCCCAAGGAAATGGTCTAGTAGAATCAAGTAACAAGAACTTAACGACCATAATCAAAAAAATTGTGGGCGACAATAAGAAGGCTTGGGATAGCAAGATCAAATTAGCATTATGGGCTGACAGGATCACTAAGAAAAGTTCAACCGGGAGGAGCCCTTTAAAACTAGTCTACGACCTTGATGTCACCTTACCAGTCCATCTAAAGCTTCCAGTTTATCATCTTCTCCAAACCTTCAGCTCAGATCAAGAGGCCATCCAGAATAGGATAAACTAGTTAATCGAGATATATGAGAGCAAAAGAAACTCTCTTGACCATAGTATCAGAAATTCAGACAAGGTCAAGAGAGCCTTTGATAAGTCTACCTGGCCAGGGTCCTTCCAAGTAGGTGACACGGTTTTACGTTAGGACAAATGACGGGAAAAACTTGGGAAACATGGAAGGCTCGACAGCTTGTGGTTAGGACCATACATCATCAATGAAATATCAAGAACGAAATCCTTCTATCTAAATGACCTAGAAGGAGAAATATTGAGCTTGTCAGTGAATGGTTTCTTCCTCAAGTTGTTTTTCGCCGACACAGTTTGATGCGTTTATTGGCATCGGTGGTTTCAGGGCCAATTTCTAAACCTTGCCCTGCATGTATTTCTAAATTGTATATATCATATTGTTGTATCATAGATATTGTTGTATTATAGTTATTTTGTACCATGTTAAAAATTTTCCTTTGTATATTAGTTTTTGTAAAATATTCCTTTTTTCACATTATAGATTAATTATGTATATTAGTTTTTTTTTATAGTTAGTTTTTTCTTATGTATACATGTTACTGACAAACTCTAATTGCCTTGCAGGACCCAGAGATTCTAGAGTTCTCACATCCTCTCCTCTGAACAGAATATCAGTCAGAGAATGTGTCCCTAGATGGAGCCAGAATGTTACCACCTAAGTTATACTTAGTGGTTTTTTATCAAGAGAGCCTAGTGAACCGGATAGGTTTAACTTGTTTGGACTTCAGAAGACCTGTGGAAGTACTTCTGGGAAGTGCTTGTTGTACTATATCACATGTTCATACCCCATGGGGGATTTATAATAAATGTTCTAGCATGATAGTGTTTGTAAAAGACTCGGTCTCTTAGACTTTATTTGTCAATCCGATCAGCCCAAGGTGTTTTTTCCCTTGGTTATTATTGGTTGTTGAATAAACGACTGATAATTTCTGAGTTTTTCACTCCATACCTCCAAAGTTGGGGTGGTTGTCTTGGCATTTAGGCCTATTGAGGTTATTAGAGTCTATGTGTCAATGTATAAGCATGCTAGACATCATGGTCGAGTCATATGAGCATGTCTAAGTCCCCCTAGGTGTTTTTAAATTTTTCAAATTTTTAGTTTTTTTCAGTGTTTTTTTTTTAATTTAATTTTTCCAAAACTTAAGCTATTTTTTAATAGTTTAATTGGAAAAATTGATTTTGTAATAAAAGTGGGCCAAATAATCAGTTTCAGTCATGTAGGTGCTCATTTTCAAGCTAAGAGCACCATGTAAACCCATTGACCCACTATTTCCTAGTTTTGAGTGATTTTCCATCACTCAAGTCAGAAAGCCCCAAAAATCAATTATTGATTATTTTAATTAATAAATTGATGAATAATGGAGGAAATCCAAAATCATAAATCAGTGGATTCTCAGCCGATTTGATTGAAATCAGTCAGATCTGAAGCAAATTGACTGGATCTAACAAATCCTTGACCGAAGGAGGTGATCAAATCAGATCCAGAGTTGATCTTCAGCTATCTTCATGGGGAATTGCACCCTCTCTCTGTCCTCCACACGTGTGGACTCTCCTGGATGCTCTGTGGACTGATGTGTCGGTGTATGGGTTGATGTGTCAGCTCAATCAAGCCCTTGGTTGACAAGTAGGCTTAGTTCAGCTTCAGTTCTTCTTTGATGAACTCTCCATCAACTGATTTCATTTGATTCCATGAGAAATTGTGCCCCCCCCTGGGCTGGATGTCTTGTATTTTGTATATATCTAGGCACAACCTCCTCTTCCAAGCTAGTTAGAACTGGGATTGAGGTGCTGCTGCTATTGTACTATTGTTATTCTTCATTTGAAATAAAGAAAAGATTTGGAGGCAAGACGGTGTTGTGACATTGCATGTGTGGATGATTATTGCCATTATTTTACTGAGGTAACTTGTATCTGTGTTCAATTTTTGCTAATTGCTTGTAGATCCGTTGTTAAGATTGATAATAAGCTTATTATAATCTTGATAGGAAATGTGCTTTTCAATAAGTTTATTGACCATCTCTTTCCTTTGATGCATGTTTAGAGATCTAGATTCAACATGTCTTATAAGCTTATATGCATGTTATCTTGAATCTTTGTGTATGTACTAATTGGATCTCACAAGTTTCTTGGCAAGTTCTTTGATTTCAGTTGAGCTACAGGTTCCTACATTGGAGAGGATTCTGATCTAGTTTGCTTCTTCACTCTCTTCAAAACCTTCCAAAGGCATATTCCCTTGACATTCCACCTGAAAGCTCCACTGTGGATCTTCAAGGAAACCAGCATTTCTCTCCTCCTCTTCCTCCCTCAAAATCAACATTTTTACCTGGTTACTTTGTTCATAGATTTTATTTTGATTATATCTATCATATTAAAAGTAATTCCAACATAGATCTATCTTATCAAATCCCATAGTCTAGATCTTGCAGTTAAAAAGTTTCATAAGCATTCTAGATCTAGCTTTAGGGAAATCGTCCTTTTAACATGGAAATTTAAAGAAAACTTGTAGCTTGCATGCATTATATTTATTTTTTCTGTTATAAAAGATAAATCCAGCAATCAGTGCATATTTAATTGGCTTCACAAACAGCAATCCAAGAACCCAAGGAAATCTTGCTTTCCTTGGTTCCTTTTTTCACCTGTCTAGCTAGTTTTAAGTTCATCTTTTTTAAGTTAAGGTAGGCTGATCCAAAGGTACTCTTAAAGTGATTTTGGGAATATTTTATTATAACATTCTCACCAGTTTTTATCAGGTGTAACAGAAAATAAAGGAATCTGCCGTTTGGAAGTGTCCTCAGGAGCATTCAAATCCCCCCAGGGGTCTCCCATTTGACTAAAACCTTTGATTTTCGCACCTTGTAAGCCCTTGATTTCAATACATATAAGGATCAAGAGGAATTATATCAGTTCTCTGATATTGTAACTGTTGTTAGTAAAATTATTTTTTGAATACGCTCTTTCAAGCCCATTCCCCATCCCCCGTGGGGGAATTTGCGTCGGTGTCCTTTTTGTTGCTTTTTACTCATTTATTTTCAAAATAGTATTGATCTAATCTATAGGGTAGTATAATTTATTTCATTATCAATTTAATATTCCATATCTTATATTTCAAAGTAATCGTAATACTTACCCCACGATTTCCCGATTGACCCGAAAGGGGAAAGAGATTCGTGGTAGGACTAATTAGGAAACTAGAATTGTGTATTTGTTTTATTTCTTCTATCATTTGTTTTTCAGCTATTATAAAATTAAACCCTCCTCTATTCCCCGATTGAGATCCAGTTGGATCGAAAGAGGTTCCTGGAGGGTTTTCTTTTAAACAAGAACACCCAGTTTAAAACTTACTAAAATCGACAAGACTCCAGTGTGTATGCTCTGCACTTGGCTGTGGTTCATCTGATCAGTCAAGATGTATCAAAAGAACTTGAGTGACTAGAATAATTAGGACTCACCGTCCCCAACTGACAAACCATCAGGTTAAAATCCAACACCTAGATCAAACCTTTACGATGGAAAAATACCCAAAGGAAGTGGGAACTTCTGAAAAGTGACCTTGGGGTGTCGATCTCTGTCACACCCTAACGGGTGCGTTACGAACAATAGCCCCAGAGACTCCATTTTATCCCACATATTCCTTGTGGGTAGCCATGAAGGTTTAGTTTTGGACATACTCCAAGTACTCTCGGGTATATCTAGAGTCCCCCCTTCGCCTAATTTTAATCAACTCACACTTCAAATTTAACTTAAAATGTACCAAGAGGCAATCGCAAAACATTCACTCCAAGCACATGCAAGTATATTGATTCTATTTTTTGACTCCATTCTAAGGCATTGGTTATTTTCTTGCTTTATATATATATTGTGTCTCAGCATTGTGCTTTCGTGTGTTCATTTTTGTATCTTGCCATCTTTGATTGTCCATAGTTAAATCTTGAACTCCTAAGTAACTCATTCAGTTTAACATCACGTTACTAAGTAAATTGTCCTTAGTAACATAATAGAGTCTAACCCCCTTGGCTTCGTTAGGATTTGAGCCTAAACGGAGGAGTCAAGAACAAGGTGACAGTCTTTACTCGAGACTTGCCCCCAAGGACACACCGAGTGGCTTGAATATTTATGCCATGTGACCCAGGTGTGTGAAAGGTGGAAACACTCCTAAACTGACCAAATATTTAGCTGGGGAATAGAGGACCCAAGCAGCCGAGGTGAGATTCAAGGTGTGGTAGCAAGCACCATCAACGAAGCCATAGAAAGCCATCTTCATGACCAAAACATGGTATAAACAGATGCGAACACTAAACTCAAAACCATCTTGAAAATACTAAAAGCACACTGAAATCCAATAAATATACATATATATAAGATACTATCTGGGAAAGACGTAGGCATAGTCCTTTTCAGGTACAACCCATTGCGAGGTTCTCCAAATGGATTCCATCATAATCAACGAGCTCATAAGATCCTTTCTCTAAAACCTTAGAAATGATGAAAGGTCCGTACCACATGGACTCGAACTTACCCTTCCCTAGATTTTCATATCTCTGGTCATAAGTCAAAACTAGGTCACCTTCGTTGAAGACACAAGGTTGGACAGATTTACATTATTGTGCCTTGATGCATTTCTTATGTGCCTCATTAGCCAAGGCAGCATCTCTCTGAGTCTTTTCAAGGTTATTCAATTACAAAAATCTTTCTTCTTTTGCAGAAGTGTCTGGGAGAAGTTCAACGGCAAGTTGTAAAGATGGAATCTGACATTGAATCGGTAAGACAGCTTCGAGTCCATAGACAAGCTGAAATGGCGTGAAACCAGTGATTTTTTTCACTGAAGTGTGGTAATCCCAAAGAGTAGAGAAAAGAACATGGTGCCAGTTGGATTTATGATCTACAACCATTCGATGAAGCATAGTATTTAAAACTTTGTTAATGGCCTCTACCTGACCATTAGCCTATGGATAATATAGCGTAGAGTTTCCATGCTGAAAACCTAGCTTGGTACTCATTTCCTCCATCATTTGATTACGGAAATGTGATCCGTGATAAGTGACGATGGACTATGGGACTCCAACTCTAGCTATAATATAATTGAATAGGAAGAGAGTGGAAGTCTTACCATCTTTCGCATATGTAGGCATGGCCTTAGCCCATTTTGTGAAATAATAAATGGCTACGATGATGTAACCATGCCCCCCAGTTGAGGTAGGCTTACAATGCATGAATTCAATCCCCCATTTAGTGAAAGGGCCAACGGAAATGACAGGGTGTAGCAGAGCAGGATGGGTGCACTTTTTAGGATAAAAGTGTTGACAAGGTAGGCATTTCTTAACAGCCTCATGGCAATCTTTGAAGATAGAAGGCCAGAAATAGCCAGCACAAAGTATTTTCTGGGATGTATCCATCATAGATAAATGATTGCCACATGCTCCAGAGTGGAAATCATTTAACACATGTTCAGCCTCCTCATGAGTGAGGAATCGCTGGAGAATCAAGTCAATCCCATGTCTATACAAGGTATCATTCAGGATGAGCTAGTATTTCACGTGGTGACGGATACGACAGTGATCATCATGGGATAAATGCAGTTGAAATCGTTTTGTTTGGAGATAGATAAGCAAATCTCCATACCAAGGATCGGTAGTGCTAATTAGGAACAGGAATTCGTCCAGAAATGAATCACTGGGCTCAGATTCTGTCGAAGCATAGGGAATATCACACATAACCTCTACAAAGACCAAGGATTTATTTGATATGGCTTTGGCAAATTCCAAATCAAATTCCTATAGGATGACTATCCATCGGGAGTACTTGCCCCCGAGTACCTGACGAGTAAGGATTTAATACATTGGGTTTTGGTCTGCCAATATAGTGGTAGTGCAGAGCAGAATGTAGTGATGAAACTTTTGTATAGCAATGATTGTGGCCAATGCTAACTTTTCCACACGTGAATAATGAGTTTCAGAATCCATGAGATTCTTACTAGCATAATAAATCACGTGCTCCTAACCGTGGAGATTTTCCTGCACTAAAACCATAGCGATGGTAGTAGTGGAGGCAACAATATACAAGAGAAAGTCCTTTGAATAATATATGGGGTGTATCACGGGTGAATGAGTCAGATCATGCTTAATATTATCAAAGGTGCATTGGGCCTGGTCATCCCAGAAGAATGGGGTGTTTTTCTTGAGGAGACGCATATAACCGTGTGTTTTCTCTATGAAATTGCACACGAAACGGAAGAGAAAGTTTTCCTTTCCTTGCTTAATTTGGATTTCAAGGAGATTAGTCAGGGTTGGTATATCTAAAATGCCAGCATTTTCAAAGGATCGATCCGGATGCCATCTTTGGATACCACAAAACCTAGAAGACGTCCCGTCTCAACGTAAAAACACATTTACGCATATTGAGCCGTATATTATAATGATGGAATCTCAGGAATATCTCTCTAAGGTTACCAGGGTGGTCGTCTCGTCACTATGAATGAGCAGGGAGGTCATCAAGGTATGGTTCAACAATATCTTTAATATTGTGAAACACATAGGAAATCACACGTTGGAACATGGATCCAACAATTTTCAAGCCAAAAGGTAACTTCTTATATGCAAAGGTTCCCCATGGGAAAATGAATGTTGTCTTATGCTGATCGGAGGGTAATATCTCAATCTGATTATAGCTAGAGAAGCCATCGATGAATGAAAAGATGACACTTCCAGAACAATTGTCGATAATATGATCGATGTGCGGAGTAGGAAAGTTGTCCTTAGGAAAAGATTTATTCAAATCCCTAAAATCGATAGAGACTCTAATGGTACCTGCTTTTTATTGACAGGGACAAAGTTCAATACCCATTTCGTTAGGGGTACAGGATAAATAAACCCAGCTTTGAGAAATTTCTCAATTTCAGCTTTAATAGTTGCAGCCTTCTGAGGATGGACTTTCCTTAGTTTTTTCCTGACCAATTTGGCTGAGGGATAGTTTTTAATCTCATGGACCATAATGGATGGGTCAATCCCCGGCATCTCTTCATAGAACCAGGAAAAAATATCATGGAATTCTTTGAAAAGTGCCTTATAGGCTCCCACATCATAGGCGATCATATGGACTGACGCGGTATCCATGCTAGGAGGAGTGGATGGAAAAACCCCCATAAGGGATGAATCCTTCAACATGCCTAACCCAATTTACTGGTAAGGAGGAGGGGACTGGCCTAACATGGGGATGTTATTAGCCATGGAGGAAGTAACATCCGGTGTACAGAAATCAAGCTGGTCAATGGTAACAATTCTCCCCAGATGCAGAAATTGGACTATTCGAAATACCGTTGAAGCAACAATAGTCATGGCATAGAACCAATTTGTCTCTAAACGGAGGTTGTAATATAAAGGGGTATCCACCACTTCTACTTGAATGGAAACGGTTTTCCCCCCCAGCTCAACTGCTAGGGCTGATATGAGACCATGGGGTTGGAAGCCTCATCCATCAAAGGCCTTCAGGGTCATAGGTGATGTTACAACCTCATGAGAGCCAAAGGATTTCCAACAAGACAGAGACAAAACGGAGGTCAAAGCTCCTTCATCTAGTACCATTCAAAAAACTTTCTTTCCCACTACTTTCGTAATGATCTGAAAAGCAAGTTTATGAGGTAACCTAGACTTATAGTTGTCCACATTAAAATGGATCAAGTTGGTATTATCTGGGTCTAAATCTCTTAATGTTGTTAACAATTTTTTGCACTGTGTAGGGAAACTTTGGAGTACTTCTAGGGTAGACATTGCACAAGTTTACTGAGCGAGATATTCAACTACATTATAAAATTAAGAAGCTCGGGCATTAGGGTTAAAAACTGCCTTCCGAAGAGTACTCTTATATGGGCGCAAAATCATGTTGAGAGTAGGATTCTTGATAGATAAGGGGACAATAGATGAGGACTCAGGAGAAATAGTAGAGGGAACTTTCCCTGAAGAAGAATGATCTTATTTTTTATCTACAGGTTTGTCATAATTCTGACTTTGATTTTGCATATTGATGGTATCTAAGGACATCATATTAATTTCCTCTAATGAACTAGAGTTACCCTGATTAGACATGTGTTCTATCAGTTGTTGTTGAGAGGGAAAAGGATCCGTAAGTTTTGCAGGTGCGGTATTGGACTTCAGAAACTGGGAGATTTTGTCCCGACGAGGACACTCCTTTGAAAAATGGTCACCACCATAGAGCAGACAGGGATATTTTGATTTTTTTCCCTTTGTCATTATCACTATTGGTTGGTATTGGAGTCTCCTATTGGTTTCCATGTTTCTTATTTCTATTTTTACCTTTCTTTTTATTATTACCTGAGGTTTGAGTACTTTGAATGGAACTGACTTTGGCAGAAACCTTAGGATTTGAAGGAATAGGGGTCTTAATTTGGGTTTTCTTGGCAGGTTTCACTGCTAATGGGGACTAGATTGAACCAACAATCCCATCAATAGGTACTTCTACTGGTGGCTCGGTGGGATCGATGCTTGGGCGAGGAGCCTGAGGAATCAAGTCATAAAGGGTTCTAGAATGGGAATAGACCAAGTCTAGATATTGAGCACGACTGATAGCCTTCTCTTCAGTAACAGCACCGCCCATAGCCACATCTCAGGAAATAGGAGGCAACAAGGATTTGGTGAACCAATTAGCTAGTAACTGATCTAGAATAGGGGCCTTAATAATCCTTCTCTACCTTCTCCACTCATGAATATGATCGGATATGTGGGTGGATGTATTCTATTGCAGAGAATTTAAAAGATCAATACCCATTTCATAATGAATAGGGAGCTGAAAGTGTGTAAGAAACACAGTTGCCAATGAGCCAAAATCGACAAACGAATGTTGTGGGAGTTCAATGTACCAGTTTGCAGCCATACGGTCAAAGTTCACTGAAAGAGTCATAACCGAACGGAATCATCCATGAGGGAGTTTGAAGAACACCACAAATGGAATTTCATAACATGGTTCTTTGGATCATCTCCTTGCTTCCCATTGAACTTCAGAATATCCGATGGTAACTTTATCATAATAGGATCCCATGAGGGATTGTGTCGAATGGGGTCATTAATCAACTTGGATAAGTCAGGTAAGTCAAAAGTTGCTAGGAAAGGTAACTATTGGTTGGGAAGCACATACTGGTAATATTGATATGGCATATAATTACCAGTAGGACCAAAAATGGACTAAAAGATAGGTTGTTGTGATGAAGAACTAATGGAAAATATGCCCGCAAGGGGTTGATTTATGGGATTAGGACTGCTCGAACCACTAGGGCCTCCAAGTGGAGGACCTCCAGTTCCTCTGGGACCACCAGGACCACCAGGACCACTAGGACCACCAGGACCACCAGGAGGCAGACCACCAGACCCTCCAAAGCCACCAAGAGAAGGTAAACCTCCAAATCCTCTGGAACCACTAGGAGGAGGGCCACCAGACCCTCCAGGGCTAGAAGGAGGAAAGCCACCAGGTCCCCCAGGACCACTAGGACCATAAGGAGAAAATTTTCCAGATCCTTTGGGACCATTAGGCTCCCTAAGGGAAGGACATCCATAAGGCAATCCTCCGGTACCTCCCACAGTATGAATAGGTATCCCTCCCATGGATGGCATGTAAGACCAGTTGGGTTTCCCCCATGGCATAAAAGTATTACTAGGATATGGAATCCTAGCATAAGGCACTCCTGTAGAATTGGGTGGATGATTAATGTTACCTATAGGTATTTGATAACCATAATCTCCAGAATATTGAATGGTTACAGGTTGTGCCCCGGAGGGATGAGCTGAACTGGATGGGGGATTAACCACATTAGTATGGGTGGGAGGGACATAAATTGTAGATGGTTCTATGTTAGAGTCCTGTCCTTCACTAGATACAATTCCAACGTTAGATAACGTAGGTCATCCTAGGGGTTTCCCCCCGGCACTAGAAGGTATAGATGAAATGGGAATTGAAGATTGAGCCCCAGGTGTGGAAGACCTGGGAGGAGTAGGGATAGACATAACATGATAGGTGGTAGGGGTGGTATCTTGACCTAGGTTGTGGGTTGTTAATGGATGATCTATAATCGGTTCAATGGGCCTCATAGAACCGGCAAGTGAACGATATCCCACAGGAACAAATGTGGACCGTAATAGTGTTGGGCCTAAAAGGTCATCTATATACCTATCAATCTCTTTTACACGGAGAATGGTAGCATGATATTTCCTATGTTCTTCTTCAATTTCAAAAGAGTCTACACGAGTGTCAAACAAGGCAATGGCCTGTCTTACAGGGGTGTCCCAAAATGGAGCATTGTGACCAAAATATGGATGGGTAGTATCATCAATGTGACCTTCCATGGGAGAATGGAACGAGGAATCTACCCAAGAAGGATATTGAACCAAGGGAGGCAAGTGTGAAGAATATGGTCCTCCACTTTCTACAACCACATTATCTCCCACTTGGGAGGTGGTAGTAGCTCCTTGGTTGATAGATTCCATAGGATTTTCTCCTAAACCAGGAATAAAATCAAGTGGAAATATCTGTACTCTTCTGTACTGTCTTAACTCAGCCATTTTGTACAGTTCCTAACTAAAATAGGGTCTGAAAATCTAGAAAACACACCAAAAAATTTCCCTACACAAGCTATAGGTCAAAACAAGCACACTTAAAATGATAGGAGGAGTTCAAAACATTAGGTCTCTCACCAGGATTGTGAAGAAGGTGCCACTCATGATATACGTCAAGGGTACGTGTGTAGTAATCTCCCTGAATGTTGTTTTCAGTGTATGGCTCCAAACAAGATGGCCAAAGTGCTTTTCTCAGATGGATAAGGTATCCTAGTGGGGTCTCTCGATATACTCAAGGTACGTGGGAGCTTGAATTGGTAGTAGTGCTATCTAATGCATAACCATACACAAGGGGCCTTCTGATATACAATCGTGTACATGAAGTACCTTTCTATATACCTCAAGGGTATGTGAAAGGTCGTTCGATATACCGACGGTACATGGAAGAACCGCGCAAGTCCCTGTATGTAATGTAGACAAATAATGACAGCTCCTATGCTTAACGACGCCCGAACACGTCTCTAACCTATCACTCCAATTGATATGTAAATTTTACCCTATAAATACCATTAATTTTAAATTGGACGGTTAGGTGAATGCATGATGTTTTGACAAAAAAGTAAAACCATGCAGTATGCATATGAAAATATTTTCACTTTACCGTTCAGTATGCCTAATTACGGGAGGGAAAGAGAGTATTTTCTTTCATTTCAAAACCAAAAAGACTTCCAAACAACAGTCTTGAACACAAAATCAAATACAATCAACACTCTTCCAATCTGATTTCTCTGTTCTGAAAGCAGATAAGAAGGGGAAGAATCTCTTTTCCTAAAAGAAAAACAAGAAGCACACTACATGCAAATGCACTCTATTTTTTCAACTTTCTCTTAAAACATAAGAAAATATAACTTAAAACTACCATATTTTTTATTTTGATTGAGATAGTGCTAAATGCATAAGAGACAATAGAACATGAAGAGCTTGAAATCTTGAAAATCCAATTAGAGATCCAATGTCCAATGCTCAATGATGATAACCTAGTCTCAGTCAAAAATTTTCTTTTTTAAATGAAGGAAAAATAAGTTTACTATGCAAGCAAGAAATGAAACTAAGATGCTAATCAAACATTTTTCTTTCAGTCTATATAATAGAAATGAAAAGAGATCTTACTAACACCCTAAGATTTTCATAAACAAGAAATCCTTTCGTAAACACAACCAACAAGCACATAAGTGGATGAACAATAAAAAAAACTAATCAAAATTTTGAATTTTCCAATCAAACCAATCTTAAACCATAAAATCTCAAACCACAAGCATCATATTCTGTCACACAAGTCTGATAGTGCAGGACTGAAAGCAACACAACTCAAATTTTTACAAAAAAAATGAGAAAAAGAGGTCTTGGAATGATGCCTACTTGGCACCATGCTTATCAGGTGTTGACATAGTGGATCTATCCCAGCATGGATTCTCACCAACAGAACTCAAGAGGTTGCACCGCGTGCTGCTAAATGGGTTTAGGCGGTGGCACCACTTCTCGTATACTACATAGGCACGGTTCCCTATAAAAATCCAAAACACAAAGAGAACGATAGATCAAGTTAGAAAAGGACTAGATCAAGGTAAAGGATGATAGATTGGGTACGAGAACAGAGCATAAAAGGTTGAAATGATTCAGATTTGAACAGATCTAGAAGTTTCAAACCCAAATTCACTAAGTTAGAAAGCAGATTTGAGTGAAGAGAGTTGGAGAAGCAGCCTGGATTCAGACAAGAGCTGAAGAATTGAGGAAGATCAGATCAACTGATACATATATCTATTCCCCAGTGGAGTTGCCATATTTGTAAGTAGAAATATTTCACCTTCTGCGGACAATAAGGTGTTCCATTGGTCTGAATGGTTCAGATCTAGAAAAAATGAACAACAAAGGATGAAGACTCTCCCTAGATGTCATATATACTTGGAATGTAATGCTTTGATAGTAACCCTGTGTACTTGTAATCATATCAAACACGCAAACACATCAAATATGCCAAAATATAATCTACTGATCTATGTTAGTGACTAAGGAATCTAACAACATATACATGTGAAATCAAACAACAACAGTAATGTGGGACAAAAATCAGCTTTGCATTAAGATAAAATGGAGAAGTTTACAACCAATTAAGCCTCAGTTTTGACATGCATCTCCATTAAACCAAGCACTTTCATCCCCATAAGCTCCAACCTTTCTCTCTATTCTCTCAAATGGCTTGGGACAAGTGATCTATCCAACAACATGACAATACCTTAAGAGTTCACCCCCTCAACCATGACCATGAGCTTGCATTTATAGGGCTTAATGGATAGGAATGGGTGAGAGATTTGTGGATGAGGTGGCCTCTAAGATCCTATAATGGGGGATATTGAGCTCAACTGACCCACAATGATAGGGATAAGGGAGGCCACAAGGATTATGCACTAGAAGCCTCGAGAAACTTCTCTTTTTCCCTTTTTACCCAGGGTACTGCATTTCTCCTCTTATGACAAAGCGGTTCTGGTAAGAACCGCTTATGGACCAAAGGTAACAGGTAGTGGCACTGCTCATAGCAAATAGCATAAGGGCGGTGCAAACAAGGAACTACTCATGGCTAACAAGGAAAGCGTGGTGCTGAGCATTTTTATGTAGAATTGACAAATGGTGTGATTTTCCTCTCCAAGTGTTGGGATTAAGGGAAAATAGGTATGTCAAATGTCTTATCACATGATGGTGATAGGATTTGGTTATAGCAATCCCTCATTCACAGGTTGTTGGTATTGGTTTCCAGGAAACAAGACTCATCATGAACCCACAAGCACTAGTCATGTTCATTATGGCATGCCTGACATCCCTGCACACGATCCGACACATCATACCGAGTCAAAAGTTGAACCTAAAACTATGCCTAGGGGCACTCCTATTCCTTTCCATGCTAAGATATTTGGGAGAACTAGTCACATTGCACCTTCCATACTGGTGGTGGAAGCTACCTCACATGTCCATCCTAGACCTAGTGTTAGTAGTCATATACGGATACCAGAACAGAGATGAGTGACATTAGGGAACACTTCTTACATCCATTCACATGTCCCTTTATCCTCTTATCCTACTCCTTCGAATGCATTTTTGACAACCCTTCCTCCCCCTCATTCACATGGTCCTTCGGGCCAGAATGTTGCTACTAGTCATGTTTGTACTACCACTGCTTGCATGATAGTATCTCAAAGTCAAGTACCTCCTGTTGTTTTGGGAGGTCATGTTCTTGTTTCTAGATCATCTCATGGTCCATCGCAAGGAGTTACCCATATCCCTAATTATGGAGCTTCTCATGGGACATACCAATGGACATCTTATGGAGCTTCTCATGGGACATCCCATGGGACATCTTATGGATCTTCTCATCGACAATCTTATGGACCGCAGTATGGACGGAGCTATCAATCCTATGTGTATGGGTATCAACAACCAACTTACTCCTCTAATTATGGATTTGTAGCACCGCATAGTGAAGGTACACCACATCATAATGCTTCCATGCATCCCTACATGGGTCAAACGGGAGGAGGATATTATGGCCAAGGCCATGGTATTTATAGTAGTCATCCTTATATGAACCAAAACTATCAGCAAGCATGGCATCGACCTGCTCAACCTAGGCTCCCTTTCCTCGCAACATTAAAATTACTTGACTTGTCGAGACTAATGAATGATCTAGTATCTCATGACCCAGCTTGGCCGGCTGTACCTAACAAGCTTCCCTCAGACATTCCCAAATTCAAGGGAAAAGCAGGAGAATATCCTAGTGAACATGTCACTATATTTCACCTTTGGTGCTCTTCCAATTCCTTACATGATGACTCAATCCATTTAAGGATATTTCAATGCACCCTCATTAGGCCTCTAGCAAAATGGTATATTGAGTTATCGAGGGGGGAATTCATTTTCTTCGATGAACTTTCTATGAATTTCCTCAATACCTTCCAGCTACCCGTGCATTATGATGTTGGTATAGAACTCTTGTTGACATTTCGACAGGAAAAAACCACACATATCTCAGACCATATCCAAGAGTGGCATAGACATAAGAGGTCGATTAAAGGTTTCATACCACTGAACTTTCTCCTTGAGTGGTTCCTTAAATCGTTGCTACCTTACATCGCAAAGGATGTTTCTACGTTCGAAGTCCAAAACAAGGAACAAGCAATTTTTAGGGCATAGGAATTGGATTTGATTTATGCTCAATCCAAACTTTTATATGAGGTCATACCTAACACTCTGCATTCTAGTTTCAATCCCAAGATCAAACCTGGAACACATGCTGATGGCATTGTGGGTTGTACGAGTACAAAACCTGCAAATTCGGTTGTGAAACAAGTGAGTCAATTGTCTATTAATCAATCTGCTTCGGGACAACTCATGACTTCATCTCAACCCACCCTAATGCATGGGGACTTCACTTAGTGAACATATCACATAGCACATGTGATCATGGGATATTAAAGAATACCCTTAATTTCCAGAGATATTGACCCAAAATCATTTTGTTGAAACCCCCTCCCAATACTTAAAACCTCCTCCCCACCCTTTTTTATAACTCAATCCTTATAAACCACCCTAACCACCCCCATCTTAAACCCCTCATCCCCCCAATACCTGCAATATATTGGTTCAATTTTTAATAATTTTAAAACCCACAATATGAACTAAAGTGATAGGATATTGCTTAACAAGTGAAGCCCCAGTGCCCAAATGGCATGTGTACTTTCCATGCAATCGTCGGACCAGAAGGGAAACTAGCAGCCTGAAAGGAATAAGAAAAAGGGTAAAAACAATCATAAGGGTGGGAACAAGAATGAAAATGCTAATTTTAATGAAAAGAACACCTGCAACACTAGAGGGGACAAGTAGTCTTAACGTAAGGTTAAGTTTCCTTGCAAAGTCTGTAAGGATGACCACCTCACTCACTTGTGCCCTCATATGGAAGACACCTCGAGGTTCATAGCACAGGCCCAAGCTATGCTGACCAACCCTTTACCCCATAATCAAAACATGAAATTGAGGACCCATGATCCTCATTGTGCATCGGGTGGAGATCAAGATCTGCTGGAAGCCAATATTGGTCATGGTTGCATCAACATGGTGCATGCTACTAAGGTTGTGGCTCGTGTGAAAGACTACGGTTCGTCACAACCGGACCTTGGAAAGGAAGCCGCTCCACCCAAGATCCCTTTGCGTATTGAAAACCCTATGGATAAATCTGAGGTTGCACCTCACATTCCTAAGGGATTCCTAAACCATTCGGGGCACAATCCTAATTCCCAAGGCACCCATAACTATTGTGTTGTCGAGGATTCAGGCCACACTCCTTATGCAATGTCTACACTTGAAGTACTTCAAAGTTGTCCTTCACAAGGGAAAGCTTTGCTTTCTGCTCTTGGGGTTAACAATGATATCTCTTCTTCCATCATCAAATTTGAAACCATGGGACTACAGCCTTGCTTGCCTTACTACATGTCTCTCTTGATTCATGTAGAGTGTCTTAATATGACTGTCAAACACACTGTGATTGACGAAGGTGCTGCTGCTTCCATGATGTCTTTGTCATGCTGGAAGGGTTTGGGTTCTCCTGAGTTGTCTCAATCCGCTAACATGTTGAATGCCTTTGATGGTAGATCATTTCAGCCACATGGAATTCTTCCTTCTCTTAAGGTCTGTTTGGGAGGGAATATTGTCCCGATCGAGGTCGAGCTGGTTGATGCGCCCCTTGATTACAATCTTTTACTAGGTCAGAATTGGATGTATAGTATGCAAGCATAGCCTCTTCTCTATTTCAAGTAGTATGCTTTCCATTTAATGGGAATATTGTTACGATTGATCAGACATCATTCAAAAATCCGGGTGTTAATGCATCATCGGGAGCTTCTATCCGGATTATCGATCATTCTCAGCTAGCAACTGGGAGTGTGGGTGTGGGTATGTATCCATCCCTTATGGGGACCTTTAGTTGTCCTGCACCCATTATTATGATCGGATCTAGTTTCGGTGGGGCTTCATCTTCATTGAATTAGGTGTCTTTTCGCACTAATTATATGGAAGATCCTTGGATTCTTCCTTCATCGAGTCCTTCAAATAGACCTATCGAAACAGACATGCCATTGCCTATAGCAATGATAGCATATCAAGCAAATATTGATTTTTTTGCAGAGCCTAGTCCTTCCTCTTCACGGACGGAGGAGGAGGACCCGTATGTGCTACCTACATGGGCAGTTAAGTCCTCTCAAGCACATGATTTCCTTGATGATTTTTTTCCACCAGTTGAAGCTATTATTGAGTCCATGTTTGGGGTTGAGCCACCTTGGGAAGAATTACATCATAGATCCTATTTTCTTCCCAAACTTGACCGTTTGGAGCGTGACAACTTTAGGGAGATTCTTAGTGAGAATATTGGTAGTCTCGTGGGTCCATTAAGCTCCCCTAGTCAGATGGATGATGGAAACATGGTGAATATATCACCTACCATCCCTATCAATATCTCTCATGATCCTGGAAAAATTGAGAACGTCTACATTGGGGCGAACTGTTCCCCTAATGAGATAAAGGAGTATACCGAGTTGTTCAAAGATTTTTGTGACATTTTTGCTTGGTCATATGAGGAAATTCCAGGTATCGACCCTCGTATTGTCAAACATGAAACTAATACCTATTCGAATTCGAATCCCATTCGACAACGTTTGCATGCGGTGAATCCTAGAAAAGCACCTACCATTAAGGTTGAGATAAAGAAGCTGTTAAAATCTGGTTTTATCTATCCCCTTCCCTTGATGGAGTGGGTTTCAAACCCCGTTCCTTTTGATAAGAAGTAGGGAGTGATCCATATATGCACTAATTTCTGTGATTTAAATCATGCTTGTCCTAAGGATAATTTTCCCACACCATTTATTGATCAAATTTTGGATGAGTGTGCGGGAAGCGAGGTATTTTCCTTCATGGATAGTTTTTCAGATATAATCAGATTCAGATAAAATTGGGGGATCAACATAAAAATGCATTTATTTGTCCTTGGGGTACATTTTCATATCAGAAGATGCCTTTCAGTCTTAAAAATGTCGGATCCAAATTTCAGTGGGCTATGACCTTCATTTTTCACGATCTCAAAACAATTATTGAAATCTTTTTGGATGACCTTGCTGCTCATTCTCGGCTGAGAGTGCATTATCCATACCATTTGAGATTAGTATTCGAAATATGTTGTCATTACTTGGTTAGGTTGAATCCTCATAAGTGCATATTTTGTATGAATTTTGGTCACCTTCTAGGGTTCATTGTTTCTAAGGAGGGTATAAGAGTCGATCCCTTAAAGGTTGAGGCAATACTTCAATTGTCTCCCCTGTGCAATATTAGACATCTTCAATGTTTGCAAGGCATGGAAAATTTCTCGTGGAGATTCATGGTTAAATTTTCCAATTTGACTAAAGGATTTATGCGTCTTTTAAAGAAGGACACTACCTTTTGCTGGGATGAGAGAGCCCAGGAGTGCTTTGATGCTCTTAAGCGAGCCTTAGCATCGGTCGTAGTGCTTAGTCCACCCGACTATAGCCATGAATTTTTTATTTATGTGGCCATGTCCATGGAGACAATTGGTATGGTTTTGGTTCAGGAGGATGAGGAGCTGCATGAGCATGTCATATATTATTTGAGCCAGAACCTATGCAGAAATCTATTATTCCCATGTAGAGAAACTTCCCTTAGCAACCATTCATGCGGTTCAGAGATTGAGACATTACATTCTCCTTCGGCAGACCTTGGTGGTAGCTCATGTTAATCCATTTTACTTCGTCCTAACCAGAAGGATGTTCAGGGGAAAATATAATAAGTGGATTTTTATTTTGCAAGAATTCGATCTCGAAATTGTTTCGGTGAAATCGAAGAAATCGTTGATTTTTGCAGAACTCTTTTCTTATTTTCCAAGTGTGGAGGAGGAGGAAGTTTAAGAGGATAAGTTTGTCAATGAGCATATTTTCCTCATCTCAAATTTGGATCTGTGGTATGGGGATATCATCATATATTTGCAAACATTGAAGGTCCCTACTCATCTTTCATGGGATGAGCGATGACGATTATGTCACATATCTAAGAACTACCTTATAGTGGATAACACTTTGTACCACCATGGGGTAGATTCCATTTTACGTTGTTGTTTAACCCATGATGAGGCTGAGGTTGTGCTGAATGATTGCCACAGAGGGGTGTGTGGTGGTCATTTATATGGGATTTCTACAGCCCAAAAAATATTGAGAGTGGGATATTTCTGGTCGTCGATCTTCAAAGATTATGTCAATGTGTTCAAGAAGTGCCACCCTTGCTAGGTGTTTGCACGCAATATGCACTCACATCCTGCCCTGTTACATCCGATTATCACTGCTAGTCCCTTAACCAAGTGGGGGCTTGACTTCATGGATTGCAACCCAGCTTCGGCTGGGGCAGCATCATATTATAGTGGCTGCTGACTATTTCATAAAATGGGTTGAAGCTATTCCCAAGGTTAAATTCGATGGTGAGATAGATGCGCATTTCGTATTCATCCAAATTGTTACTAGGTTCGGCATTCTAAAGGAGCTTGTCACTGACCATGGTAGGAACTTTCAGAATAGAATGATGTAAGAGTTGTCCTTGAAGTTAGGGTATAAGCAGGAGCACTTCGCTTCTTATTACCCTTAGGCGAATGGATAGGTTGAGGTAGTGAACAAATCACTTAAGTCCATTCTCCAGCGAACCATCACACAAAGAAAGACGAATTGGCATATCATGTTATATACTACTTTGTGGGACTATAGGAACATGTTTAAGACTGCCACCAAATCTTCTCCATATCAACTCGTACATGGAGTGGAGTATATATTGTTGATTGAATGCGAAATCCCTTCATTGAAAATAGCTATAGATATTTTACCAGACACTTCTGCATTGGAGGAACATTTGGTCCACTTATATCAGCTTGATGAGCAGCGTCGGGATGCCTTAGTGGCTCTAGAAGTAAATAAGCATCGCGTTAAGGTCCAATATGATAAATCTGTCCATCCAAGGAGGTTTAGTGAAGGTGATTTGGTCCTTTTGTGGGATCAAGCTAAAGAACCCTTGGGGGTAGGGAAGTTTAATCCCATGTGGCATGGTCCTTATGTATTCAAATGTGTGTTAGAGAAGGGTGCTTATGAGCTAGTGGATTATGAAGGGACAGCCTTGGCGGAGCCTAGAAATGTGCTCTAACTTAAAAAATGCTATGCATGATCTTCAGCCAGGGCTGATTATTGTATATTATTGTACAATTTTTTTTATAGTTAGGTTTTCTTATGGTGATCGGGTTTGTTGATTAGCTTTCGTTTCTTATGGAAGATGGCAATGGAGTCTGTCGATTACATAGGATTCACTGATGGTGCTAGCCACCACACTCAAAACTCAACCTCTGTTGCTTGGGTGATTTATACTCCTACGGGTCAGGTATTGTCTTCAAGAGGTGTATGTTTACGGCCTTCTTTGAACAATGTTGCTGAGTTTAGTGTCTTTATTGATTTATTGTGGGATGCCATTTCACATGGTTTTCTCTCTCTTGAGGTACGTCTTGATTCACAATTAGTTGTGTCATAGCTTAATGGCTTCTAACATATTAGGGATCCAACATTATTACGAAGATTCTTACGTGTGATACTGTTAGAACGACAATTTGATAACATAACATACATACATGTTTCAAGAATTTTTAATCAAGTTGCTGACTCATATGCTAACTATGTGTTAGGTTGGCATTTGTTTCATAGAATAGAAGCATATCACAAGCATACATTTTTACACACATGTAAATAAATAAAATTGATCATCATAAAATTTTCATTAAACATCCAAAATGTGATGTCATAATACAAAAATGGGGCTTCCGAGCCACCAAAATATGATACAAGGTAGTACAAAAATGAATCACTCTCAGGTCTCTAAGCCTATGGAGAAGGAGGGTGGTTCTGATCATGGTAGCATGCCATGGATCTAGCTGTTCATCAAAATAACTGAACCGATGCTTATGGTACACCAACCACCTAACCCTGCATGGCCTCAGGCAATTCAAGTGTACAAAGTTTGTGTGGATGCTCTGGAGCATCCACTCTGCATCCACACCCATGATGTCATCTCCTCTTCCCCTCTATCAATGATGAGGGAAACCATCAGGCTAATGTGGTCCAACATTTGCATACACATGATAGATTGTCACTATGTGTCGTCACACCAAAACATGTCTTTTGAGTCAATATATAAAAAAAACACAAAAAAATCTTATTATTCAAAAAAATTAAAAAAGAGGGTTTGGGATTCATTACCTATATCACTGTATGTTGCTCCTGGTGGTAGGGGCATGTCCAGATCTCTCCGGAAATCTATTCCCACATAGGGATAATCATCAATGGCAATAATCTGTCACTGCCACCATGGAAAGAAGTCCGATGGGTATGGGTTAGACACCCTACCTTTTCCCAGTCTGTGCATAGAATCTCCCCAACATCGTTGGGCCTTTTCTTGAACCCCATGTGGAGGAACATCAACTCTAGGTCTTAGCCCCGATACATGCTCAAAGAAGAACATGCTCAGTATGTTGCTAAAACCGAAGTTTCACACCCTGCCTATCTTCCAGTCACTAAGTTTTTGCTTCATGTTACTCAATAGCGCAATTCTCCAGTCGTACACTATGGGTCTCATGCACTCTACTGCATAGAACATCAATGGCTACGAGGCCTAGTGGAGTGATGCTAGACCAGCTATCCTGCCGAGTACCAATAGTATGGCCTTCAGTCCTAGTACATGGATGGAGTTTTTTAGGATTTGACTCCCAACCTTTTTCGTATCTAAAAAATAGTATACTGCAATGTACTCATCAATAGTGAGGCCACCTCTGGGCCCACGAGAGCATAGGTTCACCACCTCTCCCCGTCGGGACAATCTAGTAATGAAATATATGTCCTCCACCTATATAGTGATGGACATCCTGTTGATATGAAAAGACTCTGAGTCTGGATCCCAGTAATCTACTAGGATCTATAGGAGTCTTGGTTTGGCCCTTAGGCTACCAAGACACCAAAACTTATATAGCCCACATGCACGTAGATCTTGTTGAGCCATTAAATCACCCCGAATAGCTTCTTCTACCTCTCCATGTTCCCTCTCCCTCCATTCTAGAACCATCATGCACATTAAAAGTAGCTTTTGGTCATTATTTACCTTAAAAAACCTTCTGTGTGGCCACATATGCGCCTGTTTGCAAAACAGCCGCATATGTACATGGTTTTGGGAGGTTTTTCCACATATAGCTCACCCTATATGGGGAAAAATCCTCGATACCTGCGTGGGCCAAAACAACTATTTGAGACTAGCCTAAAAATCAAAATTGACAATGGAAATTGAAAAAATTTGCATGAAAATGGAAGAGGAGGACATGAGAAGTTACGTGGAACAAATGGTGTCAAATTTCGCCAGACGAAGCTCCCAAAATTCGCGTCGGAAGTTTTGAGCTCAAATGGGTAAAAATTTCAAATGATATGGAATTTTTGAATTTTTTACTATCTATAAAATTTTTTGAAATTTTTGAAATTTTTTACCCCCTTTCTATAGTTTTGAACTGTTTTTTACCATTTTGGACTAATTTGATGATGTAGGAGTCCATTTTGAGCGTCGTTTTGACCGTGGTACTGACCCGTTTGTGCCGATTTTAGGTATTATGTCTAAAATCGCATATAGCTTAGATTTCACATCCATTTGCACTTTGCATGACCTTATGATCATTTCATTATAACCTTAGTTACGAACCCATTCTATCTTGTCATGGAACCTTCTTGTTGTTTTAGAAGTGACATGATGTGAATGGTATAGCTTGACCATCCATGGGTGCCCTAGTTAGCTCCTTTTTTACATTTGGTGCCCATCCTGAAATTTTTTCATTTAGGGTGTGGGAGTCCTTTGTATAGTATCACCATATATTTGCACAAGAGCATCATACTCCTCTTGATCTTTTTGCTAGCCTTTCCCCAGGACTCCCTTAGGTCAAGTTGTAATTGCATTATCATGAGTTTTTCCTGCCTCATTGAGCCTTATTCCAGCTTCCCTGACTTTGATTATCAACTATATAGCCTGAGCTTGTCTCATGTCTAGACACACATAGACATTTTATATATCATTTGTAGCTTGATTCCCCATTTTACTAGGAGGGGACTTCCCCCCGAGTGTCGTTATCCTACACATGTGTCCTTGCATTGAGCATAGGTATGTTCCACTACTTGGAACTAGTTTGTTTTCCCATTGACACT
The DNA here is from genome assembly GCA_001517045.1 of Pseudotsuga menziesii. Taxonomy (NCBI): domain Eukaryota; kingdom Viridiplantae; phylum Streptophyta; class Pinopsida; order Pinales; family Pinaceae; genus Pseudotsuga; species Pseudotsuga menziesii. The sequence continues at coordinate 78,882 of LPNX011073567.1, read as the reverse complement.
CGTCTCCTCCTAGTCTATAACTATAAAGAACTTTTATTCATTTTCAATCTTTTCAAAATATTTGGAAAAGTCCAAAAAAAAAAAAAACCAAAAATTCAAACAAGAAAAGATGTTACCTTTGGCAGCAGTCGAGTCGTGTCACCTTCAAACACAGCACTGTAAGTCACATCCGTTGGTTGGGTTAATAGTTTGACTTTAGGATCTATACTCGTTTATCTGAGTTTATCTCCACCGACTCGTTAATCTTCTAGTCCCTATGGATCTTATTTCGATGCCTATTGTGTCACAGAGATGTCCCAGTTTTGTATATCGAGTCTATGTTGCTTACATTCAGTCACCATTCACCTTTATGCTCTTGTTCGAAGGAAGTTGAAACATGAGTCAAAAATTCCTCAGTTCTCTTGACTTTGCATGTCGAATATTCTTGGTACTGATACTGGTTCATGCACATTATGATTGAGTCCTTCAACATTATACAGCCTTGTTGAGTACCTCATGTTGGATGATGAGGGGTGCATTAATTCCCTCCTTCCAATGGATTTCATCCCATTGACTTCAGATTATTTATTCTGGGATAAGAATCTAGAGTCATTTTTTAGTGCGTTGAGACTTGCAGTCATCAGTGGCAAGTTCTCTCATCATCGATAGTTTTGGGAATACATGAATGTCCTCTAATCGATGGATCCTCTCAAGTTTTCGACCTCAACACATTTATTGCCACTTGTTAGTTTGCACTCTAGTACCTTAATTCCCATTTTCATTATCGATGGGTGATCTCACGTCTGTTAACAATATACATTAATGACCGATAATCAGACAATGGACTACTATGTTCGACCTCAACACATCTATTCACATAGTAGGGCATGTACTCGTAGCATATTGTGTAGAAGACCTTCCAGATTGGTGGCATTTCATAGATGCTACCTCCTTGATCATGCCAGTGTTCATGAGATTTCAGCTCTCATGACTTGATTCCAATGTATGTCAAATATTTCCAGCCATTATGGAGATCTTGATCCATTATATATCTTCAGCTTTCATGGAGATCATGATCCTTTGTATATCTTCATCATGGAGATTCTGATCTATATATATTGTATGTGGCGATGACCACACATGTCATATTTTGTAGCATGCCTATTCATGTCCATTGTACTCTTATGTATCCGGAGCTACTATATCTACTTGCAGTTATGAGTTTGATTATTGTATTATAATATTGGATGGCTGGTTCTTCCACCTAGTTCTTCATCAATCCACTTCTGGGATGGACTTATAATCTATTTCAGCCATCGTATCACCTCTCTGACCTCACACATTAGGGGGCATCTGTTACAGCTGATTTTACCATACATGGTGGATCACACCTTTATGGCCTTCCCTGTTGCTTTGCAGACTCTTTAGACCCCATGGACCATTTTTGTACCTTTGATGTTTCCAAGAGCATCCCTAAAATCATGCATTATTTGCTATACGCGACTTTTAATCCCTGTTTCGCATATATACGTGAATATGACCCTCAAACCCGCATACATCGGGATGTGTGCAAAATTCCAAATAGTTTTGGAGTTTTCCTTGATGTGGATCCAAGTCACTTGTCTCTTCACCTTCCATATGCCTTGAGATCGCTCAGATTTGACCTTCCATTACCCCATTGAAGCACTATATAAGTAACCCTTTGGATACGTTGAAGGAGGAGGAATTGAAGAGCAAGAAAACTATAGTCCATTGTTGCCAGAGCTTATCCTTGAGTCTACATCTCTTTGTCCCTTTGAGCACTTTGCGTTCTTCCCAAGCTTGCCTTTTGCTTGTGATGTTTCTATCGAGATATGGAGGATTGAAGTGGTGGAGGCCTAAGTGGAGGACTCAGTTTCTTCGATTCGCAGGCGTGCCGACAGAGATTGTCACTATTGTAATCTCCAATTTATATTAATAGAAATATCTTTTCCTGTCCAATAATGTGTATTTAAATGAGCATTGAATCCATGTATGCTTTTAAATGCTTATATGTTATTGATTATATATGCTAGAGTAGGTCTAACACAATTATATAGAATTCTTGTCTTGTTTGTTAAATGTTGAGAGAGCAAATTGCTAATGCAAGCAAGACTGGAAAAGCTCAATGGGGATCTACATCAACCATTTGGAATAAGGTATGTTTCGAGATCCTTTAGTGTTATACATTTGGTTTCTCTTGCATATGGGAAAGGATTAATTTTTGTGGTTACTCTGTCTATTGTGGTACCCCAAGACATAGGAATTTTTCTCTGTAACAATGGTCTCTTGCATCTGCTTTGTTCCAAGAATCATTCGACACACTGAAACAATCTTTGGATTCTGCACCGTTACTTTCTACACCTGAATTCAACCAAGACTTCACCCTTTATGTATCAGCCTCGAAAAATGCCATTGTTGGAGTTTTGGTCTAGGAAGACGATTCTCATCAAGAGAACATGATTTATTAAGTTATCCACACACAGATAGAACCCCCTTTCAGATATTCACCTAAGGATAAAATGGCCCTTGCCATCGTATTCTCAGTCTAGAAACTGCACCACTACATTATTGCAAACCATACCCGTGTAGTGGCTAATTCCAACCCAATGTGGTACCTCTTGAGCCATTGCCTCCTACAAGGTCGTGCGGCCAAGTGGGTATTCATACTCTAAGAGTTTGACTTGGAGTTTGTTTCCCCAAAAAACACCAAGGAAATAGCACTAGTTGCGCTATTGACAGACCTTACCCCATTGTCCACACCACCACCACTCGAGTTTGACCTTCCCGATGAGTTCTTATTCGTCATCTCTAAGGAATACCCTTGGTATGGCGGCATTGTCCTATACTTGTGCACCCATAATTTCAAGGCTCAGTTAAGTCACGAAGACAGATGACGCGTCCTAAACCAAGTCGCTCTCCATCTCCTTATTGGAGTGTCCTCTACCGTCGTGGTGTCGATACCATATTACGTTGTTTCCTCACACGTGACGAGGCTAGACCAGTCCTTAACAACTATCATAGTGGAGAGTGTGGTGGTCACCTCTCTAGTTTGGTGACTTCAAAAAAATTTCTACGTGCAGGCTATTTTTGACCTTCAATTTTATCTGATTACATTGAGGTAGTCAAACACTATCATAGTTGTCAGCTCTTTTCCCCAAAAGCAAGGACTACCCCCACACATTTGCACCCTGTGGTCACACTTAGTCCCTTCTACAAGTGGGCGATCGACTTCATGATAATCGCTCTAACCTCGGTCGACGGACATAAGTACATTATCATGATCGTCGATTAGTTCACCAAGTGGGTCGAGGTCATGCCCAATTTTAATTGCAAAGGAGAAACGAAATCTTTATTCTTCTTTAACCATGTTATTTCATGATTTTGTGTTCCCCAACAAAGAGTCTTCGACCATGGTAAACATTTCGAGGACATTGTTTGGGAAGAAATTTCAACCATGTTGAAGTTCGAGCTCCAGTTCTCATCTTCCTACTACCCCCGAGGAAATGGCCAAGTCTAAGCGGTCAATAAAATCGTTAAGACCATGCTCCAAAGGATGGTAGAAAATCACAAAACTAATTGTAACCACATGCTTTTCTCTACCCTATGGACCTATCTCACTTCCACGAAGACCTCCACCAGCTTCACCCCCTTTCACATGGTACATGGTGTTGAATCAGTGCTCCCAATAGAGTGCCAGATCCCATCACTCTACCTCGTTGTGGAACTCCTTCTTGATACTTTTTTTTTGGAAGAACACCTCCTCCAATTGGAACAAACTGATGAGGACCGTCAAGCTGCTCTCCAAGACATTGAAGTAGCCAAAAACTGGTCGAATTCCCATTATGACTCCATGTCCACCGTCGCACCTTCAGTGAAGGCGATATGGTCTTGGTTTATGACCAAGCCAATGATAAGTTGGGAAAAGGCAAGTTAGAGTCAATGTGGTACAACCCATATGTTGTTCACCACTACCTTGGAAAGGGGGCATATATTCTTTCTGAATCTAATGGACAACTCTTGGAGAACCCCCGCAATGGGCTCTACCTCAAGACATTTTATGCATAACATCACCATAATGAGTCACTTGTAGCATTTTTTTTTGTTTTACACATTTCTTGAAGTGAGTCTTACACTTTTCCTCCTTTATTGCTCCAGATTGATCCTACCTCACATCGCTACTCTAGATTTATTGACAAAGCAAGTAGATGGTCTACAAATCTTGCCTTGGCTGCATGGGTTCTCTATTACCCAT
>LPNX011073567.1:0-71286 GCA_001517045.1 Pseudotsuga menziesii | reverse complement strand
ATATTGTATGCCATAATATGTCTAGTACAAAATCAGAAGCTACACAAGCTTTCTCAGTAGGAATATACATAGCAGTACAAAAATTCTATGTGCACCAATGCACTAGGGGCAACTGCACTAGCTGCTAATCAGAGCCAGACTCATTATCCTGTTCCTTTGACTCAATATCTGTACATGCACACAAGTATACCATCAGTCTTGTATATCAACTAGCTACCAATAAGCTAAAAGTACACTATGCATTATCACTCCAGGAAACTCCTCTAGGTTGCAGCTCGAGGATGCCTGGTAACTTAAATTTTTTTATGGTTTTCTAAGTGGATCAAGTCAGGTGACCTACAAAAAATCACACTCTCAATACATGCATCGAATTCAATCAGGAATAAGGCTTCTAACTACCACTATTCAGAGGTTTGTCAATATGGTGCAGAGATGGAGAACTTATCATGCTGGCATATTCATACATAAAACAGATATATACAAATGGATAATCATAACAAGGAAAGTACTTATAATTCAAACCATCAATATTCCAATAGGATGATAGCTATCAGACATCAATTAACATGAACAAACCTAAATAACACATTCAAGCATAAGCACAGATTAGACAAGAAATGGAAGTTGAACATATGATAGCAAAAGAGTTGATATTAGGTCATGAGCAATATGAGAAGCTTGACAATAGTAATGGTCTACAGGTCCCGAAAGTCGAACCTCTTCAATAAAATAAGTCTTAGGATTTATAGCCTTTACAAAATATTCAGATCCTGAAAAATTGGATCTGATTTACTAAAAATAGACATAATAACTGTTTTTGCAGAATTAGGTTAAAAAACCCTAATTTAACTACTAGACTATCTAACTGAAAAACTCATCCACTATTTGAACCCTCTGATAACTGAAGTGAGTACTAGGAATAAACTTCCATTGGTCATTTGCTAGATAAGTCACTGTTTTACTAGACAATTAGTGTTTGTGACCCTTTCTTCCTTTATACAACTCCAAAACTGAAGCATACCTTCCCTGATGTTGTTCTTCAACGCCGTTCATATTTATACTTCATCCCTGAGCTATTTATGTTTGACCAAAACTGGTCCTTCATGCCAAAATTTGATCATGTACTTCTTTCTGATTTCTGTGGTTAAGGGATCAAAATGTCGAGTTTGTTAGCTACCAAAAGAGCTGCTTTCAGTGGCTAATGAATTGCTGCAGCGTCCGCTTAAGCCATCGAACACCCTATTTTTTGCAAAAAAAATCAAACAAATCCAAAATTATGCCTTTAAGTTCTGTTCCTTTTCTTATGACTCTTATTCAGCATGCTCAATGTTTGGAAGGCTAGCAGTAGCCTGTCTTGATTCTTGATGTTGAAGGCTTACTGCTACTTCAGCTAGGGTTTCCAGTGTAAGATGAGTGCTAGGGTTTGGTTTGGCATCCTTTACCTGCAGCATCTGAATCCTGATCATTCTATATAGCCTAGTGTTGTCCTTCATGTATCTTAGGTTTAGTATTTTTAGAAAGATATACCTTTCTCTCATCTCTAGGAAATAATTGTAAAGCTTCTTATTCCTCTTGGTCAATATAGCATTGTTTTTATTTATGTCTCTTTCTAAAATTTCCATTTCATACACTTGTCTTAGCAATTGATTTATCCTCTGTGTCTTCGTCTTGCTAGAGAAAGCCTTCTCTACTGGTTCATCTTGCTCTTTTTGTGTAGGTGATGGAAGTTCTTCATTTCCTGTTACAACCTGCAATGCTAGGTCATCACCTTCCTCTCTTTCTTCTTCTGAATCTGAGTAGGGAAGGTTCAAAATGTTTCCACTATGTGATGTGATTTCCTAGCCCTTTTCACTGAAATCTAGGTTTCTTTTAACCTACTTTGTTTTAGAAGAGGAAGGAGGTTGTTCTATTGTTGTTGGGGAGACAACCCTTCTTTTATTCTTTCCGCTCCTTGGGGTGTTAGAATTTTTCGAAGGAAACTTTCCCTTCTCTTCTGGCTGTAGGCCCATTTCAAAACCATTCCAAAACAAGAAATATGTCCAAGCCATATTTCTCCTCTTTAGCAATTCTTGGATAAGAATTTGTATAAGGCCATGGTGAGACAATCTTCCAGCAATCTTAGTTGGCTAAGCCTTCACCTGGTGAGCCATTTTTTCTGGGCTCCTGTGTAAGTAGAAAGGTAAATTTAGTGGGCTCTTTCCTATGAAGTGGTTCATTAGTTTGAAATGGTAAATCATGGCCCTGTTGTATCTTCCTTCACAAGTTATATAGACCATAATGGCCTTCAGTAATTGTTTCCATCTCTCTTCTAGCCAGGTGGATGGGACACTTTTATTCCACACCACCCCTCTTTGCTCAGGATTCAAATAATATCTGAACTCCACATCTGTTGTAATGGTGGTCTTAAACCACTTCTCCCCAGTGCTAGGGAGTTCAATCACTTCTACAATTAGGGTTTCATCCACCATGAATTCCTCCTTACCTATGAGTGCCTTGGAGCCATCGAAAGAGAGAGCAAATGCCTCAGCCACCTGCTCGTGTGAACCTTGAACTTTCTCACAAAATGTGTAGCAGCCAACATCTTTGAAGAACTGGAAGAATTCTGGATGTGATTGGAGGTAGATGATGTCTCCTAATTATTGTGTGAGAGTAGGCCCTCCCTTCTTCATTTGTTGAATGTGCTCCTGAGGTCCTGTAAAAATTCAATTCAAGTTCTGTGGAATAGTTTTAGCAAGCTGACTTCCAGAAGTGGTTTTTTAGCAGGCTGACTTTTAGAGGTGGTTTTTAGTGGTGAGGATTCATGCAATTGAAGGTGGAGTTTACTGGAGGATAGGGCACTGATTATAAGGGTTTTAATTGCATGAGAAATTCTTAGGTGAGAGGATGATGGCCTTTAGTGATATTTTCGGGACCACTTTCCAAACAATCATTTTTAATTCAAACTAGATATCCAGTGGAGACTGTCTGCAGTTCGTTGGATAGATGCAGAGAAGAATGGGGTTTTGAATCACATCCGTCCTCATCAGGAAAATAATGGCCTCCTGAATCATTTACTTATTCCTTTATGCAGTTTCCCTGTCCTTTCGATGGTTTATCATTCCCTATCATGATTGTTGCTATGCTGACGAGGCTTGATTTGATAGGAAGTTAACCATTTCTTCTTTCGACCTTTTCGGCGGTTAAGGGCCCCCAGGAATTTATTTGCTAGTTTCCAAAACCAAAGATTTTAGTGGTTAATGAAACGTTGACCTATTCCCCTAAGCCACCGAAAATTTATTTCCAAACGGTGCTATAAAATTGGCTTTCGGTGGATTATAGTATCTTTAGATCTCCTCTTTTCACAGCAGAAGGACAGGCCTTTCGGTGGCTAATGAACCATCAACGCTTTCACCTGAGCCACTGAAACTGGCTTTTTCCCTAATGCATTTCACTTGCTTTCGGTGGTTAACTCCCTCCTTCAACCATTCTTTAAGCTTTCGAAACCAATGCTTTTCGATGGCAAATGAGTTTTTTGAAAGCCTCTCCTAAGCCATCGAAAGTCCTTTTAACAAATAACCGATCGGGCCAGCTTTTGGTGGTTAACTCTGATCCTGTGTTAAACTGTTAGCTACCAAAACAAATCTTTTTGGTGGCTAATGAGCTGTTGAAAAACCCACTTAACCCACCAAAAGCTAAAACTTTCAATTTTATCAAATATAGAAAAACCAGAGATCGCCAATTTGTTAGTCACCTTTAAATATTTCATAACATGACCTGATTTCTTCATCCTATCAAAAATAAATTTATTTTGGGAGATAACTATATGCATGAATGAAAACACATGAAGCATCATGTATATGTACCATTTGGACCCTAAGCCTAGCCTGGAGGGCAGGGCATCTCAGGGTCCCCCTTATAATCCATCTCTGCATATGGATAGTCCTCAATGACTACCGGGAGATATCTCCACTAATATAGAAAATCCTAAGTGAAGAAGCAGCCCAGTATATTTCCTCCCTCACCTACCATCATCTTGCACCACCTGCACATCCGAGGCTCTTGAGGCCCACCATCCCACACTGCTACATGCACTCAAAGGATCAGAACTCTCTCAAAGAAGAAAGAGCATAGGAATGAATCAAATCAGAAGTCCCCACCAATCGACTTATCATGGTTTAGGGAACATAAAACTATGAACAAGTACATATGGTCCCATCCAAAATATTCCCCCCCCATAGCATTCTCCACCATCTAGAGTTGCCCCCGGAATACCTTGTGGTTCCCTAACAGACCCAAGATCTGCAACACCATCGTTGCAAATGCATGAGTCGAAAGACTCTCAATATCACACATCAAGATATGTGAGCCCTATACATATGTAGAGGCATAACAGTGCCTCTTGCAGAGCTCCTCCATAGTCTCCACATGCGAGAGCTTTGGTGCTAGATCGCCAATCACTCCCAACATCGGGAGCCCAATAAGGATGTACACATTATGTAGCGTAATCTCAAGACACTGCCCCTGTATGATGAAGCACTCCCCCTGAACATCCCAGAAACTCACCAAAGTCTCAATTAATAGCCGTAATATCTTCATCAAAGGTGCCTCCATGAACTTGAGAAACCCATAATGGGAAACCACATCTCGTGTGCCTGCATCTCAGAGAGCATCTCTCCGTAGCTCTTTGCAATCTCGCTCGCATCATGAAGGTGGTGCCATTTTGCACAAGAACCAAACCTTTGTTAGCCACAACTATTAGAAAAAAACTCACCCCGAGTCCAGGTTACACCTTGTTGACCAAAACTAGTGACCAAATCACATCTTTGGGCCAAACAGGAGCGAATTCAAGTCGCACCTCTCTACCTGACAGGAGCGGCTCAGTCTCTTTTGTATGACCAGAAAGAGTGACCCAGTTGCTGGTTTGGTCTCAAAATAAGCGACCCAGCATGAAGAAGCCATAGAAAGGCATCCTAGGCCCCTGGGTGAGAAAAACAACAAACCAAACCATTGAAAATGATGATTTTCTTAAAATAAGTCAATTAAGGTCACTAGTTTGCAAAAACTGCATTTTTTTCATAATTACAAATGTATAGTTGTCTTTGGTTAGGGGTTTTTCGTTAGTTGCATCTCACTTTAGAGATTCCAATGGAATCAAACACCACTAGGTAGATGTATCCATTCATTGAACTAGAGCAATCAAACCTTATACAAGTATTATAAAAGAGACAAGTGAATTACACAAAAATATCCAGACAAAGTGTTAGTGCACAAAAAGAATTACCTATTTCATTTTTTGTTTTTTCTTCTACTATTGATTTGCAACCAATGTTTCAAAACTAGGACTCTGACTCGAAATCAGTCAAGGGTTAACTCAAACTTAAAATCAACATTGGTAATGAATCGGTAATGACTCAACTGATCTTAATTTGATGACTTGGTTTACTAAAAAATACTTAAAATATTTGAATTTTAAATAAAAGCAATATTTTAAAGATTATAATCCATGATTCCAAAGCATTAGAGACCAAATATCCAAAGTCTACCCATGTATATACCATATAAGGGTGAACATATCAAAATGGAATGAAGTGTATTGTGCAATACATATATGTATTCTTGAACAAAATACATAATTAATGAGTCCTAACTGAACTACAGAGTCCTAGGGCAGCAAGTGGGGTACTCTTTGACCTTGGAGAAATCAAGGTGGATTCATTTTCTTGGAGTCTATGTAAGGTTTCAAATAACTAGGTGGAACTATTGGACTTATGGCAAGGGACAAACATGCTCATCAAGAAGGGAATTTCATACATCCTAATTCTTGGAGACTTGGAGCTTGCAATCAAAGCGGTTAAATACCGATCTCCTATGGAAAAATCCTCCTTGGCTGGGATCCAAAGTAGAATTTTGGAAAATCTGAAGAGAATTCCCAAGATAATTTTTCTTCATGTCTTAAGGGCCCAAAATAGTGATGCAGATTCAATGGCTAATAAGGCCTCAAAAGGAATGGAGGTATGTTATGTAAACATCTTGGTAAAGAACACTATGACGTAATTTCATAAGGTGTTGAGGGTTCCTTTCCTAGATAGGGAACGAAATTTTAGAATTGAACTTAATTCAAAATACAAGTGGAATCGCCTTAAAGTGACAATCATCATGGTCATGACAAGGACGAGACATGTTCTTGAAACAAGAGGTGTTTATCTTTGCACATGGGAAGCATCACACCATAAGCGAAGGGTTGGTTATTTCATAATTTTTGCATAAGAGATATTAAATGTTATTATGTCATGACAGGATAGGATGACATCTAAATCCCACGTCACTGTTATCTACCATGATTTAAATTACTCAAGTTCATGTTATGGTAGGATGATAATAGTTAATTTCCAAGGGAATATGTACGGTGTATCGATCTTAAATTTTGAAGGATATGGTTTGAGTTGGGATGTTCTTTTAATTGTTATATGTTCTCCTCCTCACTTCTTAAATCGCCAAACCTAGATTCTCCTATATCATTTCCAGGTTGTCTTTTGTAGCAATATTTCTAAATTTAAGAGCCCTCCTCATGTATTTTCCAGGGTGACGACTGAAATTAGTGGTCAATTTTGGTCATAAGCTTAAATAGATAGTAACGATGGTCTGGATGATCCCTTATGTTGTGTTGGGCATGTTATGCATCAAGTGATTAATGTCTTCATCAGCTCAAGAATCAAATCTGTGGGATGGAACAAGACCTCAGATATAGGGAGTGTCGCTGAGAAGAAAGGAAAGACAAGGATAACCAACACTAAATTAATGAGAGGAGGGACTTTCATATTCAATTGGACCTATTGAGATACCAATTAGACTAACAAAGAGATCAATATGAAATAATGAAGGATAAGATACCAGGTTTGGAACAAAAATTGAATCATTGCAACAACATCTAAAATAAAGAGACTATGTTGAGGGTTCTTTATTTATACCTCAACAAATAAAGATTAACACCCAAAAATGCATGCCCAATTGGTTCTTCACCCATGTCCTCCATTTCCTCACACAATGGAAGCTTGGATAGTTATTTTCCTTCACGTTTTTGTCTTATATGTGTGTTTCATTCACGTTGGGGGTTGTTTTGTTCATTTTCCTCTGGCTGGGATATCATTTTTGTAATGATCAGCGGATGGGTTTCCTCCCCCACAATTTTTCTACATTTCCCCATTGTTTTCCAAGCTGGAAATCATTTTTTGGTAATGCCCAATGAGTGGGAGAAGAGACCCACAATTTTTGGGTGTTGTTGAGTATGTTTTGGCGTGTTTTTTGCCATGTGAAGGGCATAAAAATTTCTAGAAATCGAATTGATGTTAGGGGGTTTTTTACCCATCTTGGAAATTTGTTTTGTTGCCCAAACTATTTTTCCTCAAACTCATAAATTGTATTGTGCTGTGGGTGCATATTTTGGCTTTGGTCTGAATCGAGTTGGAGTGGAATTGGATTTGAACAAGATTAATAAACCTAGTGTAGGAATGGAACCTCACGGACATATCTAGAGGGGCTAGTTTTCTTCTTTGCATACCCTGAAGAGCACTGGAAGGGAAGGCATAGCCCGAGGGACTGTGTAGAAGAGAAGGGGATGCGTCCTTGTGTTGGATGTGTAGATGTTATGGAAGCCAAGTTAGATCTGGTGTAGGAGTCCCCAGCTATGTGGTTGAGCTAACTAGCTTAGTAGTTCAACCTTTCCAACTCCTTGGCATCTTGATAAACCCACATTTAGTTTTTGATTGGATGAATTTTGATATATCCTTGGCTATCTGTGAGTCTTCTAGTGTTCCCTTATTACTTATGGGAATCATGCCCAGCTCGGGGGTGGAAGTGGTGTTGAGATATTGATGAGAACACGTTGGTTGGGTGGAACATTGCATCGACGTAGCTAGTTGCGGGACAAGCTTCTTTCAAGATAAGTATTCTTGTCTATTTTATCTTTGCGACTGTATTTATTTATTTAATGAAATGTGAACAGGATGAATTCTTGAATGAAATGTAATTGCTTCCGTTGTATATTGCATGTTTATACATATTTGTATGTTTTTAAGTTCAATGCATTTTATATTACGTTCATGGGCCTTAGTTTGCCCAAATTGATAGCATTATGGTCATGTTTGCTCTCAGGTGGACAGCAGGGGACGTCACATGCTCTTTCATATTTTTTCTAGGCCAGTTTGTTAGGAAATGTAAGTATAAAATGTATAAGAGAGAAACTATGAGGAAGACTATAAATGATACTACTGGACTCTCAGGCTTAAGGAATTGTTTTGGAATGTACTTCTATTGTGTTGAGGGTTCTTCGTCCATTTTAATATAAAATATCCTACTCATTTTGGTAAAAAAAAAGGAGTACAAAGTCCAAAAAACAACATATTATGATACCACTACATCATACATCATACATGTCATTGATCAACATTATCAATCATCAAAATCATCACCATTGCTAGAACTAGAAGTATAGCTACAATCAAGACTAGTAATGGCATAGGTAATAGAATCATCATCTAGTGCAAGCTCAAATTCCTGAAGGTCATATACAATTGTAGTAGTAGTTGTTGTAGATTAAAGCCTAGAATCATGAGATTAGGGTTCATCTTATAGCTTTAGGGTTATATTATAAGTTGCACAATGATGCAAAGCATCTGCCCATTGCGCAAGCCGTTAAGCCACATGTTCATTATCGAACCTCACTTGACTTCAATTTGATCTTGCAGATAAGTAATTGTATGAACGCGTTTCTCTACCTTTAGACAAGTGTACTCTCCATTGAGTTATACAAATAGACTGACCTGGATGGATCTGGGGGAGGTTGGCTGATTTATGAGTGACTTTGCTGCAGTGTTGTGTTAGTATTCTTTTGTTGAGGAAACAAGGGGTTTCCCCTATGGAAGAAATGTATGGGCTAGTGTTATCAGGAATATTTCACCTTCTGTGGACATAAGTTGTTCCTCTAGTTTGAATGGTTCAGATCCAAAACAAATGAGTGAAAGCCAAAGGATGAAGACCTTCCCTGAATGTTGTAGACACCCGAAATACTACTTTGATCATGAACCTGTGTACCTGCAAACATATCAAACATACAAGCACATCAAAGCTACCAAAAAATCATCTACATATCCATGCTAGTGACTAAGGAATCTAAAAACGTATACATGTGAAATCAAAACAACAGATATGTGGGACAGAAAGCAGCTTTACATTAATAATGTATGAAGAAGCTTACAAATATTGCCTTAGTGTCAACAAGCTCCTCCACAAGACAAACACTTCATCCCCATAAGCTCCAAATTGTCTCTCTATGCTCCCCAATGGTTTGGACAGAGTAGTCAATTCAAAAGCGTAACAATACCTCTATAGTTCTCTCCTTTAACTATGGATATGAGCTTGTATTTGTAAGGCTCAATGGATAGGGATAGTTGAGATAATTATGGATGAGGTGGCTCTAATATCCTATCAAGGGGGATCTCAAGCTCAAACTAACCCACATTGATAGGGATAAGGGAAGACACAAGGTTTAATATCTAGAAGCCTCGAGAAACTTCTCTTTTTCCCATTTTACCCAGGGTACTGCTTTTGTTCCCTTATGACAGAGAAGTTTAGATGAGAACCACTTTAATAACAAAGACTATAGGTGGTGGCACCGCTTCTATACAATAGGATACATGTGGTGCTAAACAAGGTACCTCTCATCAGCCAAAGGGTAAGCGCGATGCTAGGTTTTTTTAAGTAGAATTGACAAACAAAGAAAGTTTCCACTCCAAGTGTTGGGATTAAGGGAAAACATGGAAGTTAAGGATTTCATCACATGATGGTGATAGGATTTAGGTATAACATAATTCCCCCCAAAGCATGAGGCTTAGAGGGATATGATAAGCGAGAGCTTTGAGAGAACAAGTTGTCACTTTGAGGTGAAAATGTCAGCTTGGTCGGAGAATGTCATCAAGTAGGCATCTATAGTACATCAATATGTTTGAATCATAGACAAATCTAACCAAATCATAGTTGCAGACCAATACAAGGTAGATCCATGAGAGGAATAAAAAAACATGGCTACTAGAATACAGTGTAGATCCATGTGATAGAGGACTCAAACTTGGAGATATCTACTCAACATAGAACATAGATCTATGTCATACTGACACAAATTTGAGCATATCCACGACCATAGAAATGTAGATCCATGCTAGATATATAAAACTCCATCACAACCTGGGGAAAGCAATGAATGCTACACAAATCCCCAGGGTCTTTGTCTCGTCTTCCATGAAGTATGATTCTATCCCTGTGACTACAATGTTCTGAAGTTGAACATGGTAGAAACCACTTGATTACCGGCCAATGATGTGAACCATTAACAAGTGCGAGGGAGATCACCATTGATGTCAATGATTCCCAAGGTACCCTAGTACAATATAATAAGTGTGAATAGATGTCCTTATGTCGAACACCCAGTTGATTCTATCAATCAAAGGTCAATGATGTGAACCTATGTCGAGAGAGAGAGAATCTGTCATTGAGGAATACAGATCTATAGGTATTAAATTTTTGTTTCTAATACTATTTCCCGAATGATGAGCTGATGTCGACGGAAATAGTATTGTCAAAGGAGGGCCATGATGAGTTCCACATCGACGACATGAAACTCAGAACAAAGTTCTGGAATGATGTGAATAAGGTAACCATAAGAATGACTCAAAAGTACTGACACAGAGACTTTTTTGACTACAGATGTAAAACTTCTTCAACTTCCCTTTGAATATCGGGTGGCACAACAAAATACTTGACAGCATGACTAGACCAGACAAACACATAGTTTGGTGATGGACAATGCATTCTTTTGAAAGGCTCAAAGGAGTGACATGACTCATGAAAGTGGATCATCATAAAAATTGGCTGAATACCCAATTGACTAAAATGATATGTAGACAAGTGCCATGTTCAAAGGTAACGACAAACTACTACCATTTATTTGCAAAGTGATTCCCTTCCCATTTTCCCCATCATGATTGATGAGTGCCTCTTTTCAGTTTTATGAGTTCAAAGAGGGTAACAAACACTTGTTATAGCTTGTTTGAAGACAAGTCCAAACTCATATGTTTTACGAACCTAAGAAAGGAGGGGTTTGTTCCCAAAAAAGGGTCTCTCAATGTTTAATTTAACAAGTCCAATGAAAGAAAACTTAGTATCGTTCATGTTTAGAGAGTCTGAACAACCATGGAAGAAGATTCCATAGGGTCCTTTTTCATAAAATAGTTCATTTGAACTGAAAAAGTGATAACCTTCCATCAGATGAATGACTCTTCAAATGCTTTAATGAGCATGAAGAAGACAATATCACTCGACAATATTTTCATATTTAAGGAACCCGAAAAGAGTTTAAAGAAGACTCCACTAGGTCTCTTTTCACGATGAGAGATTTTACGAGTCTGAACAGAATAAAAAAAGGACTCGGACCTTTGATGCTAAGTTTCAAGAGTGTGACCGAAGTGTCACAATAAATGCTCAAAAGACTTTTTCCATTTTATGGTAGTACAAAAAAGTCAAAAACGAACTCCCAAAAATTTACTGCTACTGCTCTTCTATCCTGCAATGACTTGCAAACAAGTGTTAAATTCTCCAATAACTGACATTAAAGGATTACGACTAATAGATTTTGAGTAATAAATGATTTTAAAACAAAAATATAGCATGTCAAACCCTAAAATGTATATAAAATTCATGTAAATAGTAAAAAATCAAAACATTTTACCATTTACCCATAGTGGAGAGCTTTTGGAGCATCTTCTTGGCCATATTTTTAGTCACTAATATCAGAAACATCTACCATCAGATTCATGCACCATTTATTCCAGGTAATAGCCTAGACCCTACTCTTTCATTTCATGCCTTCAATTTTGATTTTTGGTGGTGTTTTTGGGCTTATATGGTGAGCCCTAGGACCATGGAAGCAGGCACTTCTCTTATCCCTTGTGGGATAAGCGGTACCCCACTAGAATCACGCTGAAAACATAATGCATAGGCAGTGCCAGCCGTGGATAAATATAAATGTTTGCACAAGAAAAAATAGCTCATTTTTGTTGATTTGAATGATTGGGAATGCCTCTAATTAGTCTTGTGATGGTTTTTGATAGGTTCTTATTGATAAAAAAATGGTCATATGACAACGAAAATGCCTTCACCGAATGAAATGCGGGTTGTATAGCCTCATTGAGATATTGCGGACTCTTAAAGTTCTTCCACACACCCAGTATGGTATCACATGAGTGACTACTAGAGCATATACTCCAGATGTGGAATCCGTAGAAACAATATTTCAATGTTGGTGCTCACATATTGACAGTTGAAGTAGAGGACATCTACTTCCTGACAGGACTTTCGAGATGGGGTGCTCCCATATCTTTGACTGGATCCTGTGGAGGGGACATTACTACTTAGGATTTGATAGACTGCCACTAAATTCCTGGGACCAGGACATCGGAGAAGAAAATTCCCATAAAAGTAGTGGTGGATAGCCTCTACAGACAATATTATTTACCATGTAGAGAGTGGTGGGAAGAAAAGGAGTACACTAGGCATCTAGAGAACATATGCTCTATGCCATAGAGGCCATGGCACCTACAGTATTCAACTGGGTGGAAGCTATACTTTCGATCTTCAAGGATCAGTTGACCAACTGTCAGCAGGGGGAGCTGAAGCAATTTGGTTTTGGTTCCATTCTAGCTTGCTTTTTTTTCGAGCGGGTTCCACATATGAGACCCCAGGTGGTATTTACAGAGTTTAGGGCACAGGACCCTCGTATGCAGAGGTGGGTCTGGATTATGGGCCACACTAGAGCAGGTAGAGGGAAGGTAAAGTTCAATGACCCATTCTTTTGATGGTTGAGAGATCAACTCCTCATGGTGGAGGACTATGCATATGCGAGCACTGACTTCAGTGGTGACCCTGACCTACCGCTCCCACCTACTGGACAGTGGGGTGATATCGATAAGAAACAAAACCCTAAAATGGAAATAGTGTTTTTATATTTTGATGTTTTATATTTTTTATGTTTAGTAATGAGACTTGAATGTTTTCATGTAGACGTCGGAGCAACACGACCTGGGGGAGCTTCCCCATTGGATAGACGAGTCGGAGCCCATTTTGTACCACAGGGTGACGATGTGACAGGGGATTTTGAGGAGAACCTTGAGAGGTCGACTCTAGACATCTCGGATGCCTTGATCGATGACCTTGCAGTGAGGTATCAGAGACCTGCAATGGGAGTATCAGGTCGCTTTAGCAAACTGCTACATAGAGTAGCTCGGGCAGTGATGTGCTACCACGAGCATCACTAGATGATCAGTGCATGATTTATTCACTAAAAGATGATAGATAGCTTCAATTCTTTTGTATGATGATTTTTTACCTGAAAGCCTACATGCTTCAGATGAGGTCTCGTGACCTATTTTTTGTAAAACATGTTCATATATATATATATATACACAAAATTCTACTTGGTGTTTATATGTCTCAAATGGTGAATGTATTTTACATGAGTTTTATGTGTCTTTAATAGTTTATTTACAGTGAACCATTTTTTATTTTCATGTCATGAATGGGAAATATGCCAGTCTAGGATGTAATTATCCAATGAGTCAGCAACTTCATTATGTTCCCTAGGGATATACCTATAGGTGATAGTTTCAAATGACCTTTCTAACAAACGTACCCTCCAGAAGAGATGGAGAAGCACAGGATTCCTAATGGTATAGACATGGTTTAAATGACAAACCACAAGTTGTGAGTCCATCAAGACTACCAAGTTGCGAACATATTGGGAAGAAGATTCAGTAAGAAGACCTATGACTGCTTGATACTCGGTGATATTGTTGGTAGCAGGACCAATACAAACCACTCCTGAACTAACCAAATCATAAGCTGGGGAATAGAGAACCCAAGTAGCTGAGGAAAGATTCAAGGTGTGGCAGCAAGCACCATCAGTGAAGCCATAGAAAGCCATCTTCTTTGCACAACCAAAACATGATATAAACAGATACAGACACTAAACTCAAAACCATATTGAAAATACTTAAGCACACTGAAAGTCAAGTAATATACATATATACAAGGTACTACACAAGAGAGATCTAGGAATAGTACCTCTTCAAGTACAACCCATTGCGAGGTTGTCCTAAGGGGATCTCATCATAGTCCATGAGCTCGTAGGCCCCTTTCTCTAAAACTCTGGAAATAACGAAAGAACTATACCACATGGATTCAAACTTTCATTTCCCTAGTTTTTCATATCTCTGATCATAAGTCAAAACTAGGTCACCCTCGTTAAAGGCACGAGGTTGGATAGACTTGTCATACTATGCCTTGATGCATTTCTTGTGTGCCTCATTAGCCAAGGCAGTGTCTCTTCTAGTTTCGTCAAGGTTATTCAAGTATAGAAATATTTATTCCTCTGTGGAATTGTCTGGGAGAATTTCGACGGCAAGCTTCAAGGATGGAATCTGACATTGAATCCATATGACAACTTCGAGACCATATATAAGCTAGAAGGGTGTGAAACCAGTATTTGTTTTCACCGAATTCTTGTAAGTCCAAAGAGCAGAGAAAAGGATATAGTGCCAGTTGGATTTATGGTCTCCAACCATCTAACGAAGCATCATTTTCAAAAATTTGTTAATGACCTCAACCTGACCATTAGCTTGTGGATAATAGGGAGTAGAGTTTTCATGACAAAAACCTAGCTTAGCACTTAGTTCCTCCATCATTTGATTACAGAAATGTGATCTGTGATTAGTAACTATGGACTATGGGACTCCGAATCTAGCTATCACATGATTGAACAGGAATAGAGCGACAGTCTTACTATCCTCTGCATATGTAGGCATGGCCTTAGCCCACTTTTTAAAATAGTCAATGGCTACAATGATGTAACCATGCCCCCCGTTTGAGGTAGGCTTACAATGCATATAATCAATCCCCCATTTGGAAAAAGGGCCAATGGCAATGACGGGGTGTAACGGAGCAAGATGAGTGCGCCTTTCCGGATAAAAATGTTGACAGGGTGGGCATTTCTTAACATCCTTGTGACAATATTTAAAGACTGAAGGATAGAAATAACCAGCACAAAGTATTTTCTGGGCTATGGCAATCCCAGATAAATGACTACCAAATGCTCCAGAGTGGAAATCATTCAAAACTTATTCAGCTTCCTCGTGGGTAAGGTGTCGCTGGAGAATGGAATTGATACCATGTTGATGTAAAGTGTCATTCAAGATGAGGTAGGATTTAGCATGGTGATGGATACAGTGACAATCATCACATGATAGAGTTGGATGAAATATTTGTGTCTGGAAATAAATGAGCAAATATCCATACCATGGGTCAGTAGTGCTTATCAAGAACAGGAATTCATCCAAGAATGAATCACTGGGCTCGGATTCCGTCAAAGCACAGGGAAGATCACACATGAGCTTGGCAAAGACCAAGGATTTATTTGATGTGGCTTTGGAAAATTTTAGATCAAACTCTTGTAGGATGACTATCCATCGGGAGTACTTACCCCCAAGCACCTGACGAGTCAAGATGTAGTACATAGGGTTCTGGTCTACCAATACGATGGTAGTGCGGAGAAAAATGTAGTGACAAAATGTTTGAACAACAATGACCATGGCCAATGCTAATTTCTCCACGCGTGAATATCGAGTTTTAGAATCCATGAGATTCTTACTAGCATAGTAAATCATGTGCTCCTGACCATCGGGATTCTCTTGCACCAAAACCATGGCGGTGGTAGTAGTGGAGGTAGCAATGTATAGGAGAAAATCCTTTGAATCATCTAGGGGTATATCACAGGTGAATGAGTTAGAGTTTGTTTGAGATTATCAAAGGCTCATTGGGTTTGGTCATCCCAAAAGAATGGAGTGTCCTTCTTAAAAAGATGCATATAACCATGTGTTTTCTCTGTGAAATTGCACATGAAACAACGGAGAAAGTTTGTCTTCCCTTGCAAACTTTGGAGTTAGAGAATGTTGGTTGGGGCTGGTAGAGCTAAAATATCGGCAATTTTCAATGGTTCTATCCAGATGCCATCCTTAGAAACAAAAAAATCCTAGAATCCAATAGGAGAATCCAAAACCAACTACCAACAAGAATGATAATGGGAAAAGAAAAGAAAAATATCCATGTCTACTATGTGGAGGTGACCATTTCATGAAATAGTGTCCTCATCGAGATGAAATCACCTAATTCTTGAAAACTAATCCCGCACCCATATTTCTCATGGATCCTTTTCCCTCTCAACAACAATTGATAGACCACATGTCTAATCAGGGAAAATCTAGTTCTTCAGAGGAAATTCACATGATGTCCTTGGATACTATTAGTTTGCAAACTCGAAGTCGGAGTTATGACAAACCAACAAACAAGAAATAAGACAATTCCTCTTCAGGAAAAGTTCCCTTTACTAGTTCTCTCGAGTCCTTGTCTACTATTCCCCTAACCATCAAGAAGCCTAATCTCAACATGGTTTTGCGTCCACCCAAGAGTACTCTTAGGAAGGTTGTTTTTAACCCTAATGCCCGAGCTACTCAATTTTATAATGTAGTTGAAGATCTCGCTCAGGTACCACGTGCAATGTCTACCTTGGAAGTACTCTAAAGTTGTCATACACAATGCAAAAACTTGTTAACTATGTTAGGATATTTAGACCGGGACAATACTGATTTGATTCATTTCAAGGTCGAGAACTATAAGTCTAGACTACCTCACAAAATCGCTTTCCAAATCATAATGACTCTGAAAGCATTTGATGGACGAGGTTTGCACATACTGGTAATATTGATATGGAATATAAGTACCAGTAGGACCGTAAGTAGACTAATAGACAGGTTGTTGTGATGAAGAACCGTCAGAAGACCCGCTTGCGGGGGGTTGATTTCTAGGATTAGGACCATTGGAGCCTCTAGGAGGATGACCACTAGGGCCTCTGGGACCACCAGGACCGTTGGGACCACCAGGACCACCTAGAACACCTGGAGGAGGACCACTAGACCCTCCCCGCGAGGTAAAACTCTAGAGCTTCCAGAACCACTAGGAGGAGGGCCACCAGACCCTCTGGCACCATTAGGAGGGAAGCAACCAGGATCACCAGGACCATTAGGACCATAAGGAGGAAAGCCGCTAGGCTTGCTAGGACCATTAGGCCCCCGAGGGGGAGGACCTCCATAAGGCGGTCCTCCGGCACCCCCCGCAGTATGTATAGGTATCCATCCCATAGTTAGATTGCCCCCATGGTGTGCAAGTATTACTAAGATATGGAATTCTAGCATAAGGTAGGTCAGATGTAAGGGCTGAGCCATTCTGTCATGGTGAGAGGATTCAGTTCCTTCCATGTCAGATATGAGTGCTAAATATCGAAATCCATTCTGACAAGTAGGTCAAATGTAAGGGATAAGCCATTCTGTCAAGTAGGACAGATGTAAGGGCAACTGTCACTCTCTGGGAGAGTGGAGGCACCTGGTCAGTTACCAGGTAGCTCAGTCTGGGACTGGGGGCCTTTCTGATAAGGGTGGAGGATTTGGTCCCTTCCAGGTCACATGTGAGTGCATGCCATTCTTTCATGGTGAGAGGATTCAGTTCCTTCCATGGCCGATGTAAGTGCGGGCCATTCTATCATGGTGAGAGGATTCAGTTCCTTCCATGGCCGATGTAAGTGTGAGCCACTTTCATGGTGAGAGGATTCAGTTACTTTCATGTCAGATGTAAGGGTAGGCCATTCTATCATGGTGAGAGGATTCAATTCCTTCCATGACAAATATGAGTGCGGGGCCTTTCTGATGTGATTTTAGTTTATTACATGATGAGATGTGAGTGCTGGGTATGCCTTTATGATGAGTAGGTCAGATGTAAGTGCTGGGCATGCCTTTCTGATGAGTAGGTCAGATGTAAGTGCTAAGAAACGACCTACCTAATGGCTAGGCCTACAACCAGCATGAAAGAAGGATGGCTCTGTAAAACTTCCTATGATGAGATAGCACACACATGATCCAGATCAAGTGATGATCCAGGTCCAGATCCAATTGAGTGATGATCCAGATCCAATCCAGTGATGTTGATCCAGATCAAGAGATGATCCAAATCTTGTGATGATGTCCCATGATGATCCAGATCGAGAGATGATCCAGATTCGAAGAATGAATATGACTTAAAGACAAAGATGACTTGAAGATGAAGATGACTTGAAAACTCAGAAGACTTGAGATGCATATGACGAGATGATCTAGTTGATACAGAGAAGAAGACCAGTGTTGAAAATTGTGTCGAAAGAATACCTTCCTAGTTAAGATGGAGTGTTGATGTATTCGTAACTTTGGAATGTATTCATCTATGTATATTATGTATTGTAACCCAATGTTTATTTCAGGATGTATCTATTATGCAATTGAGTCATGTTGTCATGCGCCGATGTTTCGATTACGAGAATCAATAGTGTAAACAAGTCATTGATGATGTTGTCGAAGAAATCATAGTATCGAAATGACCAAGTCAACATTTCAGATCCATATTGGGATTCATCATCAGGACCATGTCGAATGTGGAGAGAGCGAGAATCATTGATAAATACTGAACTGGGTAGGAAAAAATGGGGGGATTAATGTCGGTTGTGGAAGTTAGGGTTTGCTAGGTTGAAAAATTTTAGTGCAAAAATAGACAAGTCATGTCAAGTCATAGTGGGTAACCCTCCCATTGTGTAAGGGTTAAATTCCCCATAGTTCTAGGGCACTAGGGTTATTAGACTCTCCTAGTAGAGGTCGGCCCTAGTAGGGTTCTAGTCATGTCGAGATTAGTATAAATAGAGAGCTGGGGTCTCTATTTAGTACACATCACTCACACAGTCAAGTGTAGTGCATAGTTGAGGAAGGAGAAGACACTGGGGCTACACAAGAAGAAGATTACTGCTATTGGGAGTACATCTTACTGTTTTGGGGTATTACATCTTGTGCTAATTCTATCTCTGAGGAAGTTGTGGGGTTTTCTCCATTTATGGTTTCCCCGATGAAAAACACTATGTTCATTGTCTCTTGTGTTTGATTGTTGTACTTGTTATTCTCTCAATAAAGATCCTAATATAATGCTAGCTTAATGTTGAAAAACTAACATAATGCTAATCCTATTGGGATGAATACAGAGTTAGTAAATTGGATAATGAGATGTTTGTCTTCAGTTTTTTTTCTCACCTTATAATTGAGTTAGTCTCCTTATAATGGGCATTAAGCCAGGATTTCCCTATGTAAAATTTTCTTCTCTTCTTATTGGTCACTAATGTATTAATCATGAAAGTAGAAGATTACAAGTAAAATATTGCAAGAGATAAAGAGGTACAAAAAGAAAAAAAAATCAAATTTCTATCTGTCTCACTTTTTTATTTGTAGATTATTTTATCATAATTGGTTTGGGCCCTGTGAGGGAGGCAGACACATATTAGGAAATTCTATGATTACACTGCACATGAACGGTTATCAAGGTAAATTCCAATAAATCAAACATCTTTATCACTAATTTAGATGCAAACCAAGAAATAAGGATTCTCCAAATCCTTCCTTTTAATGTTTCCCTTTCGATAATGGAGTAAGGCATCTAAGATTCATGCTAAAATAATGTGATTATAGGTTTAAGGATTGGATTTTGTTCCAGGGAAAAAGTAGAATCAGAGTGACAAGTTGATACTGTAGGTGGCTTTTTAGAGGACTAAGATTGATTTTGGTGAAATTGACCATGGAGGTAATCCCTGTGTATTGCCATTCACTAGTTTACATCCTGAGATGAATGGTGGAAATAATAAGAAATAAATATTTTATGTTTTTTATGGATAGGAAAAAACAAAAGGGACCCTTGCAAAATGTTGCGTTGTCAAATAGTTGCACCCTAGGGAATGTATCCACAGATCACTGAATCAAATCTGGATCTATCCCAAAATTTTAGACATGGATAGAAGGTTCCATAAGTTGTGGCACATTCCCTCTGTTGTGAAGATGAAAAAGGTCTCAAACCTTCCATAAATCATGACACGCATTCCCTTTGTCATAAAAATGAAACTTAAAACTAAGGTCATAGATTTTGAAGCTTCTCAGTATTGTAAAGAATGCATAGCTAAAAGCCTTAGTAGAGCATGTGTGATCTCAAATCCTTTTCAAGGGATGTGTTAGCTGAAAGCCATAGGATTTAATGCTTGTCATTATTTCTAAGGAAGCATAGCTCAAAACCATATACTTTGATGCTTGAAAAAGAGACTCGTTCTTCTTGTAAAAAAGGCAATAAAACCAAAATAAGAAAGCTAAATCTTATTAGAGAGAAGCGTAGCTCAAGTAAGGTCTTGAATTACTGACTTAATTTGTAAAAGAATTGGTTTACTTACTATAGGATGAAGCACTCAAAAGACGTATTAGATGATAATAGTCCTATTAGGGGGGAACATGCATGGATGGATATCGAAGGTCTTGGTCGTTAGCGGAAAGTTATTCATAAGACAATAACACTCCCCTGATGGGTGTGATGAGACCCTTTATGCCTGCTGTAGTCACATCGATATGGGGTAAGATGTTATATCATAGCAGAGGGCCCCCTCTAGTGAAAAGAATATTTCACTCCCACGACTCTAGATATTTTATTGTGCTTTAGTTGCAACACTTCTATTTGATCCTTCCCAATTCCATCCCATGGGTCACTCTTTTATCATTATTGTGTTTAATATTTATTTATTCCTCTATCTAAGGAATATCTAGGTCATATTGATTAAATTCCAATGTTCCTTGCATTAATTAAACAATGTTCTCATCATTCTCAAATCCATGGATGTGTTCTTGGTTATCCAGGATAGAAGGTATTTATAAAATACCAACTAAAAAACACTCTCCAATTATCTTTGGGTGAGAATTCATCAATGAGCAAGTTACAACCAATGCATCCACTAGGTAGTTTTTCTTTCTTGGGATATGCCTTAAGTTAAATGTGACCAACTAGTTAATTATATTCAATACCAAATGGGTGTAAATTTTTAGATATAAAGCCTTAATGAAATACTCCATTACGATGTGCTTTACCACCAACTTAGAATCAACCATCACAAGAACAACAATTGCTCCCATTTTCCAAGAATGTTTAAGGCCACAAATTAATGCCTCATACTCATCCAGTTTATTTGTACATTCAAATTCTAGTCTGCAAGTGAATGGGTCAACAATATTCTTAGGTGATCTCAATAAAACACCAATTTTCCCTCCTGCTTTGTTTTGATCTTCATAAAATAGAAAATACTATATTTGGGGGAATTTGAAAGAGATGAAATTATTTGGAGGATGCATGCCCAACATCTCCCAACCAATTGTTGCCCTTGGATGTTTCATAAAGGGAAATAAATATGGCTCATACTCTTCAAAAAAAATTTCTTTGGAATCATTAATAGGGATAAGACTGACAATGGTTGGTATCTCAATGCTCCAGGAAGGTGCCACTCATTAGCACCATTCCTCCACTTCAAACCATGGGTATGTTTTTCTCTTGATGGTTCCCATGACTTCCAAAAGTGGAACAACACTTCCAAATACCTCTCTCAGGATCAAATATAATAGATGCTTCTCCTTTCAAAAATAATGTTACCGAGGGAGGGTCTATAAATATAGGTCCCAATGGAGTCACTCTTTCTTCTTATTTATAAAAGGCATGTGCTGGTGGATATGTTCCCTTCTCATCAGTTTGGTCATATATATTAATGATTTCCATTTCATCTAAACTAGCATATGTCACAATCCTAGTATCCTTGTAGGACACAATATTCAATGTTGCGTTACCTTCTTTTGTGCATTAGGAATGACCAAGTCCTAAGAAAAAAACTGAATCATAACATCACGCCCTGACAAGATGAGATGTGTACTATCATTTCTCATATATCCACCCATATTTTGCATCCATTCTATTCCTAGAATGAGGCCATATACAAGAGGTAGATCCACCAGGATTATATTTCATGCTATATATATGCATAGGGTATAACATCATCGGGCACAAATTTTTGTTATATCACCCAAAGAAGGCATACCCTATGAGTAAACATTGTATATCTTATGAACCTGTTCATAATAGTTTGTGCATTTCATTTGTAGAGTCTTCATTATCGTCGATGGCTTAATATTGTTTGCAACTCCTAAGTCCACCATGCAGCTATGGAGTAGATGGTCTTCTAACTCAAGAGTAATATACAGTGGAGGAATCTTGGCTAGATGATAAGCTAGTCTAATGAGAACTACACAATTTTTGAAATGCGGGGATAACCCGTGCTGCTTCTGACTCTGGTTCTAATGATACTTTGCCAAGATTGTCCTTTTAATCCAGAAAGAAAAAACAAATCCAGAAAGAAAACAAAGCATAAAGTATAAATATAGTTACTTCATTTTTTATTAAATCATTGCAAACATTATATAAAGTATAAACAGACCCTTTCTCACTAATGATAAAAATAGTCTGCTCATCTTAGGTTGAGTAACAATACCTTGTGGAATAGTCAATGACTAGGCTTCTAAATTACTAATATGATGGTTTTCTTTCATTGGGGTATATCCGCGATGTCTGAGTTGGATCTTTTGGTGCCATATAAGGTACTGGGAACTTGCTTCCCCTTTTCACCTTTTTTAAAATAGGGTATCCCCGGGTGATATCTTAGTCAGTGGAAGGTAAAATCTTGTTCTAAGGGTTAGAGGAAACTTAGATAGTACAAATTAGTGTGTTATATGTGTGATAAAAGTTTTAAGAATTATCTGATGTTATAAGCGGGCCGATGCAAGAATAATCACAAGTGTTTCCAGATTCGATATTATATTAGTATAGCTTAATCCGTGAGCCGAAGGAGAAGCTTATCCAAAACCATATATAAATCATAGTATTGGGGAATCAGGATATGGAAAAGGAAGAGTTGTTGTTTTCAAGATAATATAGAGTGATACGACTAGACTGTTAGATTGGTTTTGTTACATACAAGTTAAACGATATGAAACCAGGATTAGTTAGAGTGAGCACTTGTGTTCTTGTGATATTTCTATTAAACACATTCGATTAATTCAAAGTAAGGTGGATAATTAGAAAACACTGTGAAAATTACGAAAAGCATAGTATATGAATTCCTATGAGACCTCTCCTTTCCTCCTATATTGCTTGCCATGTCTAAACATAATACTCGAGAGGTCAACCTGGGATGAAATAGTATCAAATCCCTTCTTATAGTAAGTTAAAGACGTCGACTCTTCCTTCACTATTCATAGTTTTTCATGCAGCTCAATCTATGCATGCTTGTGCACATTTAAGCTTAATTTGGCTTACTCTGGTATGTTATGAGGCATGATATGCTTCATGGTGGAGTATGTTAATTTTCCATGTGCTAAGCTAGATTATCACCATTCAATTTTAATTTCATAACAAAAGCATATAGACATGATCAATGAAAGAAACAATATCAAAATATCAACACATATTTACCCTAGGAAAACCCTAATGGGAAAAACCTAGCAAAATCTTCCTCAATATAGATGATCAAAAGATAAAAGATAAAACCCTAGATCGATACTTCTCCTCCTTACAGCTACAACTATATCTCTCTCTTATGCGCTACACAAGTGAGTGTGAGTGTGTAGAAATGAGGAGAGACTCACTTCTATTTATATTCTTTCGTTCACTTGATTTTCCACTCCGACAAGTCAGCCCCACTAAAATTGACTGGGATGACTTCTCTAGGAGGACTCTAACAACTTAATATTATATTAATTAGGGTGTTAATGACCCAAATTAAAACAGAAAAAATTTCCTCATGACTCTTAGTGATTCTCTCGACAGGAACATCGTGGTATAATGAAATACAAATGATTCTCCCAATAGGAACATAGGGGATAATAAGTAAATACACTTCAAAGTTACAATAATTCAACACTCCCCTTTAACGAGAAGGGTATTCTACAACGACATCAACAACAGTAGCAGGAGAAGGAGAGAGAGCATATTCAACATCATCAGGGTGATACATCTATAGATCATTGGAAGATTTTTCAACATCTTTGACATATAGTCTTCATCTTCAACTTTAGCAGAAACAACATCATCTTCAGCACTTTAGTCTTCATTAATCAGCAGCATCATCATAAAAAATACTTTGACCTTTCAATCATCATTATCATCAGCAACAATTCTCTGAGAAACATCATCATCACACTCTGATATTTTGATCAACAACAACAACATCATCATCATACTCTAATATTTCGATTAGTAATGTCATCATCATCATCATACTCTGATATTTCGATCAGTAACGTCATCATCATCATACTTTGATATTTCGATCAGTAACATCATCATCATCATACTCTGATCTTTTGATCAGTAACATCATCATCGGCAGGAAAAAACTACAATCCATAATGCAAAGACGAAAGTCTTCGGATCACTTTTGGACTCAAGTCCAAAGATGATAGAATCCTACCACATTCTCAATGATCAAAGTCACCAGATACAATTACAGGGTAATCACTCCCTATCACTTTAGGACTAAGTCCAAGGATGATGCAATCCTACCACATTCTCAAGGACCAAATTCATCGGATCCGTTCTGAACAAAATTTTTAGGGATGATACAATCCCACCACATTCTTGAGGACCTAAGTCACTAGATCCATTCTGAACAAATGTTCATAGATGATGCAATCCCACCACATTCTCGAGGACCAAAGTCACCATATCCATTTTGAACAAATGTTCAGGGATGATACAATCCCACCACATTTTCGAGGACTGAATTCACCGGATCCGTTCTGAACAAATGTTCAAGGATGATACAATCCCACCAAATTCTCAAGGACCAAAGTCACCAGATCCATTCTGAACAAAGGTTCAGGGATGATACAATCCCACCACATTCTTGAGGACCAAAGTCACCGGGTCACTTTAGAACAAATGTTCATGGATGATACAATCCTTCTTCTTTCTTGGATAAATAAGCCTATAGATCACTTTTAGGGCAAATTTCCAGGGATGATACACTCCCACTACAACATCACTGCTCCCCCTTTCAGGGAAGGTCTTTCTGAACAACACCAACCTTGTCTCGAAAGTATTCGAACTTTACTCGAGATAGAGGCTTCATCAACACATCAACAACTTGTTCATCGGTACTCACATACTGGAGATTTCTATCTCCCTTTTGTATCATATATCGAATGTAGAAATATCGGATTTCTATGTGCTTTGACTTATCGTGGAACACTGGGTTCTTTGTCACCTTTATACAACTTTGGTTATCACATAGAATCACATTGGTATCTAACTTCAGGTTGAATAAACCTGACATTAGCTTCTGAAGCCATATGGATTCATAACTAGCAGAGCAATCTGCTATATATTTTGCTTCAGCCATGCTAAGAGAAACACTGGACTGTTTCCTGCTAAACCATGAAATCATAGTATACCCTAGACTATAACATCCACCTGATGTACTTCTTCTGTCTGAGACACTTCCAACCCAATCAGCATCTGTATATTCATACAATCTATAATCATGGTTTCCATCATAGTATAGACCAAAGTCTATATTCCCTTTTAGATATCTCATCACATGTTTTGCAGCTATCAGGTGAACACATCTAGGTTGAACTAGATACTGACTCAAGGTGTTCACAGCAAAACAAATGTTTGGTTTGGTATTTGTTAGATACATCAACGACACAATAATATATTTGTATTGAGTCACATCCACCAATTCTGATGATTCATCAGCCATCAACTTCAGGTTGGTATCCATGGGTGTGGCCGTGGCTTTACATTCCAACATATCAAATCTTTTCAATATTTCCACTATGTACTTTCCTTGATTGAGAAATATTCCTTTT
This sequence comes from Pseudotsuga menziesii, assembly GCA_001517045.1. Lineage (NCBI taxonomy): Eukaryota > Viridiplantae > Streptophyta > Pinopsida > Pinales > Pinaceae > Pseudotsuga > Pseudotsuga menziesii. Next base: position 45,361 of record LPNX011073567.1, on the reverse strand, counting down.
GAGTTATACTTCTAGACCTAGGAAATAATGCATTAACCCAAGGTATTTCATCTCAAATTCTTCGACGATATTCTTCTTACATTATACATTTGTTTCTCATTCCCTATCATAAATAGGTCATCCACATACAGTAATAGTATGACAGGTTCATATTCTATAACCTTGTAGTAAAGGTTAGGATCGACTTTACTCTTGGTGAAGTCCAAACTCGTCAGGAAACTATCTATCCTTCCATACCAAGCTCTAGGAGCTTGCTTCAGGTCGTACAGGGCCTTCTTCAACTTGCATACATGAGTCTGTCTGTCTTCAACTTCAAATCCTTGTGACTGTTCTATGTATACTTCTTATTCAATCACACCATTTAGGAAGGTTGTCTTCACATCCATCTGGTTTAATTCCCACTTCATCATGGATGCAAGTGCCATGATAGCTCTAATCAAAGTATATCATGCTATTGGTGTGGATGTTTCTTCATAATCAATTCCCTCTTTCTGAGAGAAACCTCAAGCCACAAATCTTTCGTTGTACTTCTTTATACTTCCACTAGATACCTGTTTTATTTTGTAGATCCATTTGGATGATACTACACTCTTGCCCTCTAGTTTGGGAACTATATCCCAGACATCATTCTTCATTATTTTCTAGTACTCTTCCATCATTGCTTCTACCCATTCTTTCTTCTGTACAACTTATTCATACTTTGTAGGTTCTTGATCTACAAGATCACACATCAAAGCTACTTGGTTGGAAAATGTCTTGGGCTTCTTGCTTATCCTTGTGGAGCCTTCAGGAGCTCCATACCTTTCCACTTCTTGTATAATTTCCGTGATATCTCCATCATATGATGTTCTTGTGGTTCTGTCATATCATGATCTTCAGGTGCTTTATCTTCAGGGAGGAATGTAGCCTCTACATTTATGGGAGGTGCATCTTCCTCATAAACTTCTTCATGTTGACATTTTCTGGATCTCTTGAGAGCTTCTTCTTCATTGAATGTTACATATCTACTAATTTGCATGTGATGGAATCTAGGAACATAAATTATGATTGCCTTGGATACTTCACGGTATTCAACAAATATTCCCTTCTTTTCGGAAGGGCCCAACTTGGTTATTTTCTCTTTCGGTATATGAACATATACTGGACAACCAAATATCTTGAGGTGACTTACCTCAGGCTTCTTTCTTGTGAACATATCTTCTGGAGTCTTGAATCCAAGAGAGCTGTGAGATATTCTATTATGTACATAGACAACAGTTCTTGTTGCTTCTTCCCATAGATGCATTAGAAGATCTTAATCATATATCATTTTCTTCACTGCCTCCATGATGGTTCTGTTCTTTCTTTCCACAACACCATTTTGTTGAGGATTGTGGGGAGTAGTTAGTTCCCTCTTGATTCCATCATATTTATAAAATGCTTCAAACTCTTTAGAAGTATATTCTTCGCCATTGTATGATCAGAGTGTCTTGATTATTTTGTCTGAAAGATTCTCTATCAGGGCTTTGAATTCCTTGAATTTCTCAAACACCTCACTCTTTTCTTTCAAGAAGTATATCCATGTCTTTCTTGAATAGTCATCAATAAATGTAATATAATATTGAAAACCACTCAAATATGTGGATGGCATTGGACCACACATATATGAATGAATCAATTCCAATGTAACTTTAGTTTTTGTTTCACTCTTCGAAAATGGATTCTTAATATTCTTCCCTTTCACACATCCTTTACAAATACCTTCATGGTTGATCTTCAAGTATGGTAACCCCGTCATTACTTTGTTCACATGAGGTAGTGCTTTGTAATCACAGGGACTTCACTTGTTGACCAATATCCTATCACGTTAGTTCATATTGTGGGTTTTAAAATTATAAAGAATTGAACCAATATATTGCAGGTATTGGGGGGGATGAGGGGTTTAAGGTGGGGGTGGGTAGGGTGGTTTATAAGGATTGAGGTATAAAAAGGAGTGGGGAGGAGGTTTTAAGTATTGGGAGGGGGTTTTAGCAAAAAGAGTTTGGGTCAATATCTCTCGAAATTAAGGGTATTCTTTAATATCCCATGATCGCACGTGCTATGTGAGAGGTTCACTAAGTGAAGTCCCCGTGTTTGTAATTGATGTGGGAGAGTCTTCTATGCCACATTTCACTAGGGTTAGTGGACTCATGAACAAGGGCTATTTCTGAATGTCCCTTGAGTTTATACAGGCCTCCCTATTCTTCACTGGTGACAACTGCATCTTCAATTGAATTTCCTTTGGGCCACATGAGTACTTGGCCATCTACAAATGCAACTCTGAATCCTTTCTTGTCTAAAGCTGAGATAGAAAGTAAATTCTTCTTTAGACCTGGTACATATAAAACTTCATTCATATTCAAGGAATTTCTTGAATCGAGCTTGTATCTTGCTTCATCGATTCCTTTGATTGGATATTGATAGTCATCTCCCACTCTAGTACATACTCTTCTGCATCTTCTTCTCTTGTTTGATTTCTTTGAAGTCCTTCCTCTTCCTCTTTTTCATCATCATCTTCAGCTAGATGTGCATGATGTCTTTTGTTGTTGTTGTTCCTCTTCTTGTATTATTGTCTCTTCAAAGGACAATTTCTGGCAATGTGTCCTATCTTATCACAATGAAAACATTGAAAGCTGGAGTAGTCCCTATTGGAGAGACTTCCTCTTGTTATTTGGAACCTTCTGGGAGGTTGAGACTCCTTTTGGTTTCCCTTCTTGAAGTTGGGTTGACTTATTCTTCTCTTGGTATGGCTGGCTAGGGCTTGATAATCCTCCTTCAGTAGAGCTTCTCTATTTTCCACTCTAGTCTCCTCTTGAATACAATCTTCCTATACAATATCAAAATTCATGCTTTCCTTCCTGGAACACATCATTTGGATGAATGACTCCCAGGGTCTAATGAGACCATTGAGAGTAGTCATAACCAACTCATTTTCATTATGTTTGTCTCAAATGGATTCTAGTTGTTCCTTGAACTGGGAGACCCTTGTGAAGTAGTCCTGGATGGATTCTCCATGACTCATCTTGGTGTTCTTCAACTGAGTTCTTAGATTCATCTTTCTGTTGATGTTTCTTCCTTCATACATTCCTGCTAGGGAATCATACACTTCTTTCGGATTCTTCTTGGATGACACTTGAGATATCAAGTGATCCTTGATGGAGTCAACAATAATCCTTTGTGCCCTAATCAAATCCTTTCTATGATTCTCCTTAGATTTAGCCTCTCCAGGTTTTGCAAATTCATCCTTGATAGATTTTTCAAGATCATTCTCTTTGAGAATGAGGCCAATTATGTATTTCCATGCTCTATAATTCTCTATTCCTTCTAGCTTGTCCTCAAGCTTGGTGCTTGGGGCCATCTTGTTAGAAGATCACAAAAAATTGAAATTCTGGAAAATGAGAAACTGATCTTACCAGGAAATGTGTTTCACTCAAGCGAGTTGATTGGTGTGCTTTGTTTCTGGAGGTCTCAACTCTTCACCTTTCAAATCTGACTTGTGATATTCAACACCACAGCTTCTAGCAGTTTTTTGGTTCACTAGATTTCTACAGTTTTTTGTTGCAGTGTCAAACTAGGGTTTGAATCTCCAGGAGATCTACTCAAAAAACTTCGATCCTAGGCTCAGAAGATGCACTCTAGGAGGGATCAACTTTCCATGCAATCAGTTCTTCAAAATTCAAAATTTTCCTGAAACCCTAATTTCCTGTCGGGGGGAGAGAGAGGGATTTTTCACCTTGTGAAAGATGTCCTATTTAGGTTATATTTGACACCATGTTAAGATTCCATATGCTAAGCTAGATTATCAGTATTCAATTTTAATTTCATAACAAAAGCTTATAGACAGGATCATTGAAAGAAACAATATCACAAGATCAACACAGATTTACCCTGGAAAAACCCTAATGGGAAAAACCCAGCAAAAGCTTCCTCAATATAGATGATCAAAAGATAAAAGATAAAACCCCATACTAATCCTTCTCCTAGAATATACATCTATCTATCTCTCTTATGCGCTACACAAGTGAGCGTGAGTGTGTAGAAATGAGGAGAGCCTCACTTCTATTTATATTCTTCCATTCACTTGATTTTCCACTCCAACAAGTCAGCCCCTCTAAAATTTATTGGGCCGAATTCTCTAGGAGGACTCTAACAACTTAATATTATATTAATTAGGGTGTTAATGACTCGACTTACAATGGAGAGAATTTCCTCATGACTCTTAGTGATTCTCCCTATAGGAACATCAGGGTATAATGAAATACAAATGATTCTACCGATAGGAACATCGGGGATAATAAGTAAATACACTTCAAAGTTACAATAATTCAACAGAGTAGGGAGTAGCTATACTACCTTGGAGTGGGCCATGTTAGAACTATCAAGACAACCACTACTCATGAAAAAATACCATGAAGAGTTGAACAAAGTGTTAGGAGTGAATTCAAACATACGTGAGTTTGACTTACCTACAAGCAGTTGTGAAGGAAACGCTTAGGCTTTATCCTCCGACTACCCTTTTGGTTCCACATGAATAAATCAATTCATGTGTTGTTTCACTTATGAAATCCCTGTGAGAACTCATGTTATCATCAACGCTTGGGCGATTGGAAGAGACCCAAAGTCATGGGAGGATGCTGAAGAGTTCAAGTCGGAGAGATTCTTGAGGAGCTCTATTAATGTGAAAGGAAAGGATTTTAATGTGATTCCATTTGGGTTAGGAAAAATAGGATACATAGGAACACAAATGGGTATAGGAGGATCTTCAGTAGTTAGGAAATAAATATTATGTTGAAGGGACATGGCATAATGTAGTTTAGGGAACTCACAACATTTTCTTTGCCTCAATTACATTAAGAGGAATACCGACTATCTACTTAGAGAAGAAAAATGTTGCTACCACACTACTTATCATCAATGTCATTGAAATTATTGCAGTGAGCAATGGATCCTTGAAGGGCACTTTGTACCTCGATCAACATCATTCTCGTTTTACTGCTCACATAACTGTAATAGTAAGGATGCTTCTGCTGCATAAACGTACCACACTCAACACAAGGAGACTGTAAATCCATGCCAAGTTTATTGGATTTCTAAATCCAAAAAAAGAGAAGTTCAACTTGGTACAAGTTTTGAGCAACTTAGGGTAACAATTGGCCTTGGTAAAACAGTTTATCTGTAGGAGTAGCAATAAAATGATTTGGTTAAGGGAGATTTGAGCTACAAGTTGACAAGTTGAAGTCAAATAGATTTTGGCACTGGGGAGAAGGGAAGTGAATTATCCAAATTAGGAATCATATGCATAATAAGGATACTTATGACCATCAACCCGACCATCATCTAAATAAGCTACTTTTGACCTCTCCTAATGGTATTTGTAGATACGCATAGAATACTTCTCCATTGGATTTGAATTGAATCCTGGAAAATCCTTGGCAGTAACTGGGATTAGATTCGTCATGCCTTAGCACCTTTTACCTCCCACTTTCCTACGTAGAGCCCCAATGTTTGTGATACTAGAGCCCCAATATTATTTAAATCCCTTACCATTTTATCTTAATAGAATACCTACGTAGAGCCTCAATGTTCATGCTGCTAGAAACCCAATGTTCATGAAGTCCAAACCCCCTTACCCTTCTTTTTTACTGCCACCTAGGGATGATGGAGCCACTAGAATCCAGGAAGGTTTGATTTGTACCAATAGGGGACAATATATTAGTTAGAATAGCTTGTATACACTTTCCATAAATACTTTCCACAGCCCTAGCAACATGATGGAAAGATTTAGAGGATATCTAGAATTCCTTCGGAGAACCCTGTTGGTGGGGATAGGGCATAGGGATTAGATTCATTAGCCAGTAGAACCCTAGACATACCTTCCATATGTGTTAGAGAGGATATTAGGGCATTACAATTTTCTATCTACTACTAGAAACAGAGCACCATGGAGGATCTTCTCAGCCACGAATAACCCACGTAGCCAGGAGCCATGATATAACACACTTTCTCTTTACCTACTAAACCTGGAGATAGAGCCCTAGAATCACGTAGTTAGTTAGTTAGGAGGGAATTCTATCTAACCTTTATAAGAGAAGTGTCAGATCAGATTGGATCCTTTTGGAATTACCTGACATGCTCTCGGTTAGCCACTTTACCCAATAGAATCACCTTTTAGATCACCTGATGTGTTTTACTCGACCCATGCCAACAATAGGTTTGATTATAACAAAACACCATATGAAAAACTTTTTCTAATTAACCAGAACCAGCCTTGGATCCCCCAACCCGACTGGTAGTGCTTAAGGAGCCCACAATAGAGAATTCCCTTACTGAACAGGAAGACCGATCAGGATTTAGAACATAACCTCTCTCTTTTATCTTATTTTTGACATTTGTGTTATTACATATATAATAATAACACCTAATTTGGATGACCCAACCAACACCCAAGAAGGAACACTAGTATTTAGACATGAACTGAAACTCACTTACCCTTTTTAGTTATCCCAGAAATTACCTGGATACGATTTTGACTTGCTTTCCCAATGAGGGATTCAATTGGACGACAGACGGAGCGAGGGAGCTGGGTCGATTTATGTTGTATCCCACATAGTTTACATTTATAGGAGGGTCACTTGGTGCTTGACCTGCATTGCTTAGATACTTGACACTGCCTACTGGGGAGGGAATTGCTTGGGGTATATTTGATTATGGGACTTTTGTTAGAATAATCAACCCATAGTTAGCTACCTTAGACATTAATTTCATTATTTTTGTCTCATTTGCCTACTTCATGTGTCCCACCTTGTGCAAGTTGTCATTCACCTATCCATAGTGGTCAAACTTGCCTTATTTGACTTATGTAGCGCTTGGGAAACCTCAAGGAATAAAATCTACTTTATTCCTGGCTTCCTAAGCGCCCTTCTACTTTTTCTGCTTTATTCCCTTCTTTTTCAGTGTTTTAAGGCAAATGGAAAAGCTTGACTAGGTGAGGTTGACTAGTTTTTTGTCCTACACATCCTCCACTCTTTTCTCCTTGTAAAAGAATGTATGAGTTGTCATTCCATCACTCTTTATCTTTCCTAAGCACTTTTTCCAATTCGTGAGCTCCATGACTGATTTGGGATCATCTTTTTGCACCTATGGGGGATTTGCTTAATTTTAGTAAGCATGCTTTATGCTAGATTCGAATTTCTCCTCATGCATTCGAATCCCTTATGTAATTATTTAATGATGCAACCTATTATGTTACAGGGTTGGCTATTGTACACTTATTCAATACAGTTTAGTGTTCATCTCATTATTCAGTCTCTTTTGTGAGTGATTTTGCATGTTCAATTGATAATTGTTGTGAGTAAAATTAATCTATCAATGGGTTCAATTTCCACATGGTATCAGAGCCATTGTAGATCAATTTCTCTCCTTCAAAATTGTTTTGCAGGTTCGACATCAGTGACTGGGAGCCTTCTACTAATAGCCGGGACAGATTTTCTAAGCTATGGATCAATCTCAGAAGATCATCTTGACTCCCTTCAATTTATTTGAATGGAAAGCAGAGATGGAGATACTATTGAGAGCGAAATGCCTCTACAAGGTGACTATGGCAATAGAAGCAAAGCCCAATGCAGCTACAGAGAAGATTAAATGGCACAACAGGAGGGGTGAGGCCCATGGTCTCCTGTATCTGAGTATTTCCAGAGACCTCCTTTTCCATCTTGATGGATTGACATCACCGAATGAAGTATGGGAGAAGCTTACTGATCTTTTTGGAAAGACATATGAGATGAGGGGACATCAAATTGAAAATGAACTGATCTCCCTGAGTCCCAATAGCTTTGAATCTCTGCAACTCTATTTCTCCAAGTTCAAAGCACTTGTTTTGCAGTTGAAACAATCATTACTACATTTCAATCCAAAATCCGACGGAAAAATCCGACGGCGTGTGGATTTCTTTTTTTAAACTTACCAAAAATCACAAGGATAATTTTTTTTTGTGAATGTGGCCATAAGCGTCGCTTAAGCAATGGTGCATTGAGTGAGTGGAAACTATCCTACCTAGAAAAAAATGGATTTCAATAACACACATGCATTATATAATGCACACATGAATTTCCCATAATTTTAAATTAACTACTATTGACACTCAAGATTTAAATTATATAATGCACACCAAGATTTGAATTTACTATTGACACTCAATTACCGCAAGACAATTTATTAAATGGTCTTTTTATGCTTTTCAAAACCCAAATGGAAATACTCAAGGGTGATTAAGTTGCCATAGAACAACCAAAAATGCCCTTTTAAAACGTTGGGGGAAAGATCATTCAAGATGAATAACCTTGTACTCAGTAAGGCCGGAAGGGTTAAAGGATAGGTTCAAGGCCAACCCTCCTTTCATCAAGGGTCTGTATCAGGTCATGTTTAACACTATTAAAGGACAGGTTCAAGGCCAACCCTCCTTTGATCAAAGGGTTTGTGAAGGTCATGTTTAACACTATTGGGAAAGGGTAAACTATCTATTTTTTAAAGTGGCTATAGCTTTGGGGCATAACGACTATTTTCAAAGGATCTTTAGGGAACATCTACACAACCTTTTGTAGATAGTTAGCTAGAACCATAAACTGTCTTGAATATCAACATAGTGAGAATCTATGGGGTTATCAAGTCCAATGGGAACATAAATTTGTTAGGGTCAATCTATATATCATCATTTGTAAATAGGAAGCCCATGTACAAATAATTCACGATGAACTCACATTTCTTCAAATCACTTGAATTTTGTGCTTCTTCTTTGTCTCTAGCATTGTTTCTATATTTTGCAAATGTTCTCCTATGTTTTATTGAATGTAAAATATCATCAAGATAAAGAATGATGAATGAATCCATATATGGACACAATAATCTTATAATAGCATTGCATAACTAGAATGGCATCACCAACCCTTATAAATGTTGTCTTCCAAACGTCTTTATCTTGGATACACAATTGATGATATCCAAAATTTAGATATACCTTTGCATACTTAAATGTTTAATGTCTACCCATTGTATTCTTCTTGTGACACATAGCACCAGAGAATGACATCATCTAGATGTGCATAAAATTGAGTCATGGAGAAGTAAAATCTACAACTAACTTTAATGATTCAACGTAGTTTGAATTTTGTTTTTGTAGATCCTTGTGGATTCATTGCAATCTCACCTCCTAGGAGTTTATGTGTGGACTCCTGGACCCTGTGCACACCAAGAACTAAATAAGAACAATGATAACATTATTAGGCAACATATGCACACATTTTTTGCGTAGCATACTTGAATTAGAGATTAATAAATATATTAAACAACTAAAGACTCACATAGCACATTCTAGTTATGTGTAAATGCAATCATGTACAATCACATTCACATCTTTAAATCTTATTGTATCTACAAATTGATTGGTAGCATCTTCATTTAATTGCTCCCATTTATAAATTCCTCAAGTCGAGCTTATAAATTCCTCAAGTTGAGTATAGGGAATAATAACAACTTGGTCCCCTCCAATTTGTGTCCAATATTAGATCTATAGTTGAAAAATCTCTCATATCTTCTACGTCTTTCGTCTTCAACTCCACAATGTCATCCCACTTGCCCATTTATGAAATACAAATTTTAAGTGGTTGGAGATCAACACATGACATTAAGTTTTTACAAAGATTTGTTAGTGGTCTCTAATATTCAATGTTACATATGCAATGTTTTTAAATACATGTCCTCTCCCCGAGGCATGGTGGTAGCTACATCTTTGGCTATCACCGGAAGTAGTGATTTCGAAAACTAGTTTAAGAGAAGTTTGTCTTTGATTTTATTTAGTTGAAGGCCCAACGAGTGTTAGCTTGAATTAACCTTAAGATGTATTGTATCATTCACATATCTTGGATATCAGGGTAATGATTTTGAAAACCAATTTAAGAGAAGTTTGTCTTTGATTTTCTTTAGTTGAAGGCCTAGTGAGCGTTAGCTTGAATTAACCCTAAGGTGTATTGTATCATTAATGATGCTATTATAGGAACATCACAAATGAAATGTCACAACATGCTTAACTGGATCTTCACTAGCTTGCCTCTCAAATTTGGGGATATCCAAGAGTAGCTTGGCTGGCATGGGTGCCCAAGTAGGGTTGTGTAAGATTGGGTCACTCTAATGGACCTCCAAAATATCTCAACGATAGCTGATGAAGTTCCTTGAATATGACTAGTGAACAATAGGTGATGAAGTTCCTTGAAGATGATCAGTGAAGGTAAGATAGAATCAGTTGTATTGAAGGGTGTTGGGGGCTTAAGCGACGGCTAGTCTCATAAGCATCTTAAGCGACGGCGCATTGAGTGAGTGGAAACTATCCTACCTAGAAAAAAATGGATTTCAATAACATACATGCATTATATAATGCACACATGAATTTCCCATAAATTTCTACCTTGATATCAATTTTTGAAGTTTTGTTTTCCAATTTTTCAGCTCATCTCAAAGGCCTTGAAGAGATATCCATGATTATTTTATGATGCTTTTTATGTTTCTACATATATAATTTCTTATTTTCATAGTAATATAAAATAAAGCTATATGACATGATCAACAACTCCTTGGATAAAAAAAATGCATTGGATGAAAGCAATGGGTGGCAAGGCCTTTCCAATAGGCGTTGGAGGAAAATAAAACTATTAGACCCTATATGAAGCTTCTAAGGACCAAGGTCCATGAATAAGGACACAAACCATACACCATGGTATGTGTTGGACATCATTGTCCTTGTAGTGGTATGAGAGTGTTAATATGAGGTTTTGTGCACTATGAATGAGTCTCAAACCATGGTTGGGAGAGAAATTGATGCATTTATGCTCTAAATTATGACTAGTAAGCTAATAGGCCATGATAAAGGCCTCAAACCACAAAATATATGATTTAAAGTAGATATTTGGCAAATAAGTGATATCTGGACATATTTATGAGTTTTTTGTGCGATAGGGATAGGTGTCAAGGCCGTAACAATAGTAAAGGGAGAAAAATTAGGGACTTACACAATAGTAGAGATTTCTGTCCCGTGATTTTGCTCGGGTCTTTATTGCGTATGCAAACTTGAAACCCCGACTTGTCCTCGAAAGGGGGCGCCAGATCGATCTACATCGGCTTCTCATTCATCCACAATCGCTGCACCAGAGAGAGATTCAGGTCTTCAGAGACCATCGGCCATGGATATCAGACCATATTTAAGGTAATCATCTTTTATTTCACTGCCCTGTGTTTGTATTACCCTTGTGCATTCAAGCTAGCTCGTTAATGTCGTTTTGGGTATGGTGGGATTTACTACAAAAATAACAGATAATCATGGCCGGGTACAAATGGTGGTAGAATTTGGCTGAAATGGTTAAAATTAGAGAGGGATCTTTGAATTGTAGCGATTTTTGATGTTATTGCTTGTCAATTCCCTTCTATTTTCTTTCTGTTTTTACCAGGAAATAGCTACTGATGAATCATCGGTAAAGAAGGCAGGGACATACCTTGTGGATGTAGTTCTTCCCAAGTTTGTGCAGGACCTTTGTGCAGGACCATTGTATAACATTTAGCAGAGTTTCCTTTACATCTTAGATTCATTATAATTTGTGACATATGCCACTGTTTCGTCACAGTTTAATCCACAATGGGGACCTTATCCACCAATCCTTACAGAACCTTATACACTTGAGCCATTTCTAAGCTCCATTCTCACGATATTGTTGAAAAAATCCTTCCTATTTCTTTCGGTCAAACCCTCATATTAGTCAAATACTCTTTTTCCTGCTACACTCTTTTGCCTTATGCAACATGCAGGGGTTATGCCAGATGACATTACATTCATGGCTCTTTTATCTACGTGCAGCCATGCAGGCTTGGTGGGTGAAGGATGGCAATACTTTGATTGTATGAGATGGGATTATCACATCACTCCCAGCGTGGAGCACTATGCATGCATGGTTGATCTTCTCATACATGCATGCCATCTGGATGAGGCTTGGAAATTTATAATGGTGTTCTTTTTTGACATTATAATCTTCTATCCATGCCTCCAAATTCCAATGTTGCCTCCACAGAGTACCCTCTCCCCTTTTCCTTTCTCTCCTGTTAGATTGCTTGTTGCTGCCTACATCTATTTTGTGAAATGGCAGGCAGAAAATGTGACAGTAACCAGGCCTGCCATGATCTTTTTTGGAGATTGTCCCATGCTAACCTGCTCTACCCTTAAATATCTAACATACAAATCCAATTCTCTTGCCATTTCAATGTGTAGTCCAATCTGATCCATCCTTTTCCATCCTGAAGTGTCCACCAACCATTGCTTGCCCTATCATATACAGTGCAAAGAAGTGAATGTTTTTGGAGGGGGTGTAGTCTATCAGGTTTCTTGAGAGCTTTGGGAGGGGGTGTAGTCTATCAAAATAGTTACAATATATTCATATATCCAGTAATGTATTCATATTATATGATATGAGGAATGGATTATACAATATATTTCTCTTACTATTGGCTACGCACTTCAAACCCCACCCTACAGTTTGTTTTCAAATTGTCTGATGTTGGAATTTTTTGCTTTAAAAATTATGTTGTTGGCCCAGTAAATGATATTTGCTACACAACCATTGAATTGATATTTATAAGAAAAGGAAGCCACCTTTTTTTATTTGGACGATAAACCTAGAAAACATCGGGGTCTAAGTAGCATCAACACATTGCTTCTAATGGAAATGGTGCAATGACAATCTAGTTTTCAAGCAAAGAGAAAATCATGCCATAAGATAGGGTTCTGAAAAAATGGCAGATCCAAAAGATCAACTTCTTGTGGGCATATTGATATCTTCATCAATACTTATGACCCCAATTCAGAAATGGAGTCAAAAGTTTGCTTCTGACAGTTCTGTTCTGACTGTAATTGGGCACACTAGAAAAAAGACATACCAGTGGTGGTTTTCTGACCCAAGTGAGAAAAAACAGCTCAAAATCCTTGAAATTTTTTCACTTCCCCAAATTGCTACTTTTATACCACTTATTAAGATCCTTAGTGCAGAATAGTAACAAGAATATCAAGAAGAAACAATGCAACACCCACAAGAACTCTATTATCCACCCTGTTCAAGTGAGGGCAAACTCTTCTAGCCACATTGAGGGGGCTGTCCCGAATAAAAAAGCGGAAGCTATATTAGATAAACATTTCATGATCAGATGAGGAGGATTACACCCTTATTTATAGTGTTATTCTAACCATAAAATCACCTAATTAAACCATGTGCACCTATAACATGTGTATAAACCTGTGTTTGGCCTCTAGAAAACAAATGTGAATCCACACCCATAACTCTAATTTTAATGTTAACCTTAGTCCCAATAAACTATAAGGGATTCAGGCCTTTTTTAGATTACTAGGGTTGTAACAATGTTCTTCTAGTATAAAATTTGCCTATACTTTATGATTCCTTACAAATGAGAAAACATCACATTATGGACTTGACACCTAATGGATATGCTCACTAATAAATAGAAGTAGCAAAAACATGTGTGGTCTGTGGATATTTATCCATGGGAGAGTGGAATGATGGTTAGGGCACACAATGGATGTCGATACTTTGGAACCTCTGTGGAGAATGTTGTCATAGATAAGTTTTTATAGTTCTGGAGACATGAAGAGGCAGGGAATATATTTGAAGGACTTTACTTAATTTGCACAACAAAAACATATCCCACAGCATGTGTGAAGCATTGACTGGCACGTGGCTTCAACCTGCTTGCGCATGAAGAGAATGTATGCCTGATGAAATATGAAACCATTTCTAGGGCATAGAATAGACATCCAGGGTGGAAGGTACCCTGGAAAGGAACAGAGATGATAAAAGCTGACATTGCACACCCATGTAGACAACAAAGTTGCAGCCCGGGCATTTTGCAGATACATTGGTAGTATGTTTTGGCTTGCAGAAAATCAATATAGAACATGGGTATTGAAGCTAAATGATGCAAAACTTAGTTTTTTAGACCCATTTTTCAGACTCACATATTTACTTGTTGAAGTCTTTTCCTGTTGAGTTAAGGACTTAATTTAACAGAATAATTTTAGCACATTAATGTAGACCTCAAAATAGGAATAGAATAAACCGAACAAATATTAAATATTAGTCACAATATTTAGCAATGAAATTGTCAATTTTCTTACTTAGCACTGTACCACAAAACATTTCTCTGAATGTGTAGAGTACACCCTGATGTTCTGCATAGTGTCTGATGGAATTCTTCAAGAACATGAGGTTAACAATTGGTACATTGTGTTTAATGGAAAAAAGTTTGATTACTTCATTCCAAAAAGTATGTAGAAATATGTTGTTTAGTATAACTCTATCTTCAAAATGAGGGGGTTGGCAACCTCATAGAGGAACCCCGATTTGAAGATGAAAATAAGCTGAATACATCCTAGAGAACCAGTGACCACCAATTTATATGGTTGAAAAAGATGAGTATTATTTATGTGTTACACTCCAATGTTTAGCAGACTTAAATATTTGAATAAGGGTCACTTTATATATTAGTGACATGTGACCACTGACTAAACTAGCTTAACATTTAGATGTTGAGGTTATGGGTCGTTATTTAAAGTTTGAACCATGGTAACTTCCCAGGGGTGCTATAAATTGTAATGAAGCATGAGATAAAGATGTGAGAGATGTATGTTGCGACATTTTAAACAAAGTTTCCACCATTATCTTTATGAATATGCACAAGCCCTACTTTCGTACAACTGTTACTGTTAAAAAATGATCAATTTATGTTAGATTGACTCTACACATAGAAAACAACAATATAACAAATATTATATTGTTGCTTGCAGAATCCTGGTGACTCTGTCATCCATTCTAGAAGGCTTTAGTCTTTAGATTGTCATGTTTCTGTAATAGGTATCATTTAATCTTCTTTGGATTTTGTGAGTCTGTGACACACTAATAGCAGAACAAAAAATAAATACAAATACCATCTTGTAAATAAACTGTGTTGAGCTCAAAATAAATGAAAAAATACCAAGAATAAATGCAATATAATCTACACAACTACTAGTGTATACTGTGTTGCTCTTTTTACAATTTATTAATCTCCTGAAACAGAGGGTAACTATAGATGCAGAACTTTAGCATTTGTACCATGAGAAAATATTGATTAAGTTTATTTTCTGTAGATGGATTTACCTGTACTTCTTGTAGTGGATTCGATGTCTTGAAATGGAGTCACTGCTTACAATTAACATAGAAAACAACAATATAACAAACATTATCTTGTTGCTTCCAGAAACCTGGATGACTCTGTCATCCATTTTAAAAGGATTTAGTCTTTAGATTGTCCTGTTGCTGGAATAGATATCATTTAAGCTTCTTTGGAGTTTGTGTCACACTGATAGCAGATAAAAAATTAATATAAAATTATAAATATAATCTTGTAAATAAACTGTGGTGAGCTCAAAATAAATGAAAAAAATACAAATAATAAATGCAAAATAAGCTACACAACTACTAGTGTGCACTGTATACTGTGTTGCTATTTATTACAATTAATTAATCTCCTAAAACAGAGGGTAACTATATATGCATAATTTTAGCATTTGTGCCATCATTCGAACCAATGGTTGTGAATCTTGCTCGCATGGTAGTATTATCTTGGATGAGTTACAAAGTTGACAAAACAAAAGGAAACATTAACCACTATAACAATATGCATATTACACAGAAATCAAAGAGCTTCCATGGATTAGTATTCCTTGTTAAGATGGGCATTAGAGTCTTACTTGAAAGGCCAAACTGCCAGAGCTCTGCTATTGTACTCAAGAGTTGCTGAACTTGGATATGAGGTTGCACAGAGTAATGCTGCATGGATACTTGACAAGTTTGGGGAATATGATATATGCATAGGAAAGTCAGGTTTCTGCAGTGATGTTGAATGACATAAACACGCACACACCCTTTGGAGGCATGCATCAGAGCAGGGTAATGAGCATGCAACACTTTTAATTGGAGACGCCTATTATTATGGAAGGGTGAGTTTCTCTTTTCTCAAGGGACCTCAATATGAATGCCAAAGCAGTTTGTATAGGTCTTGAGAGTTGCTCTTGACTTTCTGTTTTTTCCTTGCAGGGCACTGACAGAGATTTTGAGCGTGCTGTGGAGGCTTACATGCATGCTCATTCCTAGTCAAATGCTCAGGCTATGTTCAATCTTGGATACATCCATGAACATGGAGAGGGCCTTCCTTTTGATTTGGACTTGGCAAAACGATATTATGATCAAGCTCTAGAGACTGACCGGGCTGTGAAGTTGCCTATGATGCTTGCACTTCTGAGTGTATGGATTAGAAATAACTATGGTGGAAATTGTATGGTAAGCTTTATTATTGCTTTTTGTTGGTCTACTTCATACTCATCAATTAGCTCACATAAATGTGATGATACGTTTGAGTGCTGGATATTGCTCATAGGTTATTTGTTTGGGAAACAATGTTGTCCAGCTAATCATGTGATTTTTTTTTTATATGGATGGTATTTTTATGTGAACGTTGAATCTGAATAGGTTGTGTGAAATTTTCAGGTGACACTAATTGATTCTCTCCCTGACATGCTTCCCAAATTAGGAAAATGGTTAAAGAAGACCCTTATTGATGATGGTAATGTGACTTTATTGATGATGGTAATGTGACTTTAGTTACACTGTTTTTCTGCCTTTTGACAGTCTTGTATCTTCGTGATAGACAAAGGTGAATGGCTGCTCAAGTAGTTCATCTTCCTCAAGTAGATAATAATTGATAATCATGACTCTCAGGTCAGTCTGGTCTAATTCAGTGTTCTGTTATATTTGAACACTTTGCTTTGAATCATTGGTGGGCATATTGTTTTTTCTTGTACATGGGGTGGAATGGGTTTGCTGTAGCTGATGAGGTATATGTTGTAGAGTCATTGGGGTCATATGACTGTCACATAGTTTGAGATCATATAGGAGGTCCATGTGAAGTAATTGCTAATCGTCATTAAAAGTAGCACAACTTGAGTGCAGGGATCTAATGCCCAAAAGAGAGATTGTTTTATCATTGATAGATATGGATAGTACTAGGTACAGCCAAAACAATGGTCACAATTAGTGGCGAAATGAAGATGATTGGTAATTTAATAATTAGTGTCATCTCATCTTTGATAATTCTATGTTGGCTTCACATATATGCTTTCCAGCACACCCATCCGAATCACCAAGAACCTTCGTGTGTGTGGTGATTTCAATAAGGCTAAAGCTTTGGCCATGGCGGCCAATCTATTAAGAACTGGCCTGTTTTGCTAAAACATGCTGGAATAGTGCCCCTGACAGATTCAGATTTGCCTTTTAGGTAGTCATTCATTGGCAAGCTGCCTTGTTTTCTGATTACAGGGAATAAGTGTTGAGCCATTACTCTGGTTTCTAGCATCGTGTTAGGAATCAACATAGATTCATGGCTTTGTCTCATTGAGGGTCTGGTAGGGTTTTTCTTTTGATGATTTGTCTGCTGAAGTCAGGGCTAAGGTTTATCTACTAATATATGCTAATGACTTCTCTGACAGGGCACAGAGCCTGACCCCATTGCTGCCTTGGCAGCAGCAAGGTAGACAAGCTCTTTTATGAAATATGTAACTATATTTTTATGCACAATATAAGAATTATTTATTTTATCAAAAAATAACTTTTGTGTTTTTGTGATAAATGGTTTAATTTTGAATTTTGATGGTGGTCAACAGAAATTCTTTAGTGAATGAGTTCAATGAAATGCAGAGGGCTGCTCAAGATTGTGATATTCAAGTTCCTCTCGAGGTAATTAAGTAAGTATCAACTTGAATCTAAATCTCTTCAATTATATTGTTTTTATTATCTATTTCTTTCTCATGTTAATTATTCAATTTTATGATCTTTTTCTCCCTGTGCATTTTTGTGACATTTTTTAATGCTTTAAATTCAGTAAGTGTATTGGAAACAATCCTGAAGCGGGTTATATTTTTCTAACATGCTTATTGAAGGCGGAAAAAATTTGATGAGTTCACTAAGGATATTATAAACAATTGCATTCAGAGAAATCAAACAACCAAAGGAAAATCAGAAGCTTTCAAGGTGAGCAAATGTCTCCTTGTCTGCTATTTGCTGTGGATGTCAGATCTGCGAAGTTCAAGATTTGGTGGAATTCGGACTTCAAAGATAATTTGTTATTTTGTTTTTAAAAAATGACAATTGGTTATGAACAACAGCATTATTTGAACTGATGTCTTGGCTATATTCTTTTGTCTCAATTTTCACAACATGCAAAACAAAAGCTGTCCATTTTAGAACATAGAGAATACCAGAGGCTGAAATTTTGTTGAAAAGTATTAGGGAAATGTTGGAGTTTTTGGAATAAAGCATATCCTGCAAGCAAAATTAATTATGAAATTTCGAAAATGTCTTTAAGAAATGCCCACATTTTCCTACATTGACTCAAATTGTATAAATTGAAACTAAATTTTTGTAATAGAAACAATGAAACACAGTTCTGATAGGAAATTTATTTTTGGGATTTTCAGATATTTCTCAGAATATCTGTGCAATTCCATTTCCCTTGCACAAGTTTCATGTGACTGGTGGAATTCAGCATTAGTATTTTCAGTGGAGATTTCAGAGGGACAATGTGGAAGTGTCAGTTCAGTGAATTGATTATGTTTGCAAGGGTAGGGTTGATGTTGAAATATAGTATCATGAATGTATTAATATTTTATGTTTCCAATTTCACAAGGATAAGGAGATGTTGATAATGTAGGAAGAACAAAGTGCATTTGTATCAGGGTTTAAAATTTATGATACTTAATTTTGGCTTCTGTCCCTAGGATACTAAACTTGTTATTGGTGTAATGTCTTCCCAAAACATGTTTCATCTTTGAGCAGAACCTTATTCAATATGTAACTCTTATTTTTGCCTCCAGCATTGTCAAAGAAGTTGGTATGAAAGTCAGATTTCAACTGTGAAATTTATTGATGGGTGGATAAGATATTGGTACACCTATAAAGAAAGGCCATAGAATACTAGAACTTACAGGCTGGTCCACGGGCTCTCTGAATATCTGATACATGAAGTTACCTATCATGGCCCATATGTGCCTTTTTGGAATGAATGTTCTAGTTTATACAACAGACTATTTTCACTGAGGCCGTAATTAATTTATTTTTGTGTTTAGTCACTTAAATGTCTAGTGGGTTAAGTGCAATCCAGTGGAAGCTTCTATTGAGATGATCAAATTTAACTTAACTATGGATAAAATGAAATAATAGGGCCTATTTAGGGCCTAATGGTTAAGATCACGTGTTTCTTTCTAGGAGGTCATAGCTTCAATTCCAAAGGGGGGTAGGGTATGTACACCTCTGTAGACTTTAGCAGTTAAATCACCGCGCAGAGGGGGGTTCCTTGTCCCACAAACAAGGGGGTCTCATACACCAATTGGTGTCTCTCTTGGCGGTGACCTGAAAAATATATTATTATTATTATTATAGTATGAAGGATATTCAAGATGGGTAAAGCATCTACGCTGTCGTCATTTTAGTTGCTAATTTTTGGTTTCTAAATTAGTTTATTGCTTGCTTCATAGGAGTTGAGAAATCAAATGCTAGTGCAAGGGGGCTTACCAAATGGAGATGCAAAAATAAAGACTGAACACTAGCCAATATTTCAGATTCTTGTACATCTCAGGACTCATGAGATTATGTTTGGTGTCTATAGTAATTGTTGTAATAATCTGCCGACTGGAATATGTAAGGCATCATTTTAGCACCTTTCTTTGCTTGTTTAAACTATTGCAAGTTGGTTATGTGATTTCCAGATTGGCCGCCATGGACAAAGCTTTAGCCCCTATGAAATATGTAAGACATCATTTTTGTATCATTCTTTGCTTATTTAAAGTTTAAACCATTGGAAGTTGGCTATGTGATTGCCATATTAGCAGCTATTTCCCAAGCTCTTTGCATCATTCTTTGCTTGTTTAAACCATTGGAAGTTGGCTATGTACTAGCGTTATTGTAAAAAATTCCCATAACAGGCCTAGGTGTTGTTTGCATGTATTGATAGGAAACACTTGTAAAAGTAACAAAGGTTGTAGGAACATTTATGATAATGGTTAATATTAAGTTTGCAGTAGACATTATAGAACCCCAATTCCACATTTAAAACTTTAGTGATTAGGACAGTGTCATTGCCGGACTTTCTAGTCTTTTTTAAAATGACAGTTAGTACATTGTGGACTTAACTGTTTTCTATTTGGGATTTTAACCAAATTTGGGTGAGGCACTAGACATGATGATGTTTCATGTGAAGTCTCGACTATAGTGTGAAGAGAAATTCCAAATACACTGCATTTACAACTAACGATACAGGTACAACACAAACAAGGTTAAATTTACAAAGCAACTTATGCAGAGCCAAAAGGGGAGTATCGGCGACAAACTACAAGGATGCCAGTGACTGAAATGAAAAAATGGATTTACAAGGAAGCTGATACAGTTCAACACATGATATCTGCCATTTTGCTATCAGTGTTCTTCAGCTACCATATTCCTTGGGGCAGAGCCAGATCTTGCAATTTATGAGCTAATGTTGTCTCCACTGAAGGTAGATAAGATAAGATAGTTCAACCCTAGATAGGTCAAAGGAATGCGAGTGCAACTCTTATAAGAGCATATCTAACGTGTAAGGTCAAATATCAACAAATTCAGTCCACTCATGGATATGGTGCTTGACATTCAATTTGTAGGTATTTAAAAAAAAAAAAAAACTTCACTATCGTCGCTTAACTGACGGTTGCAGGTATTTTTAAAAAAAAACTTCACTACCGTCGCTTAAGTGATGGTTCTCCATGTCGCTTAACTGAAGGTTAATATTTATCTCCATCGCTTACCCGATGGTTCTCCATGTCACTTAACCGATGCTTAATCTTTATTTCCATCTCTTAACCGACGGTTCTCCATGTCACTCAACTGACGCATAATATTTATCTATGTCGCTTCACCGACGGTTCTCCATGTCGCTTAAACGACGCTTAACATTTAAATGATGGTAAATTGAGGTGTCGCTTAACCGACGGAATAGAAAGATGTTGGATAACCGACAAAAATCCACCGACGCTTAAAAAAAATCACAGTGTCATACATGCGACAGGGAAGTGTCGAAAATCCGACAATACGGCCGTCGTATTTTTGGTCGAAATGTAGTAGTGAGTGTGGGATCAAAAAGAAGGATGATCAACTGGTATTGGCCATTCTCTTGAAGCTTGGCCCTGAATATTCAGTGTTTGTTTTGACCTTCTATGCCACAAAACTGACAGCTCGAACCTGGAAGATGCATTGCCTTACAGATTTCATGGAATCTCTCACACAAGAACAAGACAAGCTGGTGATGATGGGAACCATCAAACCATCCAAATATCAAGCTCTGATTGCTGGAGATTCAAGGGTGGATTCAAAAATCAAAACGAAAGCTAAAAATCCACCTGAGCAAAAGAGAGACAAGAAACAGTCTCCAGAGGAGCCACAAGGTTCCAAGAAGAATAACCAGAAGAAGAAAAACAAAGGAGAAATGAGCAAGTGTGCATACTGCAATAAGGGAAATCACACTGAAAGCTCTTGTATGAAGAAGAAAATAGACATGCTGACCCAATTCCTAGAGAAGAATGACATCTCCCTTCCAGACAGCTCAAAGAAGAGAGAAGGAGGATCAAGTTCAGATGACAGAGAGAGAGTTCATGCATTGGTTGCTGGCACATCAAGCTCACCCAGTTTAACATTGATTCTAGAGCTTCAAGACACATTCGTTCAACCAAGGAGGCCTTCTCCTCACTTGACATGTTTAAGGGACCACCTATAGTACTGGGATATGACTCTCTCACTAAAATTTTGGCAAAAGGGAGGATTGATCTTGATCATGGTCAGTTCAGCAATGTGTTGTATGTTTTTGGTCTTGCCTCCAACCTCTTGTCAGTGTACCAGATGACTCACACTAGGTCTCCTAAGAAGGTCATATTCTCCCCTGATGAAGTTGAGATCACAGAGATATCAAGTGGTAAATTCATTGCAAAAGGAGTTGCGAATCATGCTCAAAAGGTATACATGTTCTCACACTTCCTACCCTACTCAAACCCCTCTGCTCTTCTCATTCATGCTAATGAAGCAAGCAAGATTTGGCATGAAAGATTTGGCCACATAAATTAAAAGTATCTTTCTGATCTTAGTGAAAAAGAGATGGTCATAGGGTTTCCCAAGATAAATTTTTCCAAAGGAGTCTGCCAAGGTTGTATCCTAGGAAAACACCCAGAGCACAAATTTGAGAGAGCTAGTCATGAGAGAACCTCTGCACCCCTCGAGCTGATCCACAGTGATGTTGATGGCCCATTCCCTCATATTTCCACGAGTCAGGCCAAATATGCATTGACTTTCATAGATGACTTTTCCAGGTATTGCTGGGTTTACTTCCTGAAACACAAGTCTGAAGTTTTTGGCCTCTTCAAAGTCTTTAAGGCTTTGGTTGAAAACCAGTCTGGGAGGAAACTCAAGGTCCTCAGATCTAAAAATGGTGGTGAGTATGTCAAGTCTAAGTTTATTAATTATTTTGTAGATGCAGGTATTCAGATGCAGCATTCTATCCCTTACACACCACATCAAAATGGTGTTGCTGAGAGGAAGAACAGATCACTGAAGGAGATGGCAACATGCATGATGGAGGCCAAAACTTTGCCACCAAAGTATTGGTCTGAAGCTATCAACTGTGAATCCTATATCTAGAATAGGGTGCCTCACAAACATCTTTATGGTATGACTCCTTTCAAAGCATGGAGTGGGCACAAGCCAGATGTGACCCATTTCAGGATTTTTGGCTCAAGGGCTTGGGCTAGAATTCCAACAGAAAAGAGAAAGGCTTTGCAGCCCCAAAGCCAAGAGTGTCTATTTGTTGGATACTCTGAAGATTCAAAAGGGTAAAAACTGATAAATTTGAGCACAAATAAATCCTTCATCGAAAGGTGTGTTCAGTTTCAAGAAGAACCCCTTGCAGCAGTGGAAGTTGGAGAAGACTCTTCACCACCTGAACCTCTGAAAGTAAGTGAAGATTTTGTTGAAAATGCTGATTATGATTTGTGTAATGGATATGAGTTTATTGCAGACCCTAAAAGCCCTACAAGGCCAAAATAGGCATCCAAGACACTACATGCAGCAGGAGAGCTAGCTGGGGATCCCAATGACCCAAGGAGGACTAGATCTCAATTTGAGAGTGGTCTGTGCATGAAGGATCCTATGTTTTCTGAAAAATTCTATTTGATCATGGAATCTGATCCTCAAACATATGAATAATTAGTAGGATATCCAATATGGCAAGCATCCATGAAGGAATATTTCAGCTCACTCCAGAAGAGCAACACATGGGAGCTAGTGAATCTTCCTCCACGGAGGAAGTTAGTTCAGTGTAAGTGGGTCTACAAGACCAAATTTTCTGCTGATGGTTCACCACTGAAGTACAAGGCCAGATTGGTAGCCAAGGACTACTCATAGTTTCATGGGATATATTACAATGAGACATTTTCCCCAGTGGCAAAGATGGATTCCATCAGGCTAGCCCTATCCATTGCAGCCTCAAAGCAATGGGAGGTACATCACATGGATGTAAAATGTGCCTTCTTGAATGGATATCTCACTGAAGAGATACATATGCAGCAGCCTAAAGGTTTTTCTACTAACCCTTCTCTTGTGTGCAGGTTGAGAAAGTCATTGTATGGGATAAAGCAAGCCCCCAGGGCTTGGTATGCCAAGATCGATAGATTCTTGCTATCACTGAATTTTGTTCGGTGAAAATCAGATCCAAATGTCTATTTGAAGTTAATTAATGGTTAATTAATGATCATTGTGTTATATGTTGATGACCTCCTCATTACAGGAAGCTCAAAGGATGAGATTGCTTCCTTAAAGGGTGCAATGAACCAAGCCTTCTCCATGATAGATTTGGGGCTCTTAAGTCAATTTTTGGGGCTTGAGATTGATCAAACCAAATATGGAATCAAGGTGCACCAGTACAAGTATGCCTTGTATTTTCTGAACAAATTTAGAATGAAGGATTGAAAAGCAAGCAAAACTCCTTTCCTTTCAGGAGTGAAGCTGGAAGAAGCTGATTCTTCACCTATGGTAAACAATACACTGTATAGGTAATTGATTGGATGTTTGTTGTATCTGACACATACTAGACCTGATATTTCTTATGTAGTAAGTGTGGCTTCTAGATACATGGATCAGCCTCATGAGATCCATTGGAAAGCAGCCAAAAGGATCCTTAACTTTGTTCAGGGAACAAGGACACATGGGATCTTCTATAAAGCAAAATCTGATCTTGATTTGATTGGATTTACTGACAGTGATTGGGAAGGTGATAGCACAGATAGAAATTCCACATCAGGATATGTGTTCATGCTTGCAAAAGGTCTAATTAGCTGGTCAAGCAAGAAACAGAGTTCCATTGCACTCTCATCTATAGAAGCAGAGTAGAGAGGAGTTGTTAACGCAGCAACTCAATGTTTATGGTTGCAGGGATTACTTGGAGAGTGTGGCTTCGATTCAGAGTACTCAACTACCACCTACTGTGATAACTAGAGTACCATTCAAATCTACAAAGATCCAGTTCAAAAGCAGAGAACCAAACACATTGAGATCCATATGCACTACATCAGAGAGCTTGTGCATGATGGCACCATTCACCTACTCTTCTGTTCATCTTCAGAACAAGTAGCTGATATCTTCACCAAAGCATTTTGTGAGAAGACCTTCAGCAATCTCAAATCACTGCTGGGGATTTCTGATCATGCTGTGAAGCATGAGTGAAGACAAGATTTCCAAATTTTGTTTTACAGTCCATGTTTAAGGGAGGATTTTCCCATGTGGTTTTTGCCTCTTTCCTTGGTTGTATGGACATGCAGTATGTAAAGGGTGACTAAGCCTTGTTTCTAGGCCCTATAATTTTCTGATATATTACTCATTAGTCAGGCTTAAGGGGGGGTTTTATAATAATCAACCCATAGTTAGCTACCTTAGACATTAATTTCATTATTTTTGTCTTATTTGCCTAGTTCATGTGTCCCACCTTTTGCAAGTTGTCATTTACCTATCCATAGTGGTCAAACTTGCCTTATTTGACTCATTTAGCACTTGGGAAACCTCAAGGAATCAAATATACTTTATTCCTAGCCTCCTAAGCACCCTTCTACTTTTTCTGCTTTATTCCCTGCTTTTTCAGTGTTTTAAGGCAAATGGAAAAGCTTGACTAGGTGAGGTTGACTAGTTTTTTGTCCTACACATCCTCCACTCTTTTATCCTTGTAAAAGCATGTATGAGTTGTCATTCCATCACTCTTTATCTTGCCTAAGCACTTTTTCCAATTTGTGAGCTCCATGACTGATTTGGGGTCAGCTTTTTGCACCTATGGGGGATTTGCTTAATTTTAGTACGCCTGCTTTATGCTAGATTAAAATTGCTCCTCATGCATTCGAATCCCTTATGTAATTATTTAATGATGCAACCTATTATGTTACAGGGTTGGCTATTGTACACTTAATCAATACAGTTTAGTTTTCAGCTCATTATTCAGTCTCTTTTGTGAGTGATTTTGCATGTTCAATTGATAATTGTTGTGAGTAAAATTAATCTATCACTAGGTTCAATTTCCACAACTTTCCATGGAAATATAGATTGGAATAGGTTCATGAGGAGGCCTTAGATCACCAGGCCATGTGAAAATGTTTGGATGGATCTTCCAACCCCTTTACCTAACATTTATTATGTCAGACACCTAGTAGCATAGAGGAACTTTACCACTTTCATACCTGGAAACCCACAACTGTAGGGAACAACACATGAAGGCCTTTGTTACTACCCACCTACCTTAATTACCTTTATATTTCCCCTAGACCATGATTACCAGGGAAGGAAATGTTATCAGACTTATGTGCCAGATCAGATTGGATGTGGTGCCATAGAGAGATGAGAGGAGAGCCAATTAGGGATGAGATTATCGGTATAGGGAATTGGTTCATTATACCTTACCAACTATACACCTCTAAGAAATACTTTCTCTAGACAACCCCTAGCTAAATGCTGACAACGGGAATCTACCAGAATAGGAAGAATTTCCGGATCTCATTAGATCGCAAGAGGAATCGCTTCATTGGTCCTTATAAGCCCCAAGAGAGGGGGTTGATGGAATATATCTATGTATGGAGGATGGATCAACCAACCTCTTTAACCTTATATTTATTGTGCCAGAAACCAACCTAGGAAAGGAAAGGAACATGGGGGAGTACCCTTAACCCTTTTACTAGGAAGGCCATTTTAGGACCAGTCTCAGAATAGCCTTACCTTCTACTAAAAAATGCCTATATTTTCATTTTGGGATGGGTACAGAAATATGGGATTTGTTGTGTGGAATTCCAGGTGAGTAGGTTAAGGGATTCCTTGGCAAACTGTGTTAAGCCACATAATTGAGTAGCTTTAAGAAACATCCTTTGTGGTAGAGCTTCCTCAAGTTTCTAGACTTTAAAAGTGTTTGTACCTCCAAAGACTTGATCCGCACAACATTTGATAAATCATGTATTAATAAATATCTTAACTAGTAGCCATCCGTATTGTTTCCTCCTTTCACACACCTAGGTTACGTGGCAAAAATCTTCAAGCCACTCGGTGTGTCCTTGGGGGAAAGTCTTGAGTCAAGGCTTTCACCTTGTTCTTAAATCCTCCATTTAGGACCAACTCCTAACGAAGCCAAGGGGGGTAGACCCTATTAAGTTACTAAGGGAAAATATTTAGTATTATGATGGTATTAAAGAGTAAATTTTTTAGGAGTTTCAATTTAACAATTGTAAACAACAAATAACATGATGAGATAATCACAAGTAAGCATGAAAATGACACCCAATCACATATAGATTGAAAGAAATAAACAGTTAACCAGTGCCAAAAATGGATTCGAAAATATTTTAAGAGTGCTTGCAAGTGCTGAAATAAATGTTGTGCAATTGTATCTTGGTTAATTTTAAATTAGTGTGAAGATGAGTAATTTAACTTAGGCGAGGGGACTACAGATATACCCAGGGGGTACTTGAAGTATGTCCAAAACTAAACTGTCATGGATACCCGGAAGGAATATGTGGGATGAATGGAGTCTCTGGGGTTGTTTTTCATAATGCACCTGAAGGTGTAACAGATATTGGCACCCCGAGGTCACTTTTCAGGAGTTCCCGCTTCCTTTGGGTATTTTTCCACCGTAATGGTTTAATCGAGGCGTTGGATTTTCGCCTGACGGATTTTCAATTTGGGGAGAGTTAATCCTAATTATTCTAGTCACTCAATTGCTTTTGATGTAGCTCAACTAAATGGATGAACCAGAGCCAAGTACAGAGCATACACACTGGAGGGGTTAATTTTAAGATAAGTGTTCTTGTTAAAAAAAAACCCTCTAGGAACCTCTTTCAATCCAAGTGGATCTCAATCACGGAATCAAGGAGGGGTTAATTTTATTATAGCTAATGAAACAAATGACGAAAAAGGAATCAAATATACACAATTCCAGTTTTCTGATTAGTCCTACCACGCATCTCTCTCCCCTTGCGGGCCAATAGAAAAGTCATGGGGTAAGTAGTATGATTACTTTTGGAATTAAAATATGGAATAATGAAATTTTTTATGAAAGTATACAATCCTACATAAAAAGACTAAGCTAGATCAAAAACAGGAAAAAATGCAAAAAATGTAAGACGGACGCGGATCCCCCCTGGGGGGATGGGGAGTGGGCTCGAAAGAGCCTACTTGAAATGATTATTTTTATTATTATTGGTTAAAATATCAGAAAACTAAATTATGCACTTTGGTCCTTGTTATCTGGGATCCAAAGGTTTACAACAAGCTTGTAACAAGCTAAACTAAAATCACAGCGGTGGGGGAAGCCTCTGGGAAGCTCTGGTTCGCCCAAGAGTCAGAAAATGGGCAGAGTCTCCTTCTCTTTTTTGTTAAACCTGCTAAAAAATAGAGATAAATTAAAATCAAATGTTCCCAAAAACACTTTCAAAGTGTTTTGGGTCACCATGCTAGTTACCAAAAAAACAACTAAAAAATTGTTAAAATGGGCTAACCTAGTTCTGCAAAAAGGAACCAAGGAAAGCAAGATTTCCTTGGGATATTGGCTTGATATTTGGGCAGCCAATGAGATATGCACTTTTCTTGCAGAATTTAAATCTTTAAAGAATGAAAAAAGAAACTACCTTATGAGCAAGCTTTAGATCTATGATTTAGCTACTTGCAAAAAAGGAAATTCCTACACCTAGATCTATCTTTGTGAAATGATATTTTTTATGAAATTATATATCTAAGCAGAAAGGCTCTTATGAACTAGATATAACAATATATATTCAATTCTTAGAACTAGATCTGATCATAAGAGGAAGAAACAGGTAACCGGAAGATCGATTTTTTAAAGAACGGAGAAAAAGAGGAGAAAAGGTCGGCTCGTTGCTTGAATGGAACAAGATGAAAGGAGGCCCTTTTGTGGAGTACTGAGGGATAGATTCTTGAGATTATTGGATAAGGAATGGCATCAATATTGATCCACACCTTCATCAATCGGGAACCTACAACTAGATAACACAAGCCTACACAACACCTCATGAGATCTGGATATAGATGTATAAAGTATCAAAAATGAAAGCTCATGCAAAAATAATCTTATTTAAGCATATAACTAAAAATATTGAGCATACATAATATGGATAAACAAGAGCAAGCAATCTAACTTGCCTAGTTTACACCCTTACTTGATTCAACCGAATCCTTGAAGCCAGAAAACAAAAGCAGCACAGAAATTGGAAAGAAATTGCAGTTACCACATTAGCAGCATGACGCTGTGAATCCACATAAGCACATGCACTACACGATATAGCCTCCAAAGCTTCTTTATTCACAAAATATAGCAGTATTACAATGGCAACATCTCCTCATTCCAACTCTAACTACCTTGGAAGAGGTGATCTGAGCTTGATTTATACAAAAATAGGAGATCCAACTGATTGGGGGCGCAAATCCCGAGGAGACAAACCACTGCAGCTGAAGGAGAGTCCATCAATGCCGATCTAAAGTTGAACTGAGCTTCCACTAAGCCTACTTGTCAATTAGGGGGCTGGTTGATTTGACACATCAATCCACAGAGCTTCCAAGAAAGCCCACATGTGTGGAGGAGAGAGGGAGGGTGCAATTCCCCATAAAGGATGTTGAAGATCAACTCTGGATCTATTTAGATCACCTCCTTTAGTCAAGGATTATCCAGATCCAGTCAGTCTGGTTCAGATCTGACTGATTTGAATCAAATCGACAGATCTAGGATTTTGGAATTGCTCCATTATTCATCAATTTATTAATTAAAATAATCAATAATTGATTTTTTGGGTTTTTTCGACCTGAGTGATGGAAAATCACTCAAAACTAGGAAATAGTGGGTCTATAGGTTTACTAGGTGCTCTTAGCTTAAAAATGAGCACCCACATGACTGAATTTGGCTTCTGAGCCTACTTTTTTTACAAAGCCAATTTTTCCAATTAAACTATTAAAAAAATAGCCTAAGTTTTGGAAAAATTAAATTTTAATAAAAAACACTAAAATAATTTAAAAAATTGAAAAACATAGCGGGACTTAGACATGCTCATATGACTCGACCATGATGCCTAGCATGTTTATACATTGACACATAGACTCTAATAACCTCAATAGGCCTAAATTCCAAGCCGACCACACCAACTTTGGAGGTATTGAGTGAAAAACTCAGAAATTGTAAGTTATTTATTCAACAACCAATAATAACCAAGGGAGAAAACACCTTGGGCTGATCGGATTGACAAATAAAGTCTAAGAGACTGAGTCTTTTATAGACACTATCATTCTAGAACATTTATTACAATTCCCCCAAGGGGGTATGAACATGTGATGTAGTACAACAAAGTTTCCTAGAAGCAAGACTGAAGGTCTTCTAAAGTCTGAACAAGTTGTCCTTATCTAGTTCAGCAGGCTCACTTGATAAAAAACCACTAAGTACAACTTAGGTGGTAACATTCTGGCTCCAACTGTGGACTTGTGCTCGATCTAGTCTTTAAGGAACGGTGAGGATATGAGAACACCAGAATCTCTAGTTTATATACCCTGTAAAAACATCTCAACTTGACAAGAAAAAATTTAGTAGCACAAGTTTTATAAAAAACCAAATGAACCATTAAGCTGATTTATTTAAACAAAATAAATGTAACTAAAATTTTATATTTTTTATTATAGCTAAGTACAAAACAAAAATGCAGAAAGTAAATGCTCTCTTTTAAGGAGATTATTTTCCTACTCTAAGCATGATATGAAAAGGATTAAGCATAATCAGAAATCCAATGTAACCACCTAAGCGTTTTATTAACATAAAAAAAATTCCTTGTCTTTGGTTACCAGCCAAAGTAAGCATACGTTATTTAGAAAATGCAAACCTGCGTGATGATTCAGAATGGGTGGGATGGATGGGAGATCATAAGAATATAATACTTCATCAAATTTCTTCCCAAACTGGTATGTGCTTGCATAAGCTGCTTCTATCCATGACTGGATAGGCTTGACATACATATTACAAATCAGAGGGATGAGGCAGATTGAATACACCATCGTACTGATCATCTAGGCTTATCAGATGATAACTCATTGTATAAGCCCCAAGTGGCTCCAAATCATAAGGAAACTCCATATGTGAAGATGATAGTTGAGATTGATATTCCACTGACTACATCACATCTGTCTTTTCACAACACTACTTCTCAATGTCTTCATTATTGATACCCTTGTGCGACTTTGCATGATATGGCTCTGAATGATCACGTGAAAATTCTGAACGCTCCTCTTCCATACTAAGATTTTCCCAAGTATCTAGATCCATTCTCCCCTCTACGGATGTATCGTATATTGGACTTCCACAAATTTTTGAATAGACATTCCCCTTGCTGGACATATAATGGATGGGGTTCTCAATAAGATTTTCACAAGTTGGATTATCTATGAAATTCCAATAGTCATCACTCCCATCTATGTTGGGTATGAAAGAGTCTTCATTGCTGGTATCACATCCTGAGATATAACTACCCTCCTCCTAGTCATAATAATCATCCTTCAAAGTTTTGGTTTCAAAGATATTATGAGAATATAAACTTTCCAAAACTTCATCTCTAAGTGATGAACATAGAGGAGTATCATCACACACATCATAGACTTCTTCATAAATGTCGATCTCTGTAATGGTTTCCTCATGAGGGATTTCTGGACAAGCATTGCAACAATCTTGAGAAAATCTCAAATCTTCAATGTTTTCAACTATGGTGACATGAGGAGAGTCTTCAACAATGTGTTCCATCATGGGCTTCTCCTAAAGCTCTTCAATAGGATCATTCTGGATTTTCCCTTCCTCATAATTTTGCTATGTATTGGGAGATACCTCATATTCTCTAATAAGCCGCTTAATTACTTCCTTTGTTGAATTACTATGAGGAAACTCTTTGATGGGAATATTATGGATCTAATGTTCAAGAATTGATTCCAAATATTCAATACTTTGTATCATGGAAAAAGGTCCATCATATGTTTCCATGTGATACTCGATGCCAGATAGGTAGAAGGTACAAATATTTTCAAGGAACTTTTTCAAACCATTCATACTACCCCTACCATCATGCCACTGCTCTAAAAACATCCAAAGGAATCTTGGAAAATAAGTTATACATTTATTAGGAATGCCCTAATAGAACCAACAACAGGCCTCATGCCAAAAAGTACTAGCAAACATTTCCATCATATTGTCTTCGTGAAGAACATTGGAGTCAGCCATGAATTGAAGGAAATATTTGACATGCCAGATGGCTGAATCACCATAATTTCCATTAAATACTAGAATCAATTTATATGCATCCCCAAAAACATTACAACAATTAGGAAAACATGGGATATGTGAGAAACCAATAGGCTGAAAAATTGCGGTTATCTAGGTACCATATTTCTCCTTTAAGTCATCCATAAGAAAAATTAATAGTATGCATTTGATATAACCATTAAACCTTATACTGAAAAGGTGGAGCTGTCAAGTGATGAGCTTTAAAGGTTTTAACATGTTGCATGGGCTCATCTACACACAACAAAACTTCACAAGTTTATGAGATAACAGGGTTTTATCCCTTCAATGGAGTCACCATGTGAAAAATAAAAATAAGCATTTAAAAATATTTTCACAAAAAATATTTTTTGCTTTTCTTTGTAAAAATAAAAACTGGAAAAAAGTTAGTGGAGTCTCTAGATGAAAATTAAAGATATACTCTAATCATTCATCAAACAAAGCAAAAACAAAAAGGAAGAAAACAAAAGTCGTACTCCGGGAATAAAAATATTTATCCCCGGCAACGGCGCCAAAAATTGTTGTCGCCTTTCACACACCTAGGTTACATGGAAGAAATCGTCAAGCCACTCTGTGTGTCCTTGGGGGCAAGTCTCGAGTCAAGGATATCACCTTGTTCTTGAATCCTCCGTTTAGGCTCAACTCCTAATGAAGCCAAGGGGTGTAGACCCTATTAAGTTACTAAGGAAAAATTATTTAGTATGATGATGGTATTAAAGAGTAAGTTTTTTAGGTGTTTCAATTTAACAATTGTAAACAACAAATAACATGATGAGATAATCACAAGTAAGCATGAAAATGACACCCAATCACATATAGATTGAAACAAATAAACAGTTGACCAGTGCCAAAAATGGATTCAAAAATATTTTAAGAGTGCTTGCAAGTGCTGAAATAAATGTTGTGCAAATGTATCTGGGCTAATTTTAAATTAGTGTGAAGATGAGTAATTTAACTTAAGCAAGGGGACTCCAGATATACCTAGGGGGTAGTTGAAGTATGTCCAAAACTAAACCATCACGGCTACCCGCAAGGAATATGTGGGCTAAATGGAGTCTTTGAGGCTATTGTTGAGAATGCACCTAAAGGTGTAAAAGAGATCGGCACCCCGAGGTCACTTTTTAGGAGTTCCTGCTTCCTTTGGGTATTTTTCCACCGTAATGGTTTGATCGAGGCGTTGGATTTTTGCCTGATGGTTTTTCAATTTGGGGAGAGTGAATCCTAATTATTCTAGTCACTCAAGTTCTTTTGATGCAACTCGACTAATTGGATGAACCACAGCCAATTACATAGCATACACACTGGATTCTTCGTTATTTTTAGCTAATTTTAAGATAGGTGTTCTTGTTGAAAAGAAAACCCTCTAGGAACCTCTTTCGATCCAAGTGGACCTCAATCAGGGAATCAAGGAGGGGTTAATTTTATTATAGCTAATGAAACAAATGATGAAAAAGGAATCAAAGATACACAATGCTGGTTTTCTGATTAGTCCTACCACGCATCTCTTTCCCCTTGCGGTTCAATCGAAAAGTCTTGGGGTAAGTAGTATGATTACTTTTGGAATTAAAATATGGAATAATGAAAAATTTTATAAAATTATACAATCCTGCATAACAAGACTAAGCTATATCAAAACCGGGAAAAAATGCAAAAAATGTAAGACGGACGTGGACCCCCCCTGGGGGGATGGGGAGTGGGCTTGAAAGAGCCTACTCGAAATGATTATTTTTATTATTATTGGTTACAATATCAGAAAACTAAATTATTCACTTTGCTCCTTGTTATCCGGGATCCAAAGGCTTACAACAAGCTTGTAACAAGCTAAACTAAAATCATAGCAGTGGGGGAAGCCTCCGGGAAGCTTTGGTTCGCCTAAGAGTCAGAAAATGGGTAGATTCTCCTTCTCTTTTTTGTTAAACCTGATAAAAAACAGCGAGAAATTAAAATCAAATGTGCCCAAAAACACTTTCAAAGTGTTTTGGGTCACCACGCTAGTTACCAAAAAAAAAACTATGTAAAAAATTGTTAAAATGGGCTAACCTAGTTCTGCAAAAAGGAACCAAGGAAAGCAAGCTTTCCTTGGGATATTGGATTGATATTTGGGCATCCAATGAGATATGCACTTTTCTTGCAGAATTTAAATCTTTAAATAATGAAAAAATAAACTACCTTATGAGCAAGCTTTAGATCTATGATTTAGCTACTTGCAAAAAACGAAATTCCTACACCTAGATCTATCTTTGTGAAATGATATTTTTTTATGAAATTATAGATCTAAGTAGAAAGGCTCTTATGAACTAGATATAACAATATATATTCAATTCTTAGAACTAGATCTGATCATAAGAGGAAGAAACATGTAACCAGAAGATTGATTTTTTAAAGAAGGAGAAAAAGAGGAGAGAAGGTCGGCTCGTTGCTTGAATGGAACAAGCTGAAAGGAGGCCCTTTGGTGCAGCGCTGAGGGACGGAGTCTTGATATTATTGGATAAGGAATGGTTTCAATATTGATCCACACCTTTGTCCAATCAGGAACCTACAACTAGATAACACAAGCCTACACAACAACTCGTGAGATCTGGATATAGATGTATAAAGCATAAAAAATGAAAGCTCATGCAAAAATAATCTTATTTAAGCATATAAGTGAAATTATTGAGCATATATAATATGGAGAAACAAGAGCAAGAAATCTAACTTGCCTAGTTTACACCCTTACTTGATTCAACCGAATCCTTGAAGCCAGAAAACAAAAGAAGCACAGAAATTGGAAAGAAATTGTAGTTACCACATTAGCAGCATGACGTTGGGAATCCACACAAACACATGCACTACATGGTATAGCCTCCAAAGATTATTTATTAACAAAATATACCAGTATTACAATGGAAAAAACTCCTCAATCCAACTCTAAATAGCTTGGAAGAGGTGATCTGAGCTTGATTTATACAAAAAATAGGAAATCCAGCCTAGGTGGGGCGCAAATCCCAAGGAGACAAACCACTGTAGCTGAACGAGAGTACATCAATGCTGATATGAAGCTGAACTAAGATTCCACTAAGCCTACTTTTCAATCGAGGGACTAATTGAGCTGACACATCATCCCACATACTGACACATCAATCCACAGAACTTCCAGGAGAGCCCACACATGTGGAGGAGAGAGGGAGGGCACAATTCCCCATAAAGGATGTTGAAGATCAACTCTGGATCTGTCCTGATCGCCTCCTTCAGTCAAGGATTTGCTAGATCCAGTCAATCTGGTTTAGATCTGATTGATTTCAATCAAATCGACTGAGAATCCACTGATCTAGGATTTTGGAATTGCTCCATTATTCATCAATTTATTAATTAAAATAATCAATAATTGATTTTTTGGGTTTTTTTGACCTGAGTGATGGAAAATCACTCAAATCTAGGAAATAGTGGGTCTATAGGTTTACTGGCTGCTCTTAGATTGAAAATGAGCACCCACATGACTGAATCTGACTTCCAAGCCCACTTTTATTACAAAACCAAATTTTCCAATTAAACTATTAAAAAAATAGCCTAAGTTTTGGAAAAATTAAATTTTAATACAAAACACTGAAAAAATTAAAAAATTTAAAACATTTAAAAACCTAGGAGGACTTACACATGTTCATATGACTCGACCATGATGCCTAGCATGTTTATACATTGACACATAGACTCTAATAACCTCAGTAGGCCTAAATGCCAAGACAACCACCCCAACTTTGGAGGTATTGAGTGAAAAACTCAGAAATTATAAGTCGTTTATTCAACAACCAATAATAACCAAGGGAAAAAACACCCTGGGCTGATCGGATTGACAAATAAAGTCTAAGAGACCCGAGTATTTTATAGACACTATCATGCTAGAACATTTATTACAATTCCCCCAAAGGGGTATGAACATGTGATATAGTACAACAAAGTTTCCCAGAAGCAAGACTAAAGGTCTTCTGAAGTCTGAACAAGTTATCCTTGTCTGATTCACCAGGCTCGCTTGATAAAAAATGACTAAGTACAACTTAGGTGGTAACATGTATTAACTTGGTTGCTTGGTCCAAGTGACGGTCAAGTCAATTTTGGAATGAATTCCAATTTACTAGTGCTACTTGGCCTTTATTCCCAAAGGGGTGTTGGAAAAAAATAAGGAAGATCATATTTAGGTTCATGTGATCAGGGAAAAAAGAGAATCAGGGTTTCCCTCTAGTCAAGTAGCAAATCACAACAAAGGCAAAAAACTTAGGAGGATGGGGGGCTTAAGAGTATCCATCATTTTGGAAGGCTCTAGTAGCCAAATGCATGTGGAGGTTCATACCAAATAAGGGTTCATGGAGTAAGGCTATCCTTCAAAAATACATTAAACCTAATTCATTAGAAGAACACATTAGAAGACCTTCAAAGAATACACATAATGTGTTAATATGTTGGAAGGCCATTGTTCTATCCTTTTTTCATTTGGGGAATTGGCTGGCCTCGAAGGTTGGTAATGGAGAGTAAGGGTAGGACCTAATCCTTGGGTTGGAAATGGAGAATACTATAAAATTCTTATAAACTTAATTTATTCCCTTCAAGAGAAGGGAAGCTATAAGTTAGCTCAGGTAGCCTTGTTGGAATTTTTGTCTATATGGCATCAACAGTGGAAGAAATCAAATTTCGTACACTTGGATGGTGTTGAAGGAGA
The DNA here is from genome assembly GCA_001517045.1 of Pseudotsuga menziesii. NCBI lineage: Eukaryota > Viridiplantae > Streptophyta > Pinopsida > Pinales > Pinaceae > Pseudotsuga > Pseudotsuga menziesii. Next base: position 8,601 of record LPNX011073567.1, on the reverse strand, counting down.
GTTAACGGATGTCTATACAAAAAAACTAAAAGTGATTCATGACTAAATTAAGAAGGTAGAGGATGAATTGGTTTGATCAAAGAATCCATCCCTTTGTATTTAGACCCCTCTATAAGGTACATAACTATGTTTGTCTTTTGGTGGCCTAAGGATATTGAATGTGGTGGAAACCACAATGGAAGATCAGGCCTTGATGTAAAGAAAGAAATTTTATGTGCCTATCTCTAACGAACAAGGTCCTAATGTGGGAAGTTCTCTAGAACAGGAACAAGGAAGAGCCTGGCATATGTATACTTTGTAAGGAAGATGAGGAAACAATAATCCATTTGGTTAATCTTTTGTGCTTATTCAAGGGAGGGTTGAGAAGGACGATATGATAGGGGTTAGATGAGTTTGGCAAGGGGAGACAATAGCAGGATGTTTCAAAGCCTAGAAAATGAAGCTAGAACTAAAAGAAGTTAAATCCCTTTTCCCGACGGTAGCCTCGGCATCTGGCTTGCTAGGAATGCAGGATTATTTGAGGACAAATTCATTCCCTCTTTCTAATGTGTTGTTCAAAGTAGATCTTTCTTTTTCAATTACAAGTCACCATATTCGCTGTCCATAGATAGCATTTTCACGAGTCTCTTGATAAATCTAGGGAATGGAGCTATTTTGACAGCGGGGGACTATTTGTGGGAAAGGGGCCCAAATAAATATGCTGGGCTTCTAGTGCTGGAAATGCTTTTAATCCTATCCAGTTAGAAAGGGACATTCAAAATTCAAAATTTTGGTGACTTAATAGTAGTCATAAATTATATAGAAGGGGGAATTTGAAATGGCAAGTTTGTTCTCAATTATTTTGAGGAGGTAAGTCAAATGAAACTATTTTGGTTACATCTCTTTTTCTAATGTCTATAGAGAGCTTAATGCTAATGCTGGTAGCCTTTCCAAAAAAAGTTTACAACTTGAGTTTGGAGTTTGATTAGTGATGGAATCAAAGGATGGACAAGTATTTGAAAACATCAAACCAGTCTATTGATTATGTATCCCTTCAGCTGAAAGAACAAATCTTCCAAAGGTATTGATCCTCTTAAGTCTTGTTTCCAACCATTTTTTGGCATTTAGGTCATGTTGAAAACATTATTTTAAAGACTATTTTCTTGAACATATTTTATGTAAAATCTATTGACACTTCTATGACTGTAAAAGACTATTTTATGTAGTTGTATGAGCTTTTAGAAGAGGACAGAGTTTAGCTAGGAGATCCCTTATTGTCTTTTGAAGATTTAGTTTGAAGGGACAATATTTTTGGATGGTCTTGGAGTGGGAATGCATGTGCATAATGCAAATTCTTTTCTTTTAGAATGGAATACACATTTTTTTCCAACTTTTTTTTGTGCAAAACAATTAGACTGGTTGGTCAGATCCTTGGCCAAGAATAGCCAAGAGGAAGAGTTGAAACCATGAGAAGTAGAGGAAGAAAGAGAGCTACAAGACTTGAGTGGGAAGATAACGAAATAGGGATTCATAGGTGTATTCGAAGATAAATGGAAGACCTGCAACTCATAAATATTCAGGAGCTAAAGATTTGAAACTACTATCACTTTGAGAGAGCCCTAACATTGTTCCATAAAGAATAGAGCACAATCCATTTTTTTGAATTTGGGTTTCTTTTTATTCAGCAACAAGCTTGATAAATCTGTGTATGCTTTCTCAGTAGATTCTTATTATCTTTTGGTCTATTTCATATTTACAGTGTGGATTCTTTATTTGGTTGCATTAGCATTGTTGTATGAGTAATTAAAAATACAATGTGTTGTTTCATGTTATGTCATGCAAATCTATTGTAAATATGTCAAAGGGATTTTATCTATAATATCATTGATGATTCTAAGTTGGTTATTATGGATAATAATAGGGTGAACAACCTTTGTATGTATTCCCTAACTATTGAAGTTCCAGGGATACCCAGCAGACCAATGGTAGTGGAGGAAGCTGTGAATGGAGAGTGCTGGTAGCAAGACAGATGCCCATGTTTTTTAAAATAACATGACCGAACAAGGCTTGTTCACTAGATTGAAATACCTACATGCATTGTTGCTAGAAGGCATGCTACAGTCAAGAGAGTGAGGAATAGACTACTTGAAAACATCCAATGTTGTGTTTCATGCATAAACTCTTTGGAAAAAACCAAGGGTGAGTATCTATCAACATGGATATAAGAATGGGTAGAGATATAGCATAAGACTATTTTATGGTGAGGCAAAGATTTTACAGAAAGACTACCTAGATAATGCCCAGTAGATTTTGGGATGGTTTCTAGAGCATTGCATCCTAAAGATCCAGCTTAGTGGGTCACTGATACCATAGTGGATGGTTGATCTACTATACTTAATAATAAAATTGAAATATCAAAGGTGTCTTCTTAATTTCTGATGTAAGGTTCTAGAAAATTTGGCCTCTAACCTCCATATCTATTCTTACCCTATAGGATTCTTTATACTTTATGTTTGATAATTTTGTTTCTAAGTCCTATTTTATATTTGACCATTCAAGGGATTAAAATTTATCATTGATATTGAGTTAAACAACAGATATAACTCTCACACATTCAAAGATTTGAGCTAAGGGAGATAGAGATTTGAAATTACATATTTAATAACATTAAATTAGTGCAAGGCTGGAAAATATGTTGTAGAAAGTTGAGAAAGATTATTAACCTAGGACTGGGAAAGGGGCTATTATTCACTTCCTTTAGTCCATATATGCAGAAACCATAGCCATTAGCCATCTTTCAGATGATCGATATCAAAATTTAGGCTCGCGGTTCCATTTCTAACTCTTTTTCCTTGGTTTGTTCCTACAAAAATAGTAAATACCAGTAATTTCTATTACCATACATTATAGGGCTTGAAGCAACATACAATCCATCAGATCATGTTGCATAATTTCCAAATTATACATGTGTGAATGAAAGAGAAATTGCAAGGAAATGAATTAACTCAATGTTTCTTAGTTGGCTCTAAAGGCTTGTTCTCTATAAGATAAATCCGTGCAAGAGTAATCACTTTTGTAGCATTGGATCCCATTGGAACACATGCAAGGTAGGGAAAGAGATTTGAACTAATGGAGATAACTGTCACACATTCAGAGATTTGAACTAACAGAGATAACTGTCACACATTCAGAGATTTAAAATTACATATTTAGTAACATTAACTTAATCTAAGTCCAGAAAATATGTTGTAGAAAGTTGAGAAAGATTATTAACCTAGGAAAGGGGCTATTCTTCACTTCCTTTATGCCATATTTGCAGCAGCGATAGCCATCTTCGAGATGATCGATATTGAAATCTCACGGTTCCATTTCTAACCCTTTTTCCCTGGTTTGCTCCTGCTGTAAAAGGTTGAGAAAGATTATTAACCTGGGAAAGGGGATATTCTTCACTTCCTTGTAATGTCCCAAATTTGGCATTGGGTCACAATGGCCAAATCACATTTTCCATATTCATGAAAGTTGTCAAATGGATGCTAAAAGTCAAATAATTGCCAAGGAGGAAAATCACTAGTTTAAGCTTTGAGATTTGGAATAAGGGGGATAATAAATGATGTTTAAACATTAGAAGAGGATAAATATTTAATAATATATCTTATTAAATAAATACAAGAGAAAAATTAAATGGCTATGGAGCATGAAGACACATGGAGACTATGGGGCCCACACTTGCTAGAATTCCTATGTTAAATGGTATCTTTCTCATGAAAATTTGAATATATGGGAAGCCTAATGTTTTTGGATGGATTATAAGGATGATGTACTTTTCCATATACTTCATAGGTCAAATTTGTTATGAATTTTAACTTACATGGGAGAGGAAGATCCAAATGGGAGTTTCATGGACACTTGGATAGATTCCCCTTACATTTATGATAGTTATGACATCAATGATGGAGATTCTATGACATTTGTTAGAATAATCAAACCCATAGTATTACCCACTTAGACATTAATTCATTTATTTTTTGTCTTATTTGCCTAGTTCATGAGTCCCACCATGTGCAAGTTGCTAATTGCCTATCCATAGAGGTAAAACTTGCCATCTTTGACTCATGTAGCGCTTGGGAAATCCTTAGGAATCAAATCTGCTTTATTCCTGGCCTCCTAGGTGCCCTTCTACTTTTTCTGCTTTATTGCCTGCTTTTTCAGTGTTTTAAGGCACATAGGAAAGAAAGACTAGGTGAGGTGAACTTGTTTTTTGCCCCTTTCATCCTCCACTCTTTCCTCCATGCAAAAGAATGTATGAGCTGCCATTCCACCACTCATTAGCTTTCCCATGCGCCCTTGCCAATTCGTGAGCCTCATGACAGATTTGGGATCAGCTTTTTACACCTATGGGGGATTTGCCTATTTTGGGTAAGCCTGCTTTATGCTAGTTTTGGATGCCTCATTATGCATTCGATCTCTTTATGTATTCTATATATTCAGAAACCTATGTTATTACAGGGTTGGCTATTGTACACTTAGTTAATATAATTTTGTATTACAGCTCCATATTCAGTCTCCATTGTTAGCAATTTTGCATGATCAATTGATAATTGTTGTGGGTAAAATTAATCTAATGCTGGCATGAATTTCTACATGGTATCAGAGCCATTGTAGTTTGTTACTCTCCTTCAAAAATTGTTTTGCAGGTTTGACATCAAGACTGGGACCCTTCTACTGACAGTCGGGACAGATTTTCTAAAGCTATGGATTCACAGAAAACTATCTTGACTCCCTTCAACTATTTTGAATGGAAAGCAGAGATGGAGATCTTGTTGAGAGCGAAAGGCCTCTACAGGGTGACTATGGATATAGAAGTAGAGCCTAATGCTGCTGTAGAGAAGATCAAATGGCACAATCAGAGAGATGAGGCTTATGGCCTCCTATGTCTCAGTATTTCCCGAGACCTCCTTTTCCATCTCGATGGATTAACTTCACCAGATCAAGTATGGGAGAAGATTTCTGATCTTTTTGGAAATACAGATGAGATGAGGGGACATCAGATCAAAAATGAGTTGATTTCTCTGAGTCCCAGTAGCTTTGAATCCCTGCAGCTATATTTCTCCAAGTTCAAAGCACTAGTTTTGCAGCTGAAGCAGTGTGGTATCAAAAATAAAGATGATCAGATCGTATTGGCCATCCTCTCGAAGCTAGGACCTGACTACTCAGTCTTTGTTTCCACCTTCTATGCCACAAAACTCACAGATCGAACCTGGAAGATGCCTAGCCTTGCAGATTTCATGGAATCTCTCACACAAGAACAAGACAAGCTGGTGATGATGGGCACCATCAAACCTTCCAAAGATCAAGCTTTGATTGTTGGAGATTCGAGGGTGGATTCTAAAAGAAAAAAGAAATCTAAAAAGCCACCTGAGCAAAGAAGAGATAAGAAGCAGTCTCCAGAGGATCAACAAGGTCCCAAGAAAAATACCCAGAAGAAGAAAAACAAAGGTGAAATGAACAAGTGCTCATACTGTTCGAAGGGAAATCACACTGAAAGCTCTTGTATGAAAAAGTAGATTGATATGCTGACCAATCTCCTGGAGAAGAATGGCATCTCCCTTCCAGAAAGCTCAAAGAAGAGAGAAGGAGGATCAAGTTTCGATGAAAGAGAGAGAGTTCATGCTCTAGTTGCTAGCACATCAAGCTCACCAAGTTTTATCATAGATTCTGGAGCTTCAAGACACATGGTTTCGACTAAGGATGCCTTCTCCTCACTGGATATGTCGAAAGGACCATCTATTGTACTGGGAGATGACTCTCTCACTGAAAGTAAAGGCAAAGGAAGGATAGATCTTGATCATGGTAACTTCAACAATGTGATGTATGTCCCTGGTCTTGCCTCCAACCTTCTGTCAGTGTACCATATGACCCACACTGGGTCTCCTAAGAAAGTCATATTCTCCCCCAATGAAGTTGAGATCACAGAAATCTCAAGTGGTAGAGTCATTGCAAAAGGAGTAGCGAATCATGCTCAAAAGGTATACATGTTTTCACACTTCCTACCTTACTCAAACCCCTCTGCTCTTCTTATCCATGCTAATGAAGCTAGCAAGCTGTGGCATGTAAGATTTGGCCATCTATATTACAAGTATTTGTCTGATCTTAGTGAGAAAGAAATGGTCATAGGGTTGCCCAAGATAAAATTTTCCAAAGGAGTCTGCCAAGGCTGTATCCTAGGAAAACACCTAGAGCATAAGTTTGAGAAAGGTAGTCATGAGAGAACCTCTGCACCCCTCGATCTGATTCACAGTGATGTTGCTGGCCCATTCCCTCATATGTCCATGAGTCAGGCCAAATATGCATTAACTTTTATTGATGATTTTTCCAGGTATTGTTAGGTTCACTTCATGAAACACAAGTCTGAAGTATTTGGCCTATTCAAAGTCTTTAAGGCTTTGGTTGAAAACCAGTGTGGAAGGAAACTCAAGGTCCTCAGATCTGACAATGGTGGTGAGTATGTCAAGTCTGAGTTTGTTAACTATTGTGCAGATGCAATTATTCAGATGCAACATTTTATCCCTTACACACCACAGCAAAATGGTGTTGCTGAGAGGAAGAACAGATCACTGAAGGAGATGGCAACATGCATGATGGAGGCCAAAACTTTGCCACCAAAGTACTGGGCCGAAGCTATCAACTGTGCAGCCTATATTCAGAATAGGGTGCCTCACAAACAGCTTGATGGCATGACTCCCTTCGAAGAATGGAGTGGGCACAAGCCAGATGTGACCCATTTCAGGATTTTTGGCTCAAAGGCATGGGCTAGAATCCCGACAGAGAAGAGGAAGGCTTTGCAGCCCCAAATCCAAGAGTGTATTTTATTTGGATACTCTAAATATTCAAAAGGGTACAAGTTTATAAACTTGAGCACAAACAAATCCTTCATTGAAAGGTGTGTTCAGTTTGAAGAAGAACCCCTTGCAGAAGTGGAAATTGGTGAAGCCTCTTCATCACCTGAACCTCAAGAAGTAAGTAAAGAGTTTGCTGAACATGATGATTCTGATTTGTCTGATGGAGATGAGTTTATTGCAGACCCAAACAGCCCCAAAAGGCCTAAATGGGCATCCAAGACACTACATGTAGCAGGTGAGCTAGCTGGGGATCCCAATGACCCAAGGAGGACTAGATCTCAATTTGAGAGTGGTCTGTGCATGAAGGATCCTATGTTTGCTGAAAAATGATATTTGATGGTGGAGTCTGATCCTCAAACAGATGAAGAAGCAGCAAGAGATCCAAGATGGAAAGCTTCCATGAAGGAGGAGTTCAGTTCACTCCAGAAGAGCAACACATGGGAGCTAGTGGATCTTCCTCCAGGGAGAAAACTAGTACAGTGTAAGTGGGTCTATAAGACCAAATTTGATGCTGATGGTTCACCAATAAAGTACAATGCTAGATTGGTAGCTAAAGGCTACTCATAGGTTCATGGCATCGATTACAATGAGACCTTTTCCCCAGTGGCAAAGATGGATTCCATCAGGCTAGCTCTAGCCATTGCAGCCTCAAGGCAATGGGAGGTACATCACATGGATGTAAAATGTGCCTTTCTGAATGGAGATCTCACTGAGGAGATATATATGCAGCAGCCTCAAGTTTTTGCTACTAACCCTTCTCTTGTGTGCAGGTTGAGAAAGTCATTGTATGGGCTAAAGCAATCCCCCAGGGCTTGGTATGCCAAGATAGATAGCTTCTTGCTATCTCTGAATTTTGTTCAGTGCAAATCAGATCTGAATGTATATTTGAATTCTTTTAATGGTTCATTAATGATCATTGTGTTATATGTTGATGACCTCCTCATTACAGGAAACTCACAGGCTGAGATTGCTTCCTTAAAAGGAGCTATGAACCAAGCCTTCTCCATGACAGATTTGGGGATCTTAAGTCAATTTCTGTGGCTTGAGATTGCTCAAACCAAAGCTGGAATAAAGGTGCACCATTCCAAGTATGCCTTGGATTTTCTGATCAAATTCAAAATGCAAGACTGCAAAGCAAGCAAAACTCCTTTCCTTTCAGGAGTGAAGCTGGAGGAAGATGATTCTCCACCGATGGTAAACAATACACTGTATAGACAATTGATTGGATGTTTATTGTATTTGACACATACTCGACCTGATCTTTGTTATGCAGTAAGTGTGGCTTCTAGATTCATGGATCAGCCTCACGAGATCCATTGGAAAGCAGCCAAAAGGATCCTTAACTTTGTTCAGGGAACAAGGACACATGGGATCTTCTATAAGGCAAAATCTGATCTTGATTTGATTGGATTTACTAACAGTGATTGGGCAGGTGATAGCACAGACAGAAATTCCACTTTAGGTTATGTGTTCATGCTTACAAAAGGGCCAATCAGCTGGTCAAGCAAGAAACAGAGTGCCATTGCACGCTCATCTACAGAAGCTAAGTACAGAGGAGTTGTTAATGCATCAACTCAGTGTTTATGGTTGCAGGGTTTACTTGGAGAGTGTGGTTTCAAACCTAAGTACTCAACTACCATCTACTATGATAACCAGAGTACCATTCGAATCTACAAAGATCCAGTTCAGAAGCAGAGAACCAGACACATTGAGATTCACATGC
>LPNX011073555.1:34595-60627 GCA_001517045.1 Pseudotsuga menziesii | reverse complement strand
CACATTTTGGATAGAGCAGAGGCAGAGCTGCAAAAATTGCTTTAAGTGAACCTGGGTTTGGAAAATTCAAAATATTGTACTACTCTATATCAGAAGTGCGTAGCCAATAGCATTTTTGAGCTTACATAAATCACTAAGACCATCTGAGACTCATCTCCCAAAGGCCTGATACAAGGATACGTTTAAAAGGAACAAATGTTCACAAAATGAGAAGACATATGTGCAAAGGTTCTAGACTAAGATCCAAAAGCTTTGTCTTTCTCCAGCCAAGACTAAGATCATATGTTGGATGAATAATTTTGCATCAAGCATGACTTGTTGAGTGATTCCCTAAGAGGTATTTGATGATATAACCTTAAACTTAAAGGTCTTTCTCTCTATCCTGGTGCCATTCTTATAGAGAATGTATTTTGGCCATTGGTGTTATTCTTTTAGTGAATTTATTTTGGCTATTTCTGAAGTACAAAGATTATATATCTTTGTGATTCAATTTCTAGGTTATCACTACAAGCTATATAAAAAGCACTTTCTTTAGCCAAAAAATTGGAAGTCTTTTTTTTGGCAGATTTTTATATGTAAAAAAAATGGTAGTATTCACATCACTTTCTGCAAAAATTCTGAAGGAACCAAGTACATATTTCAGTTTTTCTATCCGAGACACCCAATTTCAAAAAAAACCACCCAAATCAAAGTCCAAGAAGTGAAGTTGTCGCTGAATTAAGATCATCTATTTTTAGGTTTTTGTTTTTCTGATGACGGCCACAGAATGCAAAGATGGTACCTTTTGATAAAGCCACCAGACTTTACTCAAACTAGATTCAATTGATAAAGAATGACTGTGGCATTTCATTATTGTGGTTATAATAGATATGAAGCATTGGGAGGTTAAGCGACGGTTAAGTGTACTTTACTCAAACCAGATTCAATTGATAAAGAATGACTGTGGCATTTCACATGCATTGAAGCTCTGTAAAAATAGAATATATACCCAAAATAAAAAATGAACTTGAATGCCTGAGAGGTACTACGATTCATAAAAAAATGGTTCACAATAGGAAGAAGCTCGACCAACTGTACAACTAATCCAATACCCACAACATGAATCCTCACCTGCTTGCAAGAACATATAATTCTAAGAAAACTAAGTCCTGCTGCCATGGCCCTTGGATACTTCTTGTCCTTCACAAGCCTCAACAAGCCGAATAGAAGCCTAAAACTCGAAACGTTCTCAGACTTCAGATCTTCGATATCCACTAGAGTTTCAATGAGCTTTGCTGAATTTATTCTTGTCTCCATGGTACCCTCGTGCAGAAGGTCCACCATTAGAGAGATCTTTGCCGGTTCTGTGAGGCTTGTTTTTCCTTCTGAATCCAAAGGAAGCCTAACTAGAATACCAATGGCTTCAGTCCCAACTGCATGAGAAGTGAAGGGACCCAACAGAGACGACAGTAACATCACCCCTCCTTCATCCACTATACTCTTTCTTGCAGATTCATCTGTTTGTGCAATCAACCTAAGTGCACACAGAGCCTTTATTCTAGTCTGCCCTTTAGCCTTCCTGAGCTTCTCCAGAAGCTCCTTCACTCTCTCCTGAACATTTTCGGCCTGTTTTTTCTGCATCATATATCTGTGTGAGAACCAATTGTAGATGAGATGGGAGAGGGTCGTGTTTGGAGTAAGAGAGACATCCCAGAGCTCCTGCATAGTTGTCGGATAGATGTAATGATGCCCTATTGAAAACCACTGCAAAATATTGGATCGTTCATAGGTCTGGCCTGTACAAAGGGTAACAGGATCTTGCATAAGTTCCAGAGAAATGGGGCAAATGAACACGGAGGGCACATCAGAGCAATCCAGCTCTTCAATCATCTATTTCAACGGAATCCCATCCATATTGCTCTTCAATCATCACAGCAATCCAGCTCTTCAATCATCATAGCTTCGGAATGATAGGAGATCCATATTGCTTGGAAAAGGAAAGAGCATCGAGCATCCTTCTCCCTCAAGTGATTAATCTCTTCCCCACCCGTTCCCGCTAATTTGGACATTGTAAAGAATTTAAAGGATCTGTCGCTTAAGCGACGCTTAGCACCTTCTTCTTATAATTGACCAATTAAGTTTATTTATTTAAATGATTGACCAATTTGAAGCGTCGTCGCTTAAGCGACACTTATGAGGACATCCGTCTCTTAAGCGACGCTTATGAGCCTAACCGTCGCTTAAGCTATGCTTATGACCAAATTTAAAAAAAAAAATCTAACTTTCTGATTTTTGGTAGGTTTAAAAGAAAAAATCCACGCGCCGTCGGAAGTAACCGTCGGATTTTGGATCGAAATGTAGTAGTGTAAGAGCATCAAAGGACTCCTAGTCTCGCTCATCCCAGCAAAAGGTAGTGTCCTTCTTTAAAAGACGCATAAATCCTTTAGTCAAACTGGCAAAGTTAACCATGAATCTCTGTAAGAAATTTGCCATGCCTTTCAAACATTGAAGATGTCGAATATTTCATGGGGGAGAAAATTGAAGTATTGCCTCAACCTTTAAGGGATCGACTCTTATACCCTCCTTGGAAACAATGAATCCTAGAAAGCGACCAGACTTCATGCAAAAGAAGCATTTATGCGGATTTAATCTAACCAAGTAGTGGCGACATCTTTCGAATACTAATCTCAAATGGTAGGGATGACGCATTCTCAACCGAGAATGAGCAGCAAGGTCATCTAAAAATACTTCAATAATCGATTTGAGATCATGAAAAATCAAGGTCATAGCCAGTTGAAATTTGGCTCCGGCGTTTTTAAGACCAAAAGGCATCTTGCGATATGCAAACGTACCCCAAGGACAAATAAATGTAGTTTTGTGTTGATCCTCGGGTTTGATCTGAATCTGATTATATCCGGAAAAGCCATCCATAAAGGAAAATACCTTGCTTCTCGCACACTCATCAAAAATTTGATCAATAAATGGTGTGGGAAAATTATCCTTAGGACAAGCACGATTTAAATCACAGAAATCAGTGCATATATGGATCGTTCCCTATTTCTTATCAACTGGAATGGGGTTTGAAACCCACTCCATCAAGGGAACTGGATAGATAAAACCGAATTTTAACGGCTTCTCTATCTCAGCCTTAATCATGGGTGCTTTTCTAGGATTCACTACACACAAACGTTGTCGAACAGGCTTTGCATTCAGATAGGTCTTAATTTCATGTTCAACAATACGAGGGTCAATACCTGGCATTTCCTCGTATGACCAAGAAAATATTTCATGAAAATATTTGAACAACTCGGTATACTCCTGAATCTTAGCATGGGAACATTCTGCCCCAATATAGACGTTCTCAATCTTGCTAGGATCGCGAGAGATATTGACAAGAATAGTAGGTGATATATTCGCCATGTTCCCATCATCCATCTAACCAGGAGAGCTTAATGCAACCACGGGACTACCAATATTCTCGCTAAGAATCTCCCTAAAGTCCCCACGCTCCGAACGGTCAAGCTCAAGAAGAAAATAAGATCTATGATTTAACTCTTCCCAAGGTGGCTCAAATCCAGACTTGGCCTCAATAATAGCTTCATCTGACGAAAAAACACTATCAAGGTAGTCATGTGCATGAGAGGACTCAACTGGCCATGTAGGAAGCACATACAGGTCCTCCTCCTCCATCTGCAAAGAGGAAGGACTAGGCTCTGCAACACAATCAAGATTCACTTGCTATGCTATCATTGCTACAGGAAACAGCACATCCATTTCGATAGGTCCGTTTGAAGAACTTAGTGAAGGAAGAATCCAAGGATATTCCATATGGGTAGTGTGAAAAGACACCAAATTCAATGAAGATGAAGCCCCATCAAAACTAGATCCGATCATAAGGATGGGTGCAGGACAACTAAATGTCCCCATAAGGGATGGATACATACCTACACCCACACACCCAGTTGCTGGCTGAGAATGATTGATAATCGGGATAGAAGCTCCTGGTGATGCATTAACACTCGGATTTTTGAATGATGTCTGATCAATCGTAACAATCTTCCCATTAAATGGAAAGCATACAACTCGAAATAGAGAAGATGCTACGGCTTGCATACTATACATCTAATTCCAACCCAATAAAATATTGTAATCAAGGGGCGCATCAACCACCTCGACCTCAATCACGATGGTCTTCCCTCCCAAATGGACCTTAAGATAAGGAAGAATTCCGTGCGGCTGAAATGATCTACCATCAAAAGCAGTCAACATGGTAGCGGATTTAGAAAAATAGGGAGAACCTAAACCCTTCCAACACGACAAAGACATCACGAAAGCAGCAGCGCCTTCGTCAATCACAGTGCTTTTGACGGTCATGTTAAGACATTCTACATGAATCAAGAGAGACACGTAGTAAGGCAAGTGAGGCTGTAGTCCCATGGTTTCAAATTTGATGATGGAAGAAGAGTTATCATCATTAACCCCAAGAGCACAAAGCAAAGCTTTCCTTTGCGATGGACAACTCTAAAGTACTTCAAATGCAGACATCGCACAAGGTGTTTGGCCCAAATCCTCAACAACAGAACATTTCTAGATGGCTTGGGCATTAGGATTGTGCCTCAAATGCTTTAGGACTCCCTTAGTAATGCAAGGTGAAACCTCAGGTTTATCCATAGGTTTTTCAATATGCAAAGGGATCTCGATAGGAGGGCGTTCCTTCCCAAGGTCTGGTTGTGACGAACCATAGTCTTTCGCACAAGTCACACCCTTAGTAGCATGCACCATGTTGATGCAACCATGACCAGTACTGGTTTCTGGCGGATTTTGATCTCCACCCGATGCAGAATGAGGATCATGGGTCCTCGAGTTCATATTTTGATTATGTGGTAAAGGATTGGTCAGGACAGATGGGCCATGTGCTATGAACCTTAAGGCATCTTCCATACGAGGGCATAAGTGAGTGAGGTGGTCATCCTTACACAATTTGCAAGGAAACTTAACCTTATGTTTAGACTGTGTGTCCCCCCCCAGCATTGCGGTCGTTCTTGTCATTAAAATTGGCATTTTTTTTCTTATTCCCACCCTTACGATTTTTTTTACCCTTTTTCTTATTCCTTTCGGGCTGTTGGTTGCCCTTCTGGTCTGACGATTGCACGGAAAGTACACTCACCATTTGGGTGGGTTGAGACAAAACCGTGGCTTGTCCCGAACCAAATTGATTGATAGACAATTGAATCATTTGTTTCACAACTGAATCCACAGGTTTGGTACTTGTACAACCCACAATGCCATCGACATGTGGTCCAGGATTAATATTGGAATCGAAACTAGAACATGGAGCATTAGGTATGATCTCATATAATAGTTCAGATTGAGCATAAATCAAATCCAATTCCTGTGCCCTAAAAATTGCTTGTTCCTCATTCTGGACTCTGGATGTAGAAACGTCCTTCATGATGTAAGGTAGCAATGATTTAAGGAACCACTCAAGGAGAAACCCCGGTGGTATGAAAGCTTTAATCAACCTCTTATGTCTATGCCACTCTTGGATATGGTCCAAGATATGTGTGTCTCTGTCCTGTTGAAATGTCAACCAGAGTTTTGTACCAATGTCGTAATGCACGAGTAGCTGGAAGTGATTGAGGAAAGTCATAGCAAGGTCATCAAACAAAACGAATGCCCCCCTCAGTAACTCTATGTACCATTTCACTGCAGGCACGGTGAGGGTACGTTGAAATAGCATTAAACGGATTGAGTCATCGTGTAAGGAATTGGAAGAGAAGTAAAGGTGAAAGGTAGTGACATGTTCACTAGGATATTCTCCTTGTTTGCCCTTAAATTTGGGAATGTTCGAGGGAAGCTTGTTAGGGACAGCCGTCCAAGCCGGGTCGTGAGATACGAGATCATTCATTAGTCTCGACAAGTCAGGTAAATTTAACATTGCGAGGAAAGGGAGCCTAGGTTGAGCCATTCTATGCCACACTCCCTAATCGTTTTGGTTCATATAAGGCCGACTACTATAAATACCATGGCCTTGGCCATAATATCCTCCTCTTGTTTGACCCGTGTAGGGCTGCATGGAAGAATTATTATGTGGTGTACCTTGACTAAGCGGTGCTATAAAGCCATAATTAGAGGAGTAAGCGGGTTGTTGATACCCATACCCATAAGGTTGATAGCTCTGTCCATACTGCGCTCCATGATATTGTCCATGAGAAGCTCCATAAGATGTCCCATGGGATGTCCCATGAGAAGCTCCATAAGTAGGAATATGGGGAACTCCTTGCGATGGACCATAAGACAATCCAGAAACAGGAATATGACCTCCCAAGACAATAGGAGATATTTGATTCTAAGATACTACTATGTGAGCAGTCGCAGTATGAACATGACTAGTAGCAACATTCCGACTCGAAGGACCACGTGAATGAGGGGGAGGAAGGGTTGTCAAAATTGCATTCGAAGGAGTAGGAACGGAGAATGAAGGGACATGTGAAGGGATGTAAGTGGTATTCCCTATGGTCATTCATCTCGGTTCTAGTATCCACATATGGCTACTAACACTAGGTCTAGGACAAACATGTGAGGTAACTTCCACCACCGGGATGGAAGGTGCAATGTGACTAGTGCTCCCAAATATCTCCCCACAAAAAGGAATAGGAGTGCCCCCAGGCGTAGTGCTAGGTTCAATTTCTAACTAGGCATGATGTGCCGGATCATGTGCAGGGATATCAGGCATGCCATAATGAACATGACTAGTGCTTGTGGGTTCATGGTGAGTCTTGTCGCCTGAAAACCAATACCGGTGACCTATGAATGACGGATCATAACCGGAATGTGAAGGTATTTATGGTGAAGGATCATATACAAAAGTAGGATCTTCCTCCCCAACCTCTTGAGGTGGAGAAGACATCTCAGGAATCTTCTCCTCATGATCTCCCATCGTGTGTGAATCAATGTGAGAAGTAGTCCGCCTAGACTATCTATTTCTCTCTCCCAACGGAGGAGGATATGTGGAAGGCGGAAACCCTACTAAACGACGAGAACGGCGAAGTGCCGCACCCAAATCCACAATGACTCAAAAAATGAAAAAGACTCTTTCTAATTATGAAAACCCTAGGCAAACTAGCGTGCACATAGTATACACCTCTACAATGTAAAGCCAAATCACAAGCAAACAAGGGTAGGATATGTGAGCTCCTGAATGAAGCAGGTATGTCTCGCATAGGAGAGGCTTGATACTCCCATACACAACAAGCAAAGGTTCGTAACCAATTATAGTGGCCCTCAGCTTCAATGCATATAGCGACTATGATTTCTGACCCCTACCTGGCCAGGACACCTGCAGAATAACCTCTGCGAAGTACCCCCTCGATAACCTAGGTAAGGAAACTAAGGTCACCTCAATATAATCAATGCTCAGGCAGACAGACACAAGCGGGATTAACAGTATGGGCAAGGTAGCAAAGCCCAAAATTCCCGAAAGAGCCCCCAGATACGAATACAATCCTTAAAATATCTATGGTGCTACTCAGTTATGAACAGGGGTCATCCCAATCATTAATCGCTCACACTACCTCGTGCTTAACTCCCTTGTAAGAGGAGCATCCTAAGAAACACTAATTATACCAAGGAATTTCACACTCTCACCTGGACAGACACATACATGTTTCGTTTAGTGGTCTTGGAGAATTTACTCACAATGAACTATTCCAAGACCCTAAAACCTAATCTTGTTGGTGCACCATATAAAAGAAAAGAGTGTAATTCATTTTATTATGCGTTTATTTTAATTGGCTTATTACTCAAAAGGGAAAATGATCGTGCAACTAATGGTGTTATGACGCAACAAGAAGTAAAATGCACACCTAACAATCAATGCAAATGCACTGTGTCAAATGAAAAATGGGATATGCTACTACGTGAAATGCAAAATTTTCCCTCAAATGAAAAATGCAATTGTTCCTATATGAAAATATGACTAATACTTCTCCAAGAAAACCTAGTGCAAGTACCATGCAAAATGCAAAATGCAATGATGCATAATGACACAAAGAAGCAAATATTTTTGTAATTTTTTGAATTAAAATGAGATAATAAACCAAAAGAATGAATCTACAACCCCCAGACTCTGCAAGCACTATCAAATAGCACCCATGCAAAGCACTAAGGTAAAAGAGACCTAATGCACTAATCCCGAAACAAAAAATGGAAAATGCAATGACAAGAAAATTCTTAAAAAATTCAAACTAAAAAGTGTCTCTAGTTAGAAACAGAGGTGTATATAGACTCTAGAAGCATCCAAGGAGACTCAGAAATCATCAACACTCACCTAGCAACACTTAATATCCCCCTAAAAGGAGAAACTCGGGGCAGACGCGACTGTGTGCAGAAAACACGCATATATACATGGATATCCCAGTAAAAACCATGTGTACATGCGACTGTGAAGCCAAAACTTGCGTATAGGAAGAAAAAGAGATAAAAAAGAAGGTAAACAGACAAGCTGAGACAAAATTTACTCGTATCATACACTACCAGGAAAACATGCCCCTAGACCTGACTCAAAAATAGAGAAATCAGAGCAATTCAAGAACATTGAATGCCAATAAAAGTCCCCAAAGGAAATGACTAGGAACTCCCCAGTATGGTCACCAATTCTGTTATGGAGAAAAATTCCTATGGCTTGGGGTACCACAACAAATAGAGTAACCACATAAATCAATCATTTCCTATCTGCAATAGAAACCAAACATCTAACACTAAAGGATCTCGAAACATACCTTATTCTGGATGGTTGATGTAGATCCCCATTGAGCTTTTCCACTCTCACTTGTATTGATAATTTGCTCTCTCAACATTCAGCAAACAAGACAAGCATGCTATATATAATTGTGTTAGACCTACTCTAGCATATATAATCAATAACATATAAGCATTTAAAATCATCCATGGATTCAATACTCATTTAAATACACATTATTGAACAGGAAAAGATATTTCTATTAATATAAATCAAAGATTACAATAGTGACAACCTCTGTCGGCACGTCTGCGAATCAAAGAAACTGAGTCCTCCACCTAGGCCTCCACCACTTCAATTCTCCATCTCTCGATAGCAAGCTCACAAGCAAAGGAAAGCTTGGGAAGAACAGAAAGTGCTCCAAGGGACAAAGGGATACAGACTCAAGTATAAGCTCCGGCAACAATGGACTATAGTTTTCTTTCTCTTCAATTCTTCTCCTTTCAATGTATCCAAAGGGTTCCTTATATAGTGCTTCAATGTGGTAATGGAAGGTCAAATCCAAACGATCTCAAGACATATGGAAGGCTAAGAGACAAGTGACTCGGATCCACATCAATGAAAACTCCAAAACTATTTGGCCTTTTACACACATCCCAATGTACGCAGGTTTAAGGGTCAAATCCACGTATATACGCGAGAATAGGTTTAAAAGTCATGTATAGAAAATAATGCATGTTTTTAGGCATGATCTTGGAAACATCAAAGGTACAAAAATGGTCCATGGGGTCTAAAGAGTCTGCAGAGGGACAAGGAATGCCATAAAGGTGTGATCCACCATGTGTGGTAAAATCAGCTGTAACAGTAAGTTTTTAGATCAGATAGAACAAATTTCACCTGAATGTATGGTAATCACCATAATCAACTAAATGTGCGTGTGTGCACATGCATAAATACCCAATACATAGTTCAATAAAACAAAAGAAAACATAATTATACCTTGATTTGTGGAGCTTCACACTGTCTTCAAATTTTGTCCTATTGAAAAAGTTTCATGTTAGGAGCCATCAAATAAATTTTTGTTTGTTTATGAAAATAAAAAAACCAATCTAAATAAATACAATACTATTACAATGTAAATTACAATACTATTCAACTATTCAAGTAAATTAATTGTTAATAATAGATCACCTAATAAAACATGGAGAACCAAAAACACTATGTATATAAGGCCATTGATCACATCAAAACGCCATTTCTTGCCTCTTAACTATGAAAATGTTTCTCAACGCTATCTGTAACAAGTTCCAATGGAGGAGTCAAATAACAATAGTGAAAATTAAACACTAAAATTATAGAAATAGTTTTTTTTAATGTATTCTTCCTTACCATTCATTGAGCTCGTCTCTATTTCAAGAATAATTTAATATTCTCTACTAAACATGACCAACCACATGAAGGTGGAAGCTCTTACGGCCCCTTCCCCCCTCACATCACTCTCAATTCCACAAACCCAATGCATCTACTTGCAAATAACAATTTACTGGAAATTATTTCACTCAATAGCTGAAAGAAGCTTTCATTAAATCATTCTTTAAGTCATTCATTAAACAATTCAATCATTCAATAGATTAAAAAAACATTCATTAAACCATTCATTAAATCATTCATTAAACCAATCATTTAGTTAATAGCCAGTAAAATAAATCAGTAAACCATTCATTAAAGCATTCATTTAACCATTCATTCATGAAACATAGGAAAAAACCATGTAAAAATTTTTATTATAAATGAGAATTTCTCAAAATTTCTTTAGTCACTTCCTTTTACTTTTATTCTCTTTAAATACTTAGTCAGAAGCACATCTTCCAGAATCTGATCCTCGGTCTCCCTACTAGACTACTTGTAAGGTTGAACTTGCGGTGAGGGGCGATGAATTTCTGCAATAATGTCAAAATGTTTCATTAATTTATGTTTATTTTTATAAATACAAGTAATTCATTTAAAAAAACATTTCAAATGTGTTTTTTAACCTGGCATGGCACATCATCATGTTCATCATTATCCTGTACAGGCTCAACCTGTTCAGTGTTGTCTGCATCTACATGCTCTGCAGCTGAATTGTGTAGTATGAGAATTAATGTTCATCATTTTCAATTATCTATACAAAACGGTAGCATATTAATAAATTCATTACTAGGAACCGAAGGATGATCTTCTTCTGGTTGGTTTACATCCACGACACGAACGGGATCATTACTTTCCTTCTAAAAAAGGAATAAATAATTTATGTTATTTTTTTATAACAAATAAATTGCATGAGAATTAATAAATTATCATTAAACTATATATTTTTTATATACTTGCGCACCAGATGGATCAGCAGAAGATCATGCAGTATGCCCATACAAGTTTTTTCGGCATTCAACAACAGATTCAAAGCCTTGTTCGAATCCAAGCTTCATGTCTTCCTCGGTGGGAAATTCTTTGAACAGGTCATCCTGCATATTTGCATGATGTCATTAATTTTACATTTTTTGTCAGAATAAAACGAAAATAATTTTCTCTATATTATTGAAGCAGTTTCGAGTTTTAGATACTTACATATCATGCCGCCAAGTTTGAATAACCACCAGGCCCAAGCTTGTGTTG
Source organism: Pseudotsuga menziesii (assembly GCA_001517045.1). Lineage (NCBI taxonomy): Eukaryota > Viridiplantae > Streptophyta > Pinopsida > Pinales > Pinaceae > Pseudotsuga > Pseudotsuga menziesii. The sequence goes on along the minus strand of LPNX011073555.1, from coordinate 49,256 downwards.
ACTAATTTTTTCCATCCTTTCTTAGTTTTCTTAGATGTGTCCGACAGCCTAATCAAGTGTTGAATTGCATTAGTCGATGTTCCAAATTTGATATAAAAACTAATAACAATAAGGATTACCATTACATTTTGGAATGTATTGCATACCTCCCTATTCTTAGTGGTATCTTCCTGCTTTTCTCAAACCCTTCTCTTTTCCATATTCCACCAGGGATTTCCACTCCATAGATGGAATCATTGGAGGGTTCTTATACCTAGGGTTCTTTGCTAGGTGAACCCTATACTGGTCTCGAAAAATATTCAGATGTTGTCTAGCCTTCTGTAGGAATTTCAATGTATCAAAGATATATTTTCCGAACATACCAACCAAGTGATTAGTCAGCTCATCCTTTAAATCTTCTTCCTGCTTGTCCCACCTTGTGCGGATGGTGGGCCCGAATATCTCCAAGGACAAATCATTCAGATGTTTATAAAATATATCATTTCCTGCAAAACATTAATTCCATAATTAATCAACATTAAAAAATATTATCGGTATATTAGACACAAATTATAAAAACTAAATTGAACAATCTATAATCACCTGGAATCTTCTCTGTATTTATTGGAACCAGTTCTTCATTCACCAAAAATGTTGTCACTACTAAACCAGTTCTAGTGACACGAGAAGATCCAGGAAATGCATCCACCTCTTTATCTAACCCTGCATCCACCCCTTCTTATGCAGCATCTGTTGTGGGTCGGTCAGCATCGGTTGCACCCTCTGCTGGCCTCGGGGGTGTCGCAGAGCATGTTGTTGATTGTTCAGTGGACAATAAGGGAGAAGTATGTGGTGTACGTGGAGTTTTTTGGTCATTGGGACCAACAACGCCTTGACCACCACCGTAAAGCTGCATAACTTGTTGTAAATTCAAACCATTGTATTATAAGCTCAATATTATATAAAATTAAATATTATAAAGTTCTAAATGAATTTACATTATTATTCGGGAACTTACTTTCAATTGTCGACATCTCTGTAACAACAATTGAATCTTTGATTTGGTATCTTCTGTTTGTGGAACTATCAATGTCAGAAGAACCAATTCCTCATTTTGTTTTTCCATGGTCTTCTGTAGCACCCTCAACGGGTCTGCAGACCCACTAATTTCATTATCTTTCATCGACTAGGAAACCTCAAATTGTAAAGAGTGTTGAGATGGTGTTTCATACACCGAATCCCCTGTCTGCAACAGAAATATATAAAACATTGCTTAGTCTTTGAAGCAATAGTGTGCACAAAAAATTATAATAACAAAAATTGTCTATCATGATAGATTCATAGGATTACATATAGGTTTACTTGATGCCTAGATGAGGGTGTGGTCTGATCAAAAGCTGGGGACTTACCCCGATCAACCACCTACAAAAAAAGTAGAGAACATTATCACAATGAACGCAATATGTAAAAGCTAACAAATACATAACAAAAATAAACATTATGTTACATGTTTTATATGTGTACAATTTTGAAGTATTTAAAATGTGGAATTACATTTAGGTTTATAGGTTGCCTCAAGCCTCCAATCGTCTGATCAACAGTTGGGGACTTTCCTCGGTCATCAACCTCCAAATAAAGTAGACAACATTATCATCATGAACTCAAACATAAAAATAGAAAAAAATACATAACAAAATAAACATTATGCTACACGATATACATGTGTACAATTTTAAATTATTTCAAATGGAGAATTACATTTATGTTTACCTGTTTCCACGATTCTGCAGTCAGCTGATCAATAGCTAGTTGGCTTCCCTGATCAACACTCTGCATGGAAAATAGATAAGATTATATAAACGAACCGAATATACTAATGAAAATACATAACAACATATTTGTTTGTCCATCCTAAATTTATTACATTGGCAATATCGATGCATACATGTCACCTTGATTCAGGTCTACTAACATCTACGAAGAGGGAGGTGCCCCTGAGAGAACCCTGCATCAAAAACATACTAAAAATTACCTAATGAAACCAGAATATTCACTAAAACAATTTTAAAACATAACATTTTGATGTATACCTGTTTACTCGTGGATCGTGTACTCTTCTCACCTTTTGTTGTGGTGATGAGCCCCCCATCACCTCCACGAGAAGTCAACATAGGAAATTTATTAGAAAATTATAATTATATGCTAACGAAAAATCCTATAGATGTTAAAATAATTAATAAAAGGGTGGGCAAATTGTTGGATGTACCACAACCATACTAACCATGTTTGTATCTACACGATTCAAATTGTAATTAATAAGTAGTTCTTCGCCAGAAGCTATTGATTTAATGGCACATACAAAGACACAGTTTCCTTCACGCAACTTGAATATGCAGTTGGGTTGCATAAGTGTAGACCCTGGTTGTGTATTGTTTATAAACCCCACAATATTACCAGTTGTTTTTCACCTTCCGCTAATGTACAGTGTTGCTCCTTTATTTTGAGCTTTGTCTTTTAGTTGTATATAATTTGCTGACAGCCTATATCTATGCATACTTCATGTATATTAGACTAGGTGCATCCAATCACTGTTGGTTTTCTATGGGCAGACCCGGGTTTACTGTAGTGTACCAACAACACCCCTAGCTCACTGGCCCTTTCGGAGACAGACCGTGGAGCGGCCTGAAGTCTCACTCAAAGTGATCCTAATGGGTTGGCCAAAGACTCAAGTGTCTTCGACCAGGTTCTATCGCATCCTGGGGGCTCGTGGCTCTTCTTAGCCAGCGAGGTCTCTCTCTTGCGATACGCAGTCTTCTCCTCTGACGACTCGCAATGATCCTGACCCTTATCGTATCGTCGCGCCCTAGGCAATGCATAACTCTCCCCTATGTTCAGCCCTTAACCGGCGGTATCGCGCACCACAGCTCCTCTGATGGTGTGATATCGCCTCCCTACGATATCCTACCGCTATGGCTTAGCACACTTGACGTTCCTTGTGCTCAATTAACGGGCTCAACATACAAGGTCGCTTCACGCGAAGACTCTTAATTGTCGTGAGTGAAACACAGATAAACTCTTATACATAATACTTAATAGCTTCAACTTGCATTTATCCTTCTATAATGCGATAAAGTCAATGACAACATACATGCATTCAACAGTAAGCAAAGTTCATGTAATGAATGACAGATGGTAACTTAAGTAAGCACAATCACATGAATCAATCACATAACACACTATTTTACGTGGTTCACTTCCAGGGTAGAATTTACATCCACGGGAACTGGTTTGTATATTATAACTTGAGGGAGTAAACACAGTTCCATTGCACCTCATATGCAGCTCGAGATCTTCTGGGTAACTCCGCACACAGCCTGGAGCCCTTCTCTCTTAGATCTCTTTTCTCTTCTATATATATTGCTTCTCTTACAATATATCCCTCTCTCTCTCTCTCTCTCTGTCAATCCCTGCGGCTTGTTGCATACATGCTCAATGAGCCAGCTACTGGTTACAGTAAGATAACTACAGACTGAGTAATGGAACCAGAGCTCAACTCTTCTATAATACAAAATGGCTATGAGCTAACAGACTAACTGACTCTCCAATTGTCTATCTGAATGTCCTGCTAGCTAACCTTTTTACAATACAAAATACATCCCTTTATATAGGCGGCCTGAAGGTCTCACCATTACAACACTGTGGGCCTATCCCAACAGTAACCCAAAAACCCTAACTGGTGACAGTCGACGTATCTGTACTTGGAGTAGCCGCTTTCCGTCACACCACTACTCTCTGCAGTCTTCCATGCTTCCCGGCGCTGACCATGGGTACTGGGCGTCGCTTCCCTTTTTTTGTCCTTCGTCTTCAATACCTTGGCCTCGTTGCTCCTTTTCCTTTATGAGGGTAGCTGAGCCCTCCTGTCTTCACCGCTGCCTTCAATGCAGTGGGTGAGCTCTCTCTTCTCGACCGCTCAGGTACTATCGTCTTCTTTGACTTCTTTGTCCCGATAGTCACAGTTTTCAACTCTGATCTACATCTAGAAACATGCTACGGCGTCGTAGCTTTACCTTATCCCTTATATCTCCACCAAAACTGTCTATCCGCCAAAATGGCAGCTTCTCCTGTAGCTGCGGGACCCTACTCCAACAATCACTATAGTTGTAAGAGGGTCCAACATACTCCATCAATTCTGTACATCTGTCGTATCCAACCTTTATGCCATCCATGCAAAGCAACCCTAATACATGGAATGACGACGGTGCAATTCTATATGTCCTCTCATTCACACATAAATCAGTGTTTACTTGAAGAAGATCCCTAGGCACCCATTGTTTCACTAGGTGTTTGTACCTTAAGGGCACCTTGATGTCTACTACTATCTCCTCATCATAGGAACATGACCCCCCTCCTTGGAGAAAAAATTCCATGCGTTTATTGAATTTTCTTTTGATCTTATGACATCTAGTTGATCTAGCCCTTGTAGATCTACTGTGATGTCTCACTTTCCTCTAGCCTTCCCAAACTCCCCTCACTGGAGGAAGACAGGTTTGAGAAATACCTATTTGGTTCTACATGCACCATGGCCAAAAAAAAAATTGGCAAAAACATAGCAAAATACCATTAAAAAACTTGGAAAGACTTATAAGCATGACATAATATTGATATCATTATCTTGAATAATATCAATAATTCCCTAGTGTAACAATTCAACACATAGTCCTTTAAGATGATATAGATATGAAGTCGTTCCATATCAAATGCTGCAACCAATTAATCTCAAAATACAAAGTATGTTTTTTACAATATCAATTGGTGTACCTATTTTAATTTAGTTTGTTTCCTCACCCAAAAATATAAAAGACCCAGTTTACGGATCTCAATATATGTGATAAAAGTATTTACAAATATTTTGTATCTTTTTTTCAAAAGAAAAAGAGGTGTTCCAGCTTGATATCCAGTAGTGAATAAAAGGTAACTTTTACATAGTCCATTAACAAGTGTAGATCATAAGTATCAAAAAAACCTCATTGGGAGGGACGGAACCCACAATCCCAAGATGACTGAAGTAGAAATACCACACGGAGAACATAAGGAGTCAAAACAGCTTATCCAAGGAGGCATCGAGGGTGGAGAAAACACACCCCTAAGGGGATGAAAACAAACTCTATATCCCCAGCTAAAACAAGAAAGGTATTGATGCATCCCATAGTAGAAAGAACCAAAAAAAACTATTCCGCACAAATCAGAAGGATCTTAAATTAATTGTATTATCCCTTTTGCAATGATTTCTCCTTCTAAAAGTTACGAGAAGGAGAGGAAAGCCAGCCTTCATATTCAATGATTCATTAGATAAATGGTCTGCACTCATATTGTGCTCCCTGTAGACATGGCTAAAGTCATATAAACTAATTTATGATGTCGGTGGTATAGCATATATGTTGGATATCCGACGAAATGTATTACTTTCTCCAACCTCTTTAGATGAGTTCACATTCTGAGAGCTTCTAACACTACACCGACCTGATGACAAAACTTCTAGGTCATTTCTCCAGTCTACATTGGTCTGATTATTCATTTTCTTGGCCACTCCTCTCTCCTTACTCTACACCCATAGGCTTACATATAACTTAGAAAAACTTCCAACTCATCACAACAAACTCCCGTTTGAATCTTGTCTTGGTAGCCATTATGGTTTTGAGGTTGTATCAGTTGCATCCGAATCCATCATTTAGGGTTGAATTGAATGGAATTATTCATGTTTAAGGTTTAATTGAATGGAATTATTCATGAATAGAATGGAAAACTTCCATCATTTAGGGTTACAACCAAATTTTTAGAGGTATATGAGAGATAACAATAGACAAACGATAGGGAAATTAGGGTCTGCAGGTTTTGGCAAAAATGAATAATGTAGTCCTGAGTTTGCAAATCTAAGGTGCAAGGATATGCCAGAAATGAGCAAACGTAGAGGATAGAAAAAGTAAGGGTATACCTAAAAAGGTCATGGAATAATTGTTTCGTTTTTACTACAATGTCCATTCCACGCCCTAGCTAGCCTATGGCACCACTAAGGTGAAAAAGGATGTATATAATTATCAGGACAATTTCTATAACTAAAAGGAAAGGGTAAGATTTTCAAAGTATACCACTATTGAAATTTTATGTTGGATCAATTGTTTGAAAACCAAAATACTTACTTATGCAACACAAGGAGAAAACATTCCTTCTCTAGACATCAATCCCTCCAATGCTATTCATCATCCAAACTAGTTTTTCAAATCTGAAACATGCATAAGTGTGGCCTTGAATTAGAACACATTTTGAAAAATTCACTAGAAACCATTCGAATACAGATTTTGCTGGTCAATTTCTCTTCATAGGCCACCAAGGTTCCTTCCATAATTTGCTAAAAATGATTATATAAGGTCGCAAGACAATTCCATTTAAAGTTGGTTAAAGCTACCCAAGACTATTGGTTTAGTGTCTGAAAGAATGCCCTTAAACTATTGTGTTAAGGGTGCCCCAAAGTTGAGTCACCATTGTTGTAGGTGGCAGTCAATCCAATCCCTTAAATGACCTCCCTTTTCTAAATATTTGAGGTTAGTTACCCATATTTTTTGACACTGCTACGATAAATAAGCACACCTTCATATTGACCTCAAATTGTTATCCCAAAACTTGACCATTACCTCTTGGTCCCTCTCTCCAAATGTGATAGCTCTGAAGGATTGATGATGTGGGTTGGTAGATAAAAAGGGATATTGCAACTTAGTGCCATTGGATTTCTTCAAAATGGCCTTGTTTTCATTATCCATGCATGAAAGGGCAGTTTTTTTATGTTTTAGAAAAACAAGGGTGTTCTCACTTGGCCTTAGGATTCTCGCCATATGGGAAAGTCAGTTATTCCTTGTAGAGAACTTTGCAACTTTTAGATTTCAATTTGTACCTTTCTACAGGCCTGAGCGTCCATTTTTCTGAATTGTTGAAAAACACTAAAAAGAGTGAAAGCATTGATTTGGAGAATCCATTGCGTGCATCTAGAGATTAGTTTGCAAAGTCATGTGCATGGGTTTTGCAGTAAATCTTGGATACTTAAGCCAATTGCCTTCAGATTTCACCATCAATTCTAATGTATGGCATGGCATGCATTTTCCTGAGCCACTTTAGACTGATGTTTACTCTATTTTTCTACATAGATTTTAGTTTTAAGCTACAAGGGGCATTTTTATCAGTTTCTGTGCATACCTTTAATCTTATGGAAGTATCCTAAAAGAGGATCTCCACCATACAGAACAGAGTATATAGGATGCATCTAAAGTAGTGTCATAACCTGTGATTTGAAAACAGAATAATAATGGTGTAGACAAACCCTACTCCTCTCTGAAATGAAATAAAAATAGAATACTTAAGCCCTACCCCAGAGCATTAATGAATGTTAGTGCATCAATGGATGTTAATGGTAAAAAGGAAGTGGGAATGAAATAGGACATAAAACCTCATAAGTCTTATGTCGTGTAGACATTTACTTCAATTGTTGGTACAAAGGAGGTGGCATCCAAGCATCTTAGTAGTACCAAACTTGCTCATATGAGCTTCAAGTTATTCATCAAGAATAATGCTTGCAAACTTAAACTTAAATCTTTTAAGCCTTTAAAAAATTGCGCTAATATCTTTCTTCTAAATATTTTTTTTTAAACATATTGTGGTTACACTTGCTAGTTTCACACGTAAACTATGTTACAATGAAATGTAAATAGAGTGTAAGCCTTGGACAATGGATTTAGATTAAAAGTAATGATATTTTCTAGCATATTGAAATATGATAAGAAACTCTACAGATCTAATATTGTCCAGTGAATTCTTAGCAGATAAAATTTCAATATTTCTTTCAACTTCAATTGGAAAATGGAGTTATTAAGATAGGGACCACTCTCTTATTCTTTCTTAGAAGGCTTGGAAAGATTGTAATGTAACTACAAGGGATGCATAGTTTATCTAAAGGTCACTCCAAGTAGCCTCTACACTTTTCAACATCTCTCATGTATTTTCTGTCTAATAAGGGGAACCTTGAACTCTATATGAAACTAGTGGGAATATACCATGGGGCCTTCCAATTAACATTTATAAAATTGTGTAAGAAAAGAAATACCAAAACATAATCTAAAGCATAAGAAACAACAATGGCTCACACATAGGGTACACATTATAAATTTACCTTGAAACCCTTAAACATGGTTATTTTGATAGAAACCCGTTATTCCTTCGTGTGCACAAAGAATGAATCAATTTTCTACATATAGGAAATTTGAATGACTTAGGAAGGAAATTCAAAATTCTCACTAGTGAATGAAAAACTAGTTAGGGATTAACTAGAGCTGAAATGCCCTTAATTAGACATGTAATTTGTGGAAATCCAACTTAATGGGGTTATTACCAATTACAAGCAGAGGAATTAAAAAAATATTTGTCCTATGACAAAGATTTCTTGTAATTGGTAAATGGATTAGAAATCGATTACTTTTTAGATAGGTCTATACCTTTTTTATAGCACTATGGGAAATTTTGGGTCTGTTTGTGGCCTCAAGCAGCCCTAAAACAACATTCATTTCTAATTCTGGGATGAATGTGGGCAAAGAAAACATTCATACCTAATTTTGGGTTGAGTGAGCTTCATTATTTCTTAGTATATGTGTAAGCTTATTCAAGCTACTAGTTATGCTTACTCTTTCTTAGTTATGCTTGTTAAGTATTATATCGTATTGGTTCTAACATTTTAGTTAATGAACATGATATCAGAAATATTTCCATTATATTGGTAACATATGAAATTACAGTACTAGTATAACCCCATGTGATTGGCTCTATTCCTATGATATTGATATCAGAAGCAAGAGGTTAACTTGTTACGAACCATGTGCACATGTAATGACTCTAATATAAGGATATCTGTAATGACTCTAATATAAGGATATCATGTTCTATACATTATATACATTGTTTCCCTAATATAAAAAAGATAGTATATCCTCCTAATATGTGTAATGTTAATGTTATTCTATTCCTACAGTATCCATAGGAATACTGAATCATACACTACCCAATTAGAGATATAAGGATAATATGGTCATAAATACCCAGGAATCAAGTACGATATCCATAATGTTACTCTTCACCTTACTTCACCTTAAAAGGGTCAAGTAGTTCCATATATAAGCTCTAAGCTCACTACTTATGATGAATGGTACCTATGTTTCCATAATATATACTATGTATTAATGTACAAGTAAATAGAGTATCGAGTTTGTAAGCAGCTAACACCATGTATACATAATAATGAGCATGTTCAACTCTATATATCATGTTACGTATCAACTAAGTATAAGGATGTTGGATTACCATGATTATGTCATAAGTGAATCCCTGATAAGTACACTACCCTATCACCAATAAAAGAGTATGTTATATTTACCATGATTATGTTCTATAAAAGAGTATGCTATATTTACCATGACTATGTTACATAAAAGAGTATGTTATATTTACGTAATAAGCAGTGATAGGAATCAACCCAATACTATTGCTTAATATCATGGGTATATCATAATCACTCTATTAGAGGTGGCCTTATTTTCAATTCCGGGCATCCTTTTGGCGTCATTTCATGTGCAACAGTCTAAGAATCAACTAACATGTGACTTGAAAATGATTCGTTGTAGTCTAGATCTAAAAAGAATATCAAAATGATAAAAAAAATATCAAAATTATAAAATCTGAGCTTTTATGGGCAAGTGTGTGGGTAAACAGAGTGATAAAACCTCAATTTGGGTTTATACCATCCATCTAACAACTAGTAACATTAATTCCGAGCATAATCTAGCAGTCGAAAGGAGAGTAAATGTAATTAATGTTAGGTCTTTGGGAAGAGACAGAGTGAGAGAAACATACCTGGGCTTGTTTTGAGGATAGAAGTGGGCCAACTTCTAAGTTATTAAACAGCAGCAATTCTGGGTAGGTTGAGACTGTTTTTTCCTTCCAAACAACAATGAAGAAGCCCCAACTCCAAAGCTGGGCAATTTTTGAGGATCAGTAAGAAACATCTTGCTAGAAATGTAGTTGGAAGCTGGAAATTGCTAATCTAAGATCACATACCTTCTTCTACAACACAATCTAGATAGAGTAGCACCCCCACGGAGTTCTTTGATGATGCTCCTAATTTGGCAAAGAGGGAATGATAAAGAAATTCAATCAAGGGAATGATAATCACCAATTGAAAACCAGTTTGTAACTCCATCCAACAACACATAACTAAAATCCAACAGCATTACTATTCGTAACCCAACCAACGTCCAACCCCTACCCCTTTCCTCCTTTTCATTTTTATAGAGATATTGGAAGTACTAGAGTCCTAAGAAACTTACCTTAGTTATACTATTTTGGGAGGACACATGTAGCTAAAAATTAGGATATGCTGGCTCAAATCTAGAGAATAGTTTCGTCCACTTCCTTCATTTTTGGAATAGGATAAGACTGTCTTGACACATGGATATTTCATAAACTTCTTAAGATCACCCCCATTCGTCTCTCTAAGTTGTTCTCTACCCAGTAAGCCATGGATATCTTTAATTAAAATAAAATAAAAAAATCAAATATTTACATATGTTAAAATATACCGTAGTTATAACTGTTCCATGGTGTATAAATGTAATAAAAATGTTGTAAAGAAAAAAATTTACATAATTATATGCTACTTTATTATGGAGGGTCATTTATGGGACATTACAACATAAATTATTAAGGATGTTCCTTATGCAATCCACAATGTACAAAATATAGGGTCATTTTAGTTCCTAAAAGTCAAGGTAGAGTCTTACCAAACCCATAACATTGAGTCAACAAGCACAATACAATTGTTCTTTAAGACTTGAACCCTCCAATGTATAACCTAGTGTACACCTATGCCTTGAATTCATTCCCCATCTCTATAACCTATACAGGGATCTCTCATTACTATCTTGGCTACAATATTGCAAGCTTCTTTATTCATCCTAGGGCATCTTCATTGTCTTAGTTATGCTCATACCTTGGGCCTGTAAACGCTACAACCTCAAGGGAGGTCTCATACCCTTGATGGCACTATGGTTTATAAACTCTATCTACCATGTTACGTATAAACTAAGTATAAGGTTGTTGGATTACCATGATTATGTCATAAGTGAATTCCTAATAAGTACACTACCCTATCACCAATACTTAACCAGTGGTAGTCTTACTCTGAGTGGTATTTAACCAGTGAGTCCCTTGTAATTACTTTGATTGGTATTTAACCAGTGAATCCCATGTAATTACTCTGAGTGGTATTTATTAGTCTTGCCTCATGAGGTGATAAATTTAATAAACATAGCTTGTTCTAATATACATGTAAAAACTACGGTAACAAGTGGGATAGTCAACCTTCTCTCCCACAACCAACAAGGGATTTGTACATTCATCAAAGCCCTCAACTCGAACACATAATTTAACAATTTGGCATTAAAAAGAATTGTTCAACGAATTCAACCTTGAATCTATTTTGTAACCCCCAAACCCGAAAGGTGCTTGCTCCATCCTATTAATGAGTGTTGGGCGTGTTGTTCTTGTTGTAATGCTCTCTATGGGTCTTTTTTGTTCCCTTCTTCGTTGAGCTCGTGTCGTTGGTTTTCCATTTTAATAACCCCAAAAATGTGTGGTGGTTTTCCATTGGTTGTTTTATAGTTGGAAGGTATCATGGGGGTGGCTAATAGATGATCCCGGACACAAAATCTAAGATATTTATACAACCCTCTGAAAACCTATGATGATCAGTTGAGCCAATGTATCTCACTGCTGTGTAAAATACAGGGACCTCCATAGAGAACCTAACCAAAGTGAGTTCTATAATTCCCGAGTATAGTAGCGCAAACCTAAAACGTAACCCCCAAACCCAAAAATTGAACCTATTTCGTAACCCCCAAACCCTTAACGAATATGAGTAAAATGAGAGATATAATAGGTATGACATAAACTCACCAATTTAGGAGTCATTATGTGCCTAGCTTGATATATGGCATCAAATTCGGTTCCTACCCAAAGGAGGCAGAGTCCAAATTTTAGAACCAAAAGGAGGCAGAATCCACAGTTTTCTCAACGATGAGAGGTATATTTCGTACTCCATATGACGGGAGTAACTTCAGTTCCTACCCAAAGGAGGTAGAGTCCACAGTTTAGCACCAAAAGGAGGTGGACTCCACAGTTCGCTTAGCGATGAGAGGTAGATTTCATAGTCCACGTGATGGGAGGTAGAGTCCAGTACAGTTCACTCGGTGCCGAGAGGAGGCACAGTTCATCTCAATTCAGCTCATAGTCCACTCAGCAGCGATAAGAAGCACATTTCAGCTCAATTCACAACAACAGAGTGAGGTAAGGTATGTCCGTGTTTTTGTTTTTTGTTTTTAATTTTTCATTTTTTTTAGTTAATGGGTTTCCTTTTAAATTTTCTATTTTTAATATTTAAAAAATATATATTTATTACTAACACCTAATATAGATAACCATTATAACCATAATACATTATAACCATTGATATTTAATATTTAAAAACATTTAATATCTAATTACTAACACCTAATTACTAACCCTTAATCCCTATAAGTACATCAAATACTTCAACTCTAAATCTATAACCCCTAATAACTAATAACCATCATAACCCTTAATGTTGAAATTTTTATTCATCATCATCCATTAACCCTTAAAAAAATCTAATACTTAATCCATTTAACCATTAACCCCTAAACCCATTAATCCATTTAACCATTAACCCCTAAAACATCTAATACTTCAAATATAAATTCTATGAACCTTGTCATATATTCTCTATGTCTTATAACCACTACCATCTACTACCACTTATAGAATGAATTGGAGTAACCTTTCTTTTGCATTCATTAAAAATCCATTTTTCAATTGTTGTGAATTTAAATAAGTATTAATGGAGTAATGATATAAATAATTAATACGATGACGATCAACATGACGTTGATGATCATGATGATGAATATGATGACGATCAACATGATGTTGATGATGTTGATGATGATGATGATGATGATGATGACGATAACCATCATCATCAGCAGCAGCATCATCATCATCATCATCATCTTCATCGTCTTCATCATCATGACCCTCATCATCATCATCGTCATCACCTTCACCATCCTCACCATCATCTTCATCATCATGACCCTCGTTGTCATCATCATCATCATCGTCATCATCAACATCATGATGATGATGGTAATGGCAATGATGATGGTGATGATGATGATGATTATGATGATGGAAATGATGATGATCGCCATCTTCATCATCATCTTCGTCATGTTGATCATCACCATGTTGATCGTCATCATCTGCATCATCATCATCATCATCATCATCATCATCATAACCATCATCACCATCATCTTCATCATATTGATCATGATCGTCTTCATCATCATGATCCTCATCATCATCATCATCATCATCATCATCATCATCATCATTTTCATCAGCATTATCATCGTCATCATCATCATTGTTGTTGTTTCCTTCATCATCATCGTCTTGTGACTACGGATTGTCGGATGATGATGGTGATGATGATGATGATGATGGAAATTATGATGATCACCATCATATTCATCATCATCATGATGTTGATCATCATCATGTTCATCATCATGATAATCATCATCATGATCATCATCATCATGATCATCATCACCATCATCATCATCATCATCATCATAACTATCATCACCATCATCACCATCATCTTCGTCATCATCATCTTCATCATGTTGAGCATCATCCTCTTCATCATCATGGTCCTCATCATTATGATCATCATCATCATCATCATCATCATTTCCATCATCATCATGATGAATATCATCATTGTTGTCGTCATCATCGTCGTCATCATCGTCGTCTTCATCATCATGACCCTCATCATCATCATCATCATCACCACCACCACCATCATCACCATCATCTTCATCATCACGATCATGTTGATCATCATCGTCTTCATCATCATGATAATCATCATCCTCGTCGTCGTCATCGTCGTCATCATAACCATCATCACCATCATCATCATCTTCATCATGTTGAGCATCATTGTATTCATCATCATGATCCTCATCATCATCATCATTTCCATCATCATCATGATGAAAATCATCATCATCGTCGTCGTTGTCATCGTCGTCTTCATCATCATGACCCTCATCATAATCATCGTCGTCGTCATTGTTGTCTTAATCATCATCATCTTCATAATCATGACCCTCATCCTCATCCTCATCATCATCATCATCATCCTCATCATCATCATCATCGTCATCATCATCATCAATGCCATCTTTAGCAGCAGCATCATCACCATCATTGCCATCATCATCATTGCCATCACCATCATCATCATTCACATCATCATCATCATCATCATCATCATCATATTCATCATCATGGTCATCATCATCATCTTCATCTTCATCTTCATCATCGTCAACATCATTACAATTTAAAATGTAAATTACAATTACATTACACTCTACACATTAGAATTTAGTTACAATTTAACATTGCAATTCAATTTCAATTTCAATTTTCAAT
>LPNX011073555.1:0-34090 GCA_001517045.1 Pseudotsuga menziesii | reverse complement strand
TACTTTGAAATTGAGAATGATCATATTATTCATACAATCTATCTTAAATTTTAACTTTCTCATAACTTTTGACTTTTCCATAAAGTCAATTTTATCTTAATAATAAAAAAAGTCAAAAAATAAAAATCTAATTTCAATGTCATACTAGAAACAAGGAAGATAAGCCACATAGTGGCCAGTATGTCTATAAGCGCATGCATTTTTGAATTGTCTTATTGATGAAGTCTCATGATTGGATTTTTGTTCATGGAGAAGATCGATGCTACATCTAATTATCATGATGATGAAGACGATGGTGATCAACATGATGATGGTGATGATGATGATGATGATGAGGGTCATGATGATGATGATGATGATGAGGGTCATGATGATGATGATGATGATGATTATGATGATGATGGTGATGATTATCATCATAATCATGATGAACACGATGATGGTGATGATGAATACGATTTATGATGATGATGATGATGATGACAATGATGATGATGATGAGGGTCATGATGATGAAGACGATGATGATGGTAATGATGATGAAGATGATGGTGATGATGGTGATGATGATGGTGATGATGGTAATCATCATGATGATTATCGTGATGATGAAGATAATGATGATCAACATGATCACGATGGTGATGTGGATGGTGATGATGGTGATGATGATGATGAACATAATGGTGATGAAGACGATGATGTTGAACATCATGATAATGACGATGAGGATGAATATGATCATGATGGTGATGATCATGATGATGAATATGATGACGATCAACAAGATGATGGTGATGATGACAATGGTGATGATGATGAGGGTCATGATGATGAAGACGATGATGATGGTGATGATGATGAAAATGATGGTGATGATGGTGATGATGGTCATGTTGATGATGATGGTGATGATGGTGATGATGATGGTGATGATGGTGATCGTGATGATGAAGACAATGATGATCAACATGATGACAATGGTGATGATGGTGATCATGATGATGAACATAATGGTGATGAAGACGATGATGCTGAACATCATGATAATGACAATGAGGATGAAGATGATCATGATGATGAATATGATGACGATCAACATGATGATGATGATGATGAGGGTCAAGATGATGAAGACGATGATGATCATGATGATGAATACAATGACGATCAACATGATGATAATGATGATGATGACGATGATCATGATGGCGATGGTGATGATGGTGATGATTATGATGATGATGATGATGATGATGATGATAATGATCATCTTCATCATCATCATCATCATGAAGACGATAATAATGAACATGATGATGATGATGATGATGATGATGTTGATCATGATGATGATTATCATGAGGATGAAGACGACGATGAAAATGATCATCATCATCATCATCAATATGATGAAGACGATGATGATGATGATGAAGAAGAAGAAGAAAATGATGATGATGAAGACAATGATGACGATGAAGACGATGATGATGATGATGAAGACAATGATGATCAACATGATGATGATGGTGATGTGGATGGTGATGATGATGATGATGATGGTGAAGATGACGATGATGATGATGAAGATGATGATGATGATGATGATGAAGATGATGATGATGAAGACAACAACGATGATCATCATCATCATCATCATCATGTTGATGATGATGATGATTATTATGATGTTGATGACGATGATGACAATGATGATGATGATGATGTTGATGTTGATGATGATGGTGATCTTGATGTGAACATAGTTACCATTGGATATATGGGTCAAACAATTTGAAATATGTCTTTATATTATTTCAAAAAATTTCCAAACCACGTTGAAAATTCGACACCCTCTTGTCGAATATCTGACAACATCATCGTCGCATTTTCGACACCCTCTTGTCGGATATCCAATGACATCGTCGTTGCATTTTTGACACCTTTTTGTCGGATATTCAACGACAGCACCACCAATATGGCCATCGCAAATTCGACATGCCACCGTCACATAACTGACAACAATACCTCCGTCGAAAAACCTACACTAATGACGTCGAAAATTCAACAATGCTAAAATAATTTGGAAGGTAAAATACTTTTCATCATTGCAATCCGACACATGTGTATGTTACGTCGGATGTCATCGGATTCTGTTGTAGGATTTGGGGTTCAAATCCTGTTGTGTTCCAATGTCATTTAATGTGTGAAATTTCGCATTTAATGAACTGTGTGACCTTAAAATTTTGAAGAAGTTAATAAGTGGCTCGTCTCTCGCCCCAATAATTCAATCTTAAATTAATAATTTAAAATATATATATCTATATATATATATATATATATATATATATATATATATATATATGAGAGCATGATCTACACAAAATTCACTGTGGTCTGCATATTTTTGTGTAAATTTATTTCGCAATATATAATTATTTATTATTTTTCGATAGTGACCACATCTGATTTCAGCATCATTTTATACACATGTGTGTCCATCCCAGGTTTTTTTCACTATTTTCAAAATTTGAAAAACCAAAGATACCCTTTTGAATATGACACACCGATGTGTGGGTTGTGCATTTTTAAGAAATTTTTGGATGTGTATTTTTTACCCTGCTGATTTTTCTTTGAGTTGCTTCGAAGTTGTTGTGAGGTTTTCTAAGTGTAAGTTTTAGAATGAATTTTTAAAAAACCCCATATGAATGCCAAAATGCATGCATGATACCTCAATGGATAGAGGATTCGGTGATGAATCTAATGGTACAAACTCCACTCAGTTATGTGCCATGAATGGCAGGTTTTAAACCTTTGGAAGACACAGAAAAACATTGATTTTCCTGTAAGAGGGATAATTCTTTGTTTTTCAGGCCCTCAATCGAGGTATGTAGCTCGATCAAGGTATTCAAATCCCTCGATCGAGGTTTTAACAATAGCTTGATTGAGGGTCTAATAAACCCGTGATCAAGCTTCGTTAAAACCTCGATTGAGGTCTTGTTTTTGTTAAAATCCTTAACAAAAATTCTCAAGAATTAACTTAGGCATTGATGGCATTAATGCCATTCCAACTACCCTCCCAACCTCATTTCCTACCCGAATTCCTAAAGGAATTCTATATAAACATAAAACATAAACAAGTTACTAATTTTATCCTTCACAATTGACTAACCTATTTGAAACAATGCTTGTGTTCTAATGTAAATTTATCATTGTGTTTTGTTGTAGGTATTAATTTGGATTGTTGATCAATCACAATGGGAAGCAAGAAACATCGAAGTAAAATATCTACTAGGAATCAAAGGAATACCGAAGAAATAAGAGAGAAAGAAAGAGGAAAAAAAGGGCAATCTTGAGAGGAGAAGAAATTGCAAATCAACCTATGATGTGAGAATCAAATTCCATTGCTAACAATATTTGGTTTGATTTAAAAGTTATGCAATTTCATATTCATATATATAATTTCATTTTCATAGTGATCTAGTTCATATAATTTCATATTAATATATTGATATAATTTCATATTGCATATTCATATATTCAATTTCATAGTGTTCTAGTTCATAATTTATATATATATACATGTTAAATAGTTTCGAATTTAATTATAATTTTGTAATCAATTCATAAACTTATATACATTGTATATGCATGTATTCATATATTGTATGTACATGTATTCATATATATGTATTCATAATTGTATGTACATTGTATAATTTCATATTCACATATTCATATAATTTCATATTGCATATTCATATATTCAATTTCAGAGTGTTTTAGTTCATAATTTTTCTATATATACATGCTAAATTGTTTAGAATTTAATTAGAATTTTGTAATTGTAATTTAATAATTAATTCTTAAACTTATATACATTGTACGTGCATGTATATATACAACCCTCTAAAACCACTTATGTACATGTGAAAGAATGGTATGTGTTGTGAAAGAATTGAAAAAAATGTTTAACCAATACACTAAATTACATATATACAAAGTAAGTGTATTATAGTATGAGTAACTAGTTGTCCAATGAAATTAGAAAATGGTTGATGAATATATATAATTATAGTGCATAATATTCTAGCTTAATATCTAGTTCTAAATTAATATGCATATATCCATTAGCCTCACATAACCTCACATACAAATGAATTTTATAATTTGATAATATAGCCTCACATGTAAATGAATTATAATTGGATAATATAGCCTCACATATATATATATATATTTATGTTAAAAATTACAAATGTTGTTCTCAATGGGAGTTGATTGCACCATCATAGGTTGACTTGCATCTTCTCCTCTTAACATTGCACTTATTTTCATCATCCTTTCTATAGCCTTATCTCTCATTTAATCAATTTTAATATGATTTTAATTTCATATTCATATATTCATTTTCATAGTGTTCAGTTTCATAATTTATATATATCCTATTACACACTAATATTTCATGTTTTATGTTACACATTACATGTTCTATGTTACACATTTCATATTCTATGTTACACATTACATGGTGTATACATGTACTATGTTGATATTTCATATTGTGCATTGATGAAAATTGTTTAAATTTTCCAAATTTAATTAGACAAAAATTGGTTATCACTCATATTAATGAACATACAAAAACATTTCCATAGACATCCTATAATGATGATAATTAACATTACAATTTGTATTTAATATAGAAACTAATTGTTCATAACAACTCACATAACTTCAATAGTTGCGTGTACAATGATTAATGAAATATAGTATATGTAGAATAAATGGAAATCCTTTGTAGAATTTGGTTCAAGGCTTTGTACACTCTAAATAAGAACATGAATCATTTATAATAATAAAAAATTATTGAATATATTGCATCTTTAAATTTATTGATATTTTTGGTGACAAACTAACTTACAAGTGACGCACTTGATTGAACTTGAGCAATCATCAATAATCATGTACAAATGACTAGGAATCATATGGCTTTAAGCATTGATGACAATGATGATCTCAAAGAAAATCAACAACTATGACAAATTCAAGAATTCATTAGCCTTGAATATGAGATGTAAGAGATCATTGTAAAGATATGAAAATCAATACATTTAGAGAATATTCAAGCTTGTATAAATATTTGTTATTTTTTTAACAAACAATGACAATATGACAAGTAAATAAAATGTTATTCAAGCTTGTATTTATTTGATAATTTGTTAACAAACAATGGCAATATAATCAACTTAAAATAAAATGTTATTCAAGCTTGTATAATTTATTTGTTATTTTTTTAACTAACAATGGCAATATAATAAGTACAATAAAATTTTATTCTTGAGGTTGTAATTATTTGCTAATTTTTTAACAAACAATTGCAATATGATAAGTAAAATCAAATGTGCATCTATGGTTAAAATTGTCATGGAGATATTAAACAATTATCATTATTTCATCAAAATATTATAGTTTATGAAGTTATATTTTTTGCTAGCACACTTATATGAAGTTATTATTTTTTACGAAAAGAGAATTGACTGCAAGCATACACAAACATTATCCATTCTATGTTAACGTAACTTGTGGACCAATGGATTTTATATTAAAGTTTGTGCAATGGTGTCATAGGTTGCATCAAATACAGACTCACATAAGTGTAAATTATATGCATAAGACACCATGATGATAATCATTTTGATCTTCTAAATGATGCAAAAGTCTTTGTAATTTATACACCATCATATCATATTACCTTAAGGAAGATTTTATCGCACCAAAATTTAATTTTGGTGCTTTAAAATCAAAGCTTCTTGCATATTGCATTTGTTTAAAATTTTCTAATTCGCTTATTTTTCATTGAAAGACAATGAAATTGAACAATGTGAAAGTCCCTTATTTGGTCAAAGAACTAAACAATTTCAAAATTCAATTAACTTATGCAGGGATAGATCATGGCCAGCCATCACAGGACCGTGTACCCTTTGATTTCTCAAGAGTAATTTGGAGCTTCAATGATGTTAGAATGGCTGCAAATTGTTTAATAGGGTTGGATGATACCGCGCAAGAAGAGTTCGGGAACCTGACCCCTAATCTGAAAATAAAGGAGCATGTTAGTAACATAATCAAGTTGTACTTTGAACAACAATCAGTAATTACACAAGCTCAAATATTACATGGATTGATAAAACAAAAAAAATGAAACATGCCACAAAGTTGTTGGGTTTTAAGGATGTTAAAAATAAAAATGCATGTGAGAATGTAACAGAAAATGTAACAAATGCACTATCTGCATTTGGAAAGTCAAGAAAAAATGATATCAGAGTTTCTTGTATAGAAATTACAACTGTTATTGTGGCACGAAGCACCTCAAGAAATCGAATGGTCGCAACAATGGCAAATATTCTCCACGTTTCAAGAAAAACAGTGCAAAAATACACTAAATTCAGGGTAATGATAGATGAAAATTATGAAGTTGCTTATTGGGCTCTTATTTGCAAAGAAGAATATAAAGATGGGATGGAAGAGGGCATCACAGAGAAGGTAATAGAGTATTGGGACAACCATTCGCATGCTATACCAAATCAAAAACATGTCCTATGACAATGTTCTGGCATAGGATTTTATAAGGAGCATTGCAAGCATGTTATGGAGATGACAGGAGTGGCTTTGTTAGAGGAATTCAAAGAATCAAATGTCGGTGTCCAAATATTATTTAGCATGTTCATTAAGTTGAAACTGTGGTATATTAGGCCAAATACGATTCACGACACTTGTTGTTGTCGATACCACATTGAATTCTAGTTATACTATGACACATTTGTGGATTTTTGCAAAGAACATTGTGATGGTGAACCAGCTCCTCACACAGTGAGGGATTTTATTTCTATGATACTGTGCAATAGGAATCCTGAAAATGTGTTTTTCATTAAAAGGTGTGTAGGTGGGAGAAGATGCCAAGAATGTGGTGATTTGGCATTGTTCCATAGGAAGTTCCCTATTGATCCAACACACCCTGGTTTTTCAGATATCACAGTTAAGTGGAAGAGATATGAGTATGTCTCCATGAATCCATCATCTTCTTCACATGTTCCATCTAAGAGGATCGGCTTGCTCGAGGATGAGATTCCTATTACAGACTTCATGGACAAGTTTCAAGTTCATATTTACAAATACATTAAACACTCCCACAAGTCTAGGTGGCAAGCTTTAGAATTTAAGCATTCTTGTAAGGTTTTTGAGCCAAGAACAATCCTATCGGTGGTAGACTTTGCTGAGAATTACACATTTTTCTCCTCAAGGAGAGATACAAAGTGAGTATTATAACTACGAATAGCAGTCCATCTTTGTACATGTATTGTATAGGCATGCGCAGGAGAGCATTGACGATAGGGATAACACTCCTTCGTCACGTGATGTGATCAAGGAATACCATTTTTATGTCAGTGATGATCGTGAGCATGACACGTTGTTTGTTCAACACTGATTTGGGTTTATTTATGATTCATTCAAAAAGAATGGGGTGTCATTTACAAAACACTCGATTTGGTCAGATGGGTGTGCGGGGCAGTTCAAATCAGCACGCTCCTTTTATTATTTGAGTCACCTTCACAAAGAGACAGGAATTCGACACACCTGAAGCTTTTTTGAAATGGGGCACAGAAAGGGTGAACATGATGGTGCAGGTGCATGCGTGAAATAACAACTTTGGAGGTACCAAATGAGTCATATTGTTGATGTATTTGTAACTTTGGAATGTATTCACTTGTATATTTCATATTGTATTTCATTATACCCCAACGGAGATAATTGTTCCTCCCATCAGGAGAAGCATTAATGTAATTAAGTCATGTAAATTCATTGAGTTTAACCCTCCATTGTATGTTGGGGAATTATACCCCTCAGTTGAGTTATATTAGGGCTATTACACTCTCCTAGAGAAGTTGACCCTGTAGGGAAAATGTCAAGTGGAAATTAGGTATAAATAGAGAGTGAGACTCTCTATTTCACACACACACTGACTCATCAATAGTGCATGAGTGAGAGAGAAGTAGCTCGCTCAAATGAGAGAGAGAATAGTTGTTGGAGATCATCTTTGTACTTTTGGGTTTTACTTTTTCTATTGGTGCTCATTCTATCTCTAAGGAAGTTGCAGGGTTTTCTCCTTTATGGTTTCTCGAGGAAAAATATTTGTGTCTCTTATCTCTTGTGATTATTGTTGTCCATGTTATTCTCTCAGATAAGATCCTAGATCATAATGATTAAATGATAAAAATATAACATGGTATCATAGATAACCTCAGAAGAAGACATTGTGCAGCTGCAGAAGCTAGGGCTTCTTAGTTTTTGGCTTTCTCTCCATATATCATCAATAAAAGGAGGCTAGGCTAACTCTCCTTTGAAGGGCGCATCTTCCCGTCAAAGCATAATATGATTCCAGGCATTTTCAATTTTTGGCCTGTACTGTGGGAAATCAGGGCTTTTCATATAAGTGGAATTTTTGAATGAGCCCAGCATAGGATTTTTATCCTCCTCAAAATCCAAATTTAGAGACCAAGATCGAAATTTTTGGTTGGTTGAAACTCTGGGAAACTCAAACCCTAATTTGACCCTGGACCAAAAAACCAGCACTACAAAATATCAACTCCAAATCCAGTATGGGCATCTCAAATTGGTAAGATATAAATCTTTTGTATTTCCATTTGAGGTTCTCATTAAATATGTCTCATCTCATCAAGCTTGATGAAAATCTTGAAGGAGCTGATAACTGCTGAGCAACGAAGTGTAGGATTTCACTTGTTCTTGAAGAAAATGAATTGGACACCTACATAAGTGGAGAGGTTCTAGTTCCAGAGGGAGATGAGGCTAAATCCCTACATAAGAAGAACTTGGTCAAGGCCAAGAGGATTATTGTTGATTCTATCAAGTATCATCTTATACCACATGTGTCTTCCTTAAAGACACCTAAAGAGATGTTTGATTCCTTAACCAAGCTATTTGAAGGAAAGAACATAAATCGAAAGATGAATTTGCGAAATTAGTTGAAGAATGTGAAGATCCATAATACAGAGACCATATAGTCATACTTTACAAGGGTCTCTCAAATCAAAGAACAACTTGAAGCTGTGGAATAAGAAGCAGAGAATGGAGAAATTGTGATGACCATCTTGAATGGTCTCCCCTGATCATGGGACTCCTTTATTCAAGGAATTTGTGCTAGAAGAAAGTTAATCACCTTTAGTAGGCTGTGGGAGGAATGCTCACAAGAAGAAGATTGAATCGTAGCTCGAGAAGTAAATATGGGAAATGAAGATCAATATCTCACAGTACACACCAAGAAAATCAAAAGGGGGTACTATCATCACACAAAAGGTAAGCATCCTCACCAGAATGAGAAAGATAACCTTAGAATATCTAGCAGAGATCTATCTAATGTCGGATGCTATACATGTGATGAGAAGGGACACTTCTCCAGAGATTGTCCTAGAAATAAAGGTGGCTCTCAGAAGAAGAAAAACAACAAAAGAAGACATCATGCTCACACTAAAAAGGATGATGAACCTCCCAGGAAGAGATCCAAAGAAAAAAGTGAATATTCTTTAAGCGATGAAGAGTATGTTTTGATTTCTGCCCTCACAGGAACTATTACACATGGAAACAATGATTGGCTCATAGATAGTGGGGATTTCAAGCATATGACGGGATTTAAGGAATCCTTTGTGAATCTATCTAAACATGAGTCACCCCACGAAGTGAAACTTAGGGATGAGTACCAGTATCCTATAAAAGGAAGTGGTGACGCTTCCAATAAGCTAGACTCTGGAAAGTCTATGAAGATTAAATATGTCTTGTTTGTACTAGGACTAAAGAAGAATCTCCTCTCCATATATGCATTATATGCACAAGGTATGAGGGTTTCATTTGTATATGGCCAAGTCCTTATGTGTCCAAAGGGAAATGCTATAAATGATGCAGTAGTGATTGGAGAGCAAGAGGGAGGCTTATACAAATTAAAGGGCCAACCAGAAAAATCTTTGGTCCATGACTCAGTAGAGCCAAGTGAACTTTTGCATAGAAGGCTTGCACGTGTGTGCTATAGGGCACTACCACTTGCAAGCAAAATTGTTGAAGGTCTTCCAAAAATCTAGGAAAATCATGAAGGCATTTGCAAAGGATGTGCGAAGGGGAAGAACACAAAGAAGACATTTCCAAGTAGTGAGAGCAAGGAAAAATGAATCTTGGAGATTATCCACTCTGATGTATGTGGTTCGATGTCATCAAATTCATTGAGTGAGTATGTATATTATGTTTCATGCATTGATGAATTTTCTAGGAAGACATGGATATATTTATTGAAGAGCAAGGATGAAGTATTCAGTTAGTTTAAGGAATTCAAAGCCTTGATCGAGAACCACACAGAGAAGAAAATCAAGACCTTTCGATCAGACAATGGTGGAGAATTCACATTAGAAGAATTCAAGGAATTATGCAAAGATTCAAGGATTAAGAGGGTGTTGACCACTCCATATAATCCACAATAGAATGGAGTTGTAGAAAAGGAAGAATAGAATGATTATGGAAGCAGCAAGGGCAATGCTTCATGATCAAGATCTTCCTATGCATCTATGGGAAGAAGCTGCAAGGGAAGTTGTGTATGTACAGAATCATACTCTGCATAGAGTACTTGAGAACAAGACAGTAGAAGAAGCCTTCTCCAGAAAGAAACCAAAAGTCAGCCATCTCAGAATATTTGGTTTCCCAATGTACATACACATTCCAAAAGAGAAGAGGATGAAGTTAGAACCTTCGGGAAAGAAGGGTATATTTATGGGATATAGTGAAAGCTCGAAGGCTTACAAAATATATTTCCCATGATTCAAGAAGATCGACATCAGTAGCGATGTAACATTCGACGAAGACTCAACTTACAACAAATCCCGAAAACTACCTAATGAAGACATTGAAGAACCAGAAGTACCCAAGATCTGAGACACGACAATGAATGAAGCAACTCCACAAGAAGATTGAGAAATAGAAGAACCTCAGGAACCTGTAGATCCACCCTATGAGAAGAATTCTTACTAAATAAAACCAGCATGGGTATGAGAGGCTATCCTATATGCAGAGAGATATGGCACTCCAGAAGTAATACATAGAGAAAGGAAGAGACCTAGGCCATACTCCAAGTATGTAGCCCTATTGTGTGACATCATTCACAAAGAACCTTCCAACTACGAGGAAGAAGCTGAGAAGAAAGAATGGAAGGATGTCATGATAGAAGAATACTAGTCGATCATGAAGAATGATGACGATGATGTGGTCCTAAGACCAGTAGGGAAGTTTGTTGTGACTTCCAAGTGGATCTACAAGATCAAGTATGTTGCAGATCGCAGCATAGATAAATATAATACAAGATTTGTGGCACGTGGCTTCCCCCAGAAGGAAGGGATAGATTATGAAGAAAATTTTGCACCTGTAGCCAAATACACTTCGATCAGATCAATACTTGCTTTGGCTGTCATGATGAAATGGAAGATACACCAGATGGATGTCAAGACCGCATCCTTGAATGGTGTAGTGGAAGAGGAAGTGTATGTGGAGCATCCACTCGGATTGGAGACACATGATAGGGAGACTCATGTGTGCAAATTGAAGAAGGACTTGTACGGTTTGAAACAGAAACCCAGGACATGGTATGGCCAAATTGACAACTTCCTAACTAGTTTGGGCTTTACCAAGAGTAAAGCGGATTCCATCCTTTACTACAAGGTTGAGGAAGGGAACCCAATGATACTCCTACTGTATGTAGATGACCTATTTGTGGCAGGTGAGGATGGGTTGATTGATAACATGAAGAGGAATTGTGTTGCTGATTTTGATATGAAGGACTTAGGTATGATGCACTAGTTTCTAGGCATGGAGTTGTGGCAGAGTGTAGATGGAATATTCCTTGGACAAGGGAAGTATGCAGTGGAGATCCTAAAGAGGTTCAGCATGATGGACTGCAAGGCCATGGCCACACCTATGGAATCCAACCTGAAGCTATTGAGTGATGCTTCATCAGAGTTGGTTCATGCCATGATCTATCATTAGATGATTGGATCTTTGATGTACCTAACGAATATGAGACCAGACATTTGCTTTGTTGTGAACACATTGATCCAGTTCCTAACGAATCTGAGACATGTTCACCTGATTGTTGCAAAGCATATTCTAAGGTACTTAAAGGGTACAGTTGATTATGGGCTCAAGTATGATGTGAATCAGAAGATTAACCTAAAGGGTTATGTGGATTCATATTGGGAAAGAAGTTCCATTAATATGAAGAGCACTTCAGGGTGCCACTTCAGTATGGGATCAAGTTTGATCTCTTGGCTTAGCAGGAAGCAGTTCTACGTGGCATTGAGTACAACTGAAGCAGAGTATGTTGCATCTTGTTAGGCTAGGTGTGAGGCAGTATGGCTCAAGAAACTACTATTTGATTTGTTTGATCTCCAATTGGATGCTACTTGTATATATTGCGACAACCAGAGTTTTGTGAAGTTGTCTAAGAACCCGATGTTCCATGACAAGTCAAATCATATCGAGATCAAGTATCACTATATCATGGATATGGTGTAGAGAGGAGCAGTGAAGCTCCAGTATGTTAAGACGGACGAGTAGATAGTCGATGTAATCAACAATATATTAGCTAGAGTGAAGTTTGAGTACTTCAAAGAGAAGCTTGGTGTTCTTCAGATCGAGGTTCCTTCCAAGGGGAAGTGATCAGTCCAGAAGACGCAGATACACATGAATCCTTTTTGACATGGTGGTAGGATAGGTCCTCCCATGGTCGTTGATGTAAGTGTTGGAGACTTTTCGACATGGTGGTATGCTAGGTCCTCCCATGGTCGTTAATGTAAGTGTTGAAGCCTTTTCGACATGGTGGTAGGCTAGGTCCTCCCATGGTTGTTGATGAAAGTGTTGGAGGCTTTCCGACATGGTGGCTGGCTAGTTCCTCCCATGGTTATTGATGTGAGTGTTCGAGCCTTTTCGACATGGTGGCAGGCTAGGTCCTCCCATGGTTGTTGATGTAAGTGTTGGAGCTTTTCTGACATGGTGGTAGGTTGGTATTCCCATGGTCATTGATGTAAATGTTGATCCTTTCCTAAATGGTGGTAGGTTTTTCCTCCCATGCCGGTGGATGTAAGTGTTGTGTTATGTGTATCTGTATTGTGCTCTGATTGACGATGAGATGATCTAAAGATAATGATGTAATTGTAGGATCCTACAGGTTTTGCAGGAGGCATATAATAATTCCTGGGATGTACCTACTTGATGGCTTGCTCACAGAGATGATGAATACCTACATGGAGGCTAGGCCTATATCCAGCATGAAAAAGGTTTGGCTCTGTAGAAATTCCTATGATGAGTATATTTGAAGAGATAACACCATTTGCTCGAGATAGCGGCAGCAGTGATGATGATGATCCAACTTTGATAATGATCCAGTGATGAATACTTATGTCGATGAACTATGTCAATATAATACCTTCCTATTTAAGAGGGAGTGTTCATGTATTTGTAACTTCGGAATGTATTCACTTGTATATTTCATATTGTATTTCACTATACCCCAACAAAGATGTTTGTTCCCCCAATCGGGAAAGTCATTAATGTAATTAAGTCATGTAAATTCATTGATGTTAACCCTTCATTGCATGTCAGGGAATTAGACCCCTCAATTCAGTTGTATTAGGGTTATTAGACTCTCCTAGAGAAATCGGACTTGTAGGGAAAATATCAAGTGGAAATTAGGTATAAATAGAGAGTGGGGCTCTTTGTTTGACACACACACCCACTCATCAATAGTGCATGAGTGAGAGAGGAGTAGCTTGCACAAGTGAGAGAGAGAACAGTTGTTGGAGATCATCTTTGTACTTTTGGGTTTTACTTTTTCTATTGGTGCTCATTCTATCTCGAAGGAACTTGTGTGGTTTTCTCCTTTATGGTTTCCGCAAGAGAAAATATTTGTGTCTCTTGTCTCTTTTGATTATTGTTGTGCATTTTATTCTCTCAGATAATATCCTAGATCATATTGATTAAATGATAAAAATCCAACACATAGTGCATCTTGACTCAAGTGCTCAGCAGAAGTAGTTTATTGGTGCACACAAAATTTGGGTCACCAAGGTCATGAACAAGCAAGACCGGTGTGCAGGTATGAACAATATATATATATATATATTAAAAAATAACAAATTAATTGGAATTTAATAAATGTGTTTGTACATTATATATATATATGATGTTTTTTATTCAATGCATGTTTTTGGGGTATGTTTCCTATTATCACTCCAGGAAACTCCTCTAGGTTGTAGCTCGAGGATGCCTGGTAACTTAAAATATTTTTAGGGTTTTCTGATATGGATCAAGTCAGGTGACTTACATAACCTCCCACTCTCAAGACATGAATGAAGCTCACTCAATTACAAGGTTTTTAGTTATAGCTTGTTCAGTAGTTTGACAAAAAGGTGTAGGGATGGAGAACTCATCAGGCTGGCAAACTTACACACAAAATAGATGCATATAAATGGATAAATCCTGACAAGGATGGTACTTATAAATCAAATCACATTAACTCACAAATAGGATGACAGCTATTAGCTATTAATCAACTTGAAAATCACCTAAATGCACATTCAGGCATAAGCACAGCAAATATAAAGATGATGGCTGAACAAATCATAACAAAAGAGCTTATATTTAGAATAAACAAGATGAGACGCTTGATAATAGAATAGGCTTGCAAATCCCCAATGTCGAACCTTTATTATAAAAAATCACGGGCTTTATAGCCTTCTACAAAAATGATAGAGCCTGAAAATCCGATTTGTTTACACAAAAAATACTCAGAAGTGATAGTTTTTCTGATTAGGGCTTCAAACCCTTGCTAACTATTTGTCTATCTATTGTGAATATCTAGTTCACTGAGCGAAATTTTAATAACTGAAGTGGTTGCTGATAATCACCACTGTTGGTTCAGTGTAAGATTGTTGTCAACAGCCAGTGTTTCGGTAGTTTACTGAAGTGGCCTTTCTTGCTTAAATCATCGTATTTTTCTACCTTCTCGTCAATCAGATGCTCTAACCTCTAGCCCATCGGCACCTTAGACCAGAATGCTGCCATTGTTTCGAAGGTGAAACAAACAAATTTTATCACTGGTGGAGGTCTTTTGACGAAGGAGTCGAAGCTTTAGTTCTCTATGTCATCGTTACTGCGGAGGAGCTTAGTTTTAAATTCGTCAATCTGTAGTTCTTAGTTCCCCTGATCGTCAATGAATTCCTATTGTCACGCTATCAGAATGACTATTGATTGATCGGAGACCTTATCTATTTGTCTTCCTCCGTTTCGGCTCCTTAGTGGACTAACTCGCCGATCTGTACCGATTTGTAGCCCTTAGTTCTTCCAATCGCCGATGCGTTTCTATTGTTTGATCGAAAACCTTAGTTAGTTTGCCTCGCACCATTGCGGCTCCT
Source organism: Pseudotsuga menziesii (assembly GCA_001517045.1). Taxonomy (NCBI): domain Eukaryota; kingdom Viridiplantae; phylum Streptophyta; class Pinopsida; order Pinales; family Pinaceae; genus Pseudotsuga; species Pseudotsuga menziesii. Next base: position 18,569 of record LPNX011073555.1, on the reverse strand, counting down.
TGGTGGACTATTGTGCCGATGATTAGTGTTTTCAAGTTCCGATGCGTAGTCCTTAGTTCCTCTGATCGCCGATGATTTTATGTTGTGGCAGAACTCGTAGTCAGTTTGTTTCCCGCCATTGCGGCTCTCTAGTGAACTATCTTGCTGACGGTTTATGTTTTCAAGCTCCGACATGTAGTCTTTTGTTCTCCTGATCGCCGATGATTTTCCGTAGTGAACTAAAACTCTGAAATGTCGGTGTAATAAACAACTACACCTCCGATCACTGTTTAAAAAATGTTCCGATGGCAGTAAAAGGTTTTAGCAATATGCCTAACCGCCGAAGGGGTTTTCCACCTGTTATTTATATTCCATAGTTCGGTGGCTAATGACATGTTCTGATCCTCACCTAAGCCACCAAAAGCTACAACTTGTGAAATTTTAATCAAAAAGGAGGCTTTTAAACTGTTAGTGACATTCATATCCCTTCTTACATGAATTAAATTCTTCATACGAAAATAAATTATTTGGGAGATAACATCTGGCTCCTACTTATGGATGGGAACCTCCCAGTGAGGTCCCAAGAACCCCAGACCAAAATGCCTTTCCCTAAAAGCAGCTAAGTAAATTAACACTATCCTTTATTGTTCCATTGGGCATGGACTCTTATTCTGAAAACAAAATAACCTACTATCTACTAATTTACAATCATAAGGCTTCAAAGCCTCAAATAAAATAGAGCTTTAAGAACCGCCCATTTACTGGGCCATCAAATACCTCTTCACCTTCTAGATTCTGCAATTTGAAGGTGTTATTCTTATGTACCTGGGCTATCACAAAAGGGAAAATCCATAAAGAGTCAAATTTTCCATGTTTCCCCTTGTCATGTCTGACAGCATCCCACTTGAGGACCCAATCTCTGACCTGGAATTTATATGCCTTTGCTCTTTTGTCAAACATGCCCTTTATCTTCTGTTGATGAGCTTCTAATTTTCCTACAACCTGCTCCCTTATCTGCTGTAACTCCACCAAATCCATCATCCTTCTCATCCTATCATTTGGTTCATCCTCCTCTTCCTGAAAGAAATTTTCCACTGGAAGGATGAGCTGGATAGGAAAGATTGCCTTAGTGCCATAAACTAGTTTGAATGGAGAAGTCCCTATGGATCTTTTGTCTATCACCCTATCAGCACATAAAGCAAAATTAAGCTTTGAATCCCGGCTTTTCTCATTTGTCTCTAGCAACTTCCTAATGATTCTGACTAAGCTTTTGTTGGATGACTCAGCCAGGCCATTGCCTTGTGCTTAATAGGATGTGGAGTGCACCAGTTGAATACCCATTGATTCACACATTTTAACTAATGCCCCAGCCTTGAAAGCTGGTGCATTATCAGTTACTAACCTTACTGGGCAACCAAACCTGCTGAAGATGTTCTCATATAAGAATCTCATGATGACTTGGTGAGTGGCATTTCTAGTGGGTACTGCTTCTATCCATTTGGTAAAGTAGTCAGTGGCTACTAAGATCCATTTATGGTGTCCACTCGAACATGGATTTATTTCACGTATGAAATACAAACCCCATTGTTGGAAAGGCCCATTCGCTATAACCAGCCTAAGAGGGGCAAGGATTTGAGCTGCTGCTTCCCTATAAATATTTGACATTGGTCACAAGCCCTTACAAAAGTGCACACCTCAGCAAAGAGGACTGGCCAATAGTATCATGCTTTTAAGATAAAGGGGTCATGGTTTTCCAGTAGTGGTGGCCTCCACATGTATTGGAATGAAAGTGATGCATGACCTGCTCTGCTTCTTCTTTATCTAGACACCTTAACAAAATCCCAGACCGATCCCTCCAGTACAACAGTTTGTCAATTATGCAAAACTTAACATATTTCAACTTAAGAGCTTGTGCTTGGTTAGGAGTGAGATCAGGAGAAACTTCTAATTTAAGCAAAAATTGAATGATACCTGAGTACCACTCACATGAAGATATGTTCTTAGCTACTGGTGGACTGTTATTATGATCTTGATTTACTTTTGTTTCAGCTGCTACCATAGCCTACACCTTTGCTGATCTAACACATGTGAAATCTATTCCCATCAGTTCACAGTTTTCTTTGGCCATGAGTTTGGCCAGACCTAATCCCTTTACTAGCTTGGTGGGTTTCACCTCTACATCAAACTCAATGAGTTTGTCAATCCACTTAGCTCTCTTCCCATCAATGTCAGGCTAAGTCAAAACATCTTTCACAGCAGCTGAAGGGACAAACGCAATGACCTTTGCATGGAGAATATAGATTCTGAAAGTCTTCAAAGATTTTATGAGAGCATAAGCCTGCTTCTTAATTGGGTCATACGTCAGCTCAGCATCTCTCAGGGTTCTGCCGAAGAAAGCAATTGGATGATCAAGACCTTCATCATTCTCTTGTAATAGTACAACTGCCACTGTGTCATAAGATGCAAAAGAGAAAATGTAAAAGCCCTTGGTGTAGTCGGGACTAATCAGGGTTGGGGTCTCCATGATGGAATTCTTAATGTATTCAAAATAATTTCTTGCCTGGTCAGTCCACTTGCTTTCTGCATCCTTTTTTAGCATGACTGTGATATGCTTTACCAGCTCAAAGAAATTTGGAATGAACCTTGTGACAAAATTTGTCTTGCCTAAAAAGGACCAAATGTCTCTTTTTGACCTTGGTATTGACAGGTGTTGAATTGCCTCCACTCTTACAGGATCGATCTTTACACCTTCAGTTGAGACTATGTGGCCTAGGAGATTTCCTTCATTGAGTGCAAACTGGGATTTCTTGGGGTTCAGTGATATTCCATACCTTCTGCACTTCAGAAATACCTTCCTTAAATGCTGCAAGTGGTCGTGATGGCTGTGAGAGTAACCTGTTAAGTCATCCAAATATATCAGCACAAATTTATCTTTTAGCCCTACAAAAGCTAGGTCCATAGCTCTCTGAAAAGTAGCCCCAGCATTCATAAGCACAAATGTCATTTTAGCATACATGAAGGTGCCCTAGGGGGTGGTAAAGGCAGTCTTCTCTTAGTCATCTGGGTGCACAACAACTTGGTTGTATTCAGAGAAGCCATTAAGGAAGGACATGACCCTGGCCCCTGAGACTTTCTACAGCAAATGTTCCATCTTGGGCAGTGGATAGTTGTCTTTTTTGGAACACTTGTTCAAGTTTCTAAAATCCACACACAACCTGATTTCTCCATTTTTCTTTCTTACCACTACTAGATTTGCAATCCACTTGGAATACCTGAGGGGGATTATGATATTGGCTTTAAGGAGATTATGGATCTCTTTCTCAATCACTTGTAATAGAAGAGGGCTTATGGGTCTCAGCTTCTGTTTGAAAGGAATGGTGTCCTTCTCCAAAGGAATTCTGTGCTGGATGATATTGGTGTCATAATTTTTTAGGTCACTATACTCCCAGGAAAAAACATCAGCAAACTCTTTTATCAAGCTACAAAATTTAGACTTCTAATCAACATTCAACCCAATGGAAAGATTTATCAGTTTAGGATGGCTTTGACTGCCTATGTTGTGCTCTTGGATAGCAGGGTCTAGCTCCTTTTTGGCAGGCTTGAGAGGGATTTCATTGTGATCAAACAGTTCTTCCAGTGGTACTAGACCTTAGGGTATGTAGTTGCTGGGCAATTGGACAATATTTTGCTTAGTCACTTTATCTCTTAGCTTGAGCTGCTTGGATTCCCCCATGTTAAGGTTTTCCTGGTCTATGTGTATGTCAGAGAATTCATCCACTAACTAAAGGAATTTACTAAGCTCCTCATCATTCTCAAACACCCTCAAAAATTTTACATTGTCTAGCAGAGAGGGTTTGTACTTGACCTGAACATCATAGTTGAGCTTAGGGGGTAAAGGAGGAACAAACAGACTTGTAGATATGGCTAGGGAATCATCCAGGTGATTCAAATCCCTAGGAATATATGACAGTTCAAAAAACATAAAGGAGTCTCTAAGTTTCCATACCTCGTCCCTGTAGGCCTTCAATCTGATATTTTTTGTCTAAGAAGTGTTGTTGACCTGTTGTATGATGAGGTCTGCGTCCCCAAAAATCTTCATGCACATGATCCCCATCTCCTTGGCAGCTTTAACTCATAGCAGCAAGGCTTCATATTCTGCTACCATGTTTGTGGTTTTGAAATCAATCTTATAAGACAGGTGAATATTTTCCTTAGATGGGGAGATCAAGACTACACCTGCGCCTACTGAGTTTTGAGCACTAGCCCCATCAAAGTACATGGTCCATATCGCTGTTGTGAATTCTTCGGGATGCTGACGGGCGGGCTCAGTGAGCTGAACTGATGTCTGTTGATTATCATCTATTTGCAAAATGCAAGACCCAAAATCAGTGTCCACCGTGTAGATGGGGTTATTTACTGAGTGGCTCTCCTTGCTTATAATGTATGCTAGCTGATTTTCCCTGTACAGCCTCTTAGTCTCCCCTCCAAACATGGGAATGGTGGTATACGTGAGATCCATATGAAGGGTACCACCTAATCTTTTGCTCCATGACCGGGACAGCAAGAGACCAAATTTTGCAGGAATATCAGCCACTACGATGTCCATCGTTACGCTTTTCAAAGGTAGCTGAGTTAAATTTATAGCAATGTCTTTGATGAGGCCCAAGCACTTGACCTTCTAGGAGTCAAAGGAGAATAAATCATGGTAGGGCTTGGTAATGCTGAGGTCGATCTCATCCATCACAACGTTTGGAATTAGGTTATGAGAGGCTCCTGAATCCAGCAGACAGTTATGGAGGATTTTATCATGGATGTTCAAGGATATATAGAATGGTGGGTAGGAGTCCTTTAGGTCTTCGATCATGGGGCCCAGGGTTGCAATAGGCTTGTCATCTTGCAGGTTCACAAAGTCAATGTCAATGTGCACCTTGGGCTGAAGGGAATTTAGAATGGAGGTTTTAAATACATCATTCTTCATCAACTCAATTAAAGGGAAAGGGATTTTCAATTTTTGAATTTCAGACTCAATGTTGAAGGAATAATGCAACCTGTCTGGAAACCTTACCTCATGAGCTATAGGTTTGATTTGGACTTGATCAGGTGTGGCTGAAGGTGCTGGTTTATGCAATGCTTTGGATGGAACAGCCACTTTCTTTGGTAAAACAAAAGCCTTTCTAGCAGGTGCAGCAAGCTGCTTGATAGGCACAGCATTCTTCTTGAGGGGAGCAACCAACCTAGACCTCAGTTGGTAACCTCCCTGACTATCAGCCTGATAGATAGCCTCTTCAGTGATCTGCTCATCAATCAGGGCTTCCTCATATTATGCCTGTGTCAGAAAAGAATAGTCCACCTCATCCTCCATGCAGTGAATATTGTCTTCAGCTTCTCCTTCTTCTTCAATGAATTCTGGCTCTTCTTCTAATACATCATTTTGAAATGGATCCCTTATCCTCTAGTCTTCCCCTTGATCTCTCTCCCTTCTGATAATCTGAATAGGGGGCTTTCCTCTTCTATAAGGAACAAAGTTTGGGTTTCGAGGAGCAAAGTCACTTGGCCCCTTACCCCTCACCGGCAGATATCCTTGGTCCTTCAATTTAGACATTTCAGTAGTCATTTTATCTAAAAGTTTGGTCATTGTTTCAATCTTGTTCTCTGATGTAGAAGCCCCACTATAGTCTACTGGCTGCTTTCTCATGTCTACCTTCCCTCTTACCTTCTAAGATGCCAGAATGTTTGACTCTACCTCTAGGGCAGCATCATGCATGAGTGATAAGGAGGCAGACCTCCTTTCTCTAAAAAGTAGGCAGAAGTCAGAGTCGAAGTCATTTGCATAAGTTATAATAGCTGAGGTATCGGTGGGCTTAATCTCGGTGGGGATCTTGCTGTACATGTTGTTGAATCTCTTGGTAATGTTTGAGACAGACTCCCCATTTTCTCTTTTCAGGTTGCTGAATTCTATGATATAGTAGAGGTGGTCTCTCCTATCTCCCCAATTCTTTAGGAAAATGTCATCTAGGGCCTCTATGCCTGCTACTCACCTAGCAGGCAATTCCTTAAACCACTTCCTACCCTGGCCATCTAGGATTTGCAAAAAAACCCTAGTCCATACATCTTCTTGTTCTATGTTAATATTTTCAGCATAGCTGTAAAACGCCTCTAGATGTTCTTCAACAGTGAAATCTCCTTCCCCTGTAAAATTAGGCATATACTTGAGGTAATCCCAGGTAGGCATGGCTGCGATTGGATTTGGTAAAATTAGGGGCGCATACCTAGCTACCAGGATCCTTTCCATCTTGGTCAATTGAGGGGTAGCCATATTGGAAATGGGTATGGACAGGGATGTGGAAGGCAGCACTAATGAAAATATTTTCTGAGAAGGAGGTGGTATACTTATCTCAATGGAGTCACTAGGGATTGGATCTTCACAAGCAGCAGTGATTGAAGATGCCTAAGCCCTAGATTTTTCGGATGTATCTAAAAATTTCTGGGAATTAAGAGTTTCAACAAAATAAATAACACTAGAAATATTTCTTGAAATACCTGATTTAGCTTTTAGTGCAGCACTGCTAGTCTGTCTTAGTAAAGCCCTAGCTTTCCTCAAGACTTCTTATAGATCTGAAACGGGTGTTGTTGGTGGCCCCTTTATGTTTTCTCTGGTACTTTGTCTTCTTGAAGCCACCTTATATCAATGGAGTCACCAGATAGATGATTAAAACCATAATAATGTCCAAGCCTTGTCTATCATCAAAACATGGATCTATGTCGTCTCCCAGGGAAGCTGAGCTTCAATCTCCTCTCCCCGGCAATGGTGCCACTTTGTTATCACTCCAGGAAACTCCTCTAGGTTGTAGCTCAAGGATACCTGGTAACTTAAAATGTTTTTAGGGTTTTCTGATATGGATCAAGTCAGGTGACCTGCATAACCTCCCACTCTCAAGACATGCATGAAGCTCACTCAATTACAAGGCTTTTAGTTACAACTTGTTCAGTAGTTTGACAAAAAGGTGCAGGGATGGAGAACTCATCAGGCTGGCAAACTTACATACAAAACATATGCATATAAATGGCTAAATCCTGACAAGGATGGTACTTATAAATCAAATCACATTAACTCACCAATAGGATGACAGCTATTAGCTATTAATCAACTTGAAAATCACCTAAATGCACATTCAGGCATAAGCACAGCAAAGATAAAGATGATGGCTAAACAAACCATAACAAAAGAGCTTATATTTAGAATAAACAAGATGAGACACTTGATAATAGAATAGGATTTCAAATCTCCGAAGTCTAACCTTTATTATAAAATCAATCATGGGCTTTATATCCTTCTACAAAAATGACAGATCCTGAAAATCCGATCTGTTTACACAAAAAATACCCAGAAGTGATAGTTTTTCTGATTAGGGCTTCAAATCCTTGCTAACTATTTGTCTATATATTGTGAAGATCCATTTCACTGAGTGAACTTTTAATAACTTAAGTGGTTGTTGATAATCACCACTGCTGGTTCAGTGTAAAATTGCCGCCAACAACCATTGTTTCGACGGTTTACTGAAGTGGCCTTTCTTGCTTAAATCGCCAGATTTTTCTACCTTGTCGCCGTGGTCGCTAATCGGACGATCTAACCTCTAGCCCTTCGGCACCTTAGACCGAAATGCTGCCACTTTATTATAGGTGGAACGAACAAATTTTATCTCTGCCGAAAGTCTTTTGACAGAGGAGTCAGAGCTTTAGTTCTCTGTGCTGCCGTTACTGCGGAGGAGCTTAGTTTTAAATTTGTCGATCTGTAGTTCTTAGTTCCCCCGATCACCAATGATTTCCTATTGTCACGCTATCAGAATGACTATTGATTGATCAGAGGCCTTGTCTATTTGTTTTCCTCCGTTTCAGCTCCTTAGTGGACTAACTCGCCAATCTGTAGCCCTTACTTCTTTCGATCATCAATGAGTTTCTATTGTTTGATCAGAAGCCTTAGTCAATTTTCCTCCCGCCACTGCGGCTCCCTAGTGGACTATTGTGCCGACGATTAGTGTTTTCAAGTTCCGACGCGTAGTCCTTAGTTCCTCTGATCATCGATGATTTTATGTTGTGGCTGAACTTGTTGTCAGTTTGTTTCCCGCCGTTGCGGATCCCTAGTGAACTATCTTGCTGACAGTTTATGTTTTCAAGCTCCGACATGTAGTCTTTTGTTCTCCCAATCGCCGATGATTTTCCGCAGTGGCGGCACCACAGTGAACTAAAACTTTGAAACGTCGGTGTAATAGAGGACTACACCTCCGATCACTGTTTAAAAAATGTTCTGATGGCAATAAAAAAAATTAGCAATATGCCTAACCGCCGAAGTGGTTTCCCACCTGTTATTTATCTTCCATCTTTCAGTGGTTAATGAGGTGTTATGATCCTTTCCCAAGCCACCGAAAGCTACAACTTGTGAAATTTTTATCGAAAACAGAGGCTTTCAAACTGTTAGTGACATTCATATCCCTCATTGTGTGAATTAAATTCTTCATACAAAAATAAATTATTTTGGGAGATAACATCTGGATCCTACTTGGGGATGGGAACCTCCCAGTGAGGTCCCAAGAACCCCAGACCAAAATTCCTTTCCCTAAAAGCAGCTAAGTAACTTAACACTATCCTTTATTGTTCCATTGGGCATGGAGTCTTATTCTGAAAACAAAATAACCTACTATCTACTAATTTACAATCATAAGGCTTTAGAGCCTCAAATAAAATAGAGCTTCAAGAACCGGCCATTTACTGGGCCATCAAATACCTCTTCACCTTCTAGATTCTACAATTTGAAGGTGTTATTCTTATGTACCTGGGCTATCACAAAAGGGCCAACCCATAAAGATTCAAATTTTCCATGTTTCCCCTTGTCCTGTCTGACAGCATCTCACTTAAGGACCCTTTGCTCTTTTGCCAAACATGCCCTTTATCTTTTGTTGATGAGCTTCTGATTTTCCTACAAATTACTCCCTTAGATGTTGTAACTCCACCAAATCCATCATCCTTCTCATCATATCATTTGGTTCATCCTCCTCTTCCTGAAAGAACTTTGCCACTGGAAGGATGAGCTGGATAGGAAAGATGGCCTCAGTGCCATAAACTAGTTTGAATGGAGAAGTCCCTATGGATCTTTTGTCTATCACCCTATCATCCCATAAATAAAACTTAAGCTTTGAATCCTAGCTTTTCTAATTTGTCTCTAGCAACTTTCTAATGATTCTGACTAATCTTTTGTTGGATGACTCAGCCAGGCCATTGCCTTGTGGGTAATAGGATGTGGAGTGCACTAGTTGAATACCCATTGATTCACACATTTTAACTAATGCTCCGGCCTTGAAAGCTGGTGCATTATCAGTTACTAACCTTACTGGGCAACCAAACCTATTGAATATGTTCTCATATAAGAATCTCATGATGACTTGATGAGTGGCATTTCTAGTGGGTACTGCTTCTATCCATTTGGTAAAGTAGCCAGTGGCTACTAAGATCCATTTATGCTGTCCACTGGAAGATGGATTTATTTCACGTATGAAATCCAGACCCCATTGTTGGAAAGGCCCATTCACTATAAATGGCCTAGGGGGCAAGGATTTGAGCTGCTAGTTCCCTATAAATCTTTGACATTGGTCACAGGCCCTTACAAAAGTGCACACATTAGTAAAGAGGACTGGCCAATAGTATCTTGCTTTTAAGATCTTGTGGGTTGTGGTTTTCCAGTAGTGGTGGCCTCCACATGTACTGGAATGAAAGTGATGCATGACCTGCTCTGCTTCCTCTTTATCTAGACACCTTAACAAAATCCCAGACGGATCCCTCCAGTACAGCAGTTTGTCAATTATGCAAAACTTAACAGATTTCAACTTAAGAGCTCGTGCTTGGTTAGGAGTGAGATCAGGAGAAACTTCTAATTTAAGAAAAAATTGAATGATACCTAAGTACCACTCACATGAAGATATGTTCTCAGATACTGGTGGACTATTATTCTGAACTTAATTTACTTCTGTTTCAGTTGCTACCATAGTCTGCACCTTTGCTAATCTGACACATGTGAAATTTATTCCCATCAGTTCACAGTTTTCTTTGGCCATGAGTTTGACCAGACCTAATCCCTTTACCAGCTTGGTGAGTTTCACCTCTACATCAAACTCAATGAGTTTGGAAATCCACTTAGCTCTCTTCCCATCAATGTCAGGCTGAGTCAAAACATCCTTCACAGTAGCTGAAGGGACATACGCAATGACCTTTGCATGGAGAATATAGATTCTGAAAGTATTCAAATATTTTATGAGAGCATAATCCTGCTTCTAAATTGAGACATACTTCAGCTTAGCATCTTTCAGGGTTATTCTGAAGAAAGAAATTGGATGATCAATACCTTCATCATTCTTTTGTAATAGTACAGCTACCACTGTGTCATACGATGCAAAAGAGAAAATGTAAAAACCCTTAGTGTAGTCGGGACTAATCAGGGTTGGGGCCTCCATGATGGATTTCTTAATTTCATCAAAAGAGTTTCTTGCCGAGTCAGTCCACTTGATTTTTGCATCCTTTTTTAGCATGACTGTGATTTGGTTTACCAACTCAAAGAAATTTGGAAAGAACCTTGTGAAAAAATGTATCTTGCCTAAAAAGTATTGAATGTCTCTTTTTGACCTTGGTATTGATAGCTGTTGAATTGCCTCCACTCTTACCGGATCGATCTTTACACCTTTAGCTGAGACTATGTGGCCTAGGAGCTTTCCTTCATTGAGTGCAAACTGGGATTTCTTGGGGTTCAATGATATTCCATACCTTCTGCACTTCAGAAATACCTTCCTTAAATGCTGCAAGTGATCGTGATGGCTATGAGAGTAACCTGTTAAGTCATCCAAATATATCAGCACAAATTTATCTTTTAGCCCTACAAAAGATAGGTCCATAGCTCTCTGAAAAGTATCGCTAGCATTCATTAGCCCAAATGGCATTTTAGCATACATGAAGGTGCCCTAGGGGGTGGTAAAGGAAGTATTCTCTTGGTCATCTAGGTGCACAACAACTTGGTTGTATCCAGAGAATCCATCAAGGAAGGACATGACCCTGGCCCCCGAGACTTTCTGCAGTAGATGTTCCATCTTGGGCAGTGGATAGTTGTCTTTTTTGGAAGACTTGTTCAGGTTTCTAAAATCCACATACAACCTGATTTCTCCAATTTTCTTTCTTACCACTACTATATTTGCAATACACTTGGAATACCTAAGGGGGATTATGATCTTGGCTTTGAGGAGCTTGTGGATCTCTTTCTCAATCAGTGGTAATAGAAGAGGGCTGATGGCTCTCATCTTCTGTTAGAAAGGAATGGTGTCCTTCTCCAAAGGAATTCTGTGCTGGATGATATTGGTGTCATAAGTTTTTAGGTCACTATACTCCCAGGAAAAAACATCAGCAAACTCTTTTATCAAGCTACAAAATTTAAACTTCTAATCAGCATTCAACCCAGTGGAAAGATTTATCAGTTTAGGATGGCTTTGGCTGCCTATGTTGTGCTCTTGGATAGCAGGGTCTAACTCCTTTTTGGCAGGCTTGAGAGGGATGTCATTGTAATCAAATAGTTCTTCTAGTTGTACTAGACCTTGGGGTATGTAGTTGCTGGGAAATTGGACAATATTGTGCTCAGTCACTTTATCTTTTAGCTTGAGCTTCTTGGATTCCTCCATGTTAAGGTTTTCCTGGTCTATGTGTATGTCAGAGAATTCATCCACTAACTGAAGGTATTTACTAAGCTCCTCATCATTCTCAAACACCCTCCAAAATTTTACATTTCTTGGCAGAGAGGGTCTGTTCTTGACCTGAACATCATAGCTGAGCTTAGGGGGTAAAGGAGGAACAAACAGACTTGCAGAGATGGCCAGGGAATCAGCCAAGTGATTCAAATCCCTATGAATATATGACAGTTCAAAAAACATAAAGGAATCTCTAAGTTTCCATACCTCATCCCTGTAGGCCTTCAATCTGATATTTTTCGTCTGAAAAGTGTTGTTGACCTGCTATATGATGAGGTCTGTGTCCCCAAAAATCTTAATGCACATGATCCCCATCTCCTTGAAAGCTTTAACTCCTAGAATCAAGGCTTCATATTCTGCTACGTTGTTCGTGGTTTTGAAATCAAGCTTATAAGACAGGCAAATATTTTCCTTAGATGCAGAAATCAAGACTACACCCGTGCCTGCTGAGTTTTGGGCGCTATCCCCATCAAAGTACATGGTCCAAATCGCTGTTGTGACTTCTTCGGGTTGCTAACGGGTGGGCTCAGTGAGCTGAACTGATGTATGGTTATGATCATCTATTTGCAAAATGCAAGACCCAAAATCGGTGTCCACCACGTAGATGGGGTGATTTACTGAGCGACTCTCCTTGCTTATAATGTATGCTAGCTGATTTTCCCTATACAGCCTCTTAGTCTCCCCTCCAAACATGGGAATGGCGGCATACGTGAGATCCATATGAAGGGTACCACCTAATCTTTTGCTCCATGACCGGGATAGCAAGACGCCGAATTTTGGAGGAATATCAGCCACTACGATGTCAATCATTACACTTTTCGAAGGTAGTTGAGTTAAATTTACAGCAAGGTCTTTGATGAGGCCCAAGCACTTGACCTTCCTGGAGTCAAAGGGGAATAAATCATGGTAGGGCTTGGTAATGTTGAGGCCAATCTCATCCATCAGAGCCTTTGGCATTAGGTTATGAGAGGCTCCTGAATCCAGCAGATAGTTATGGAGGATTTTATCATGGATGTTCAAGGATATATAGAATGGTGGGAAAGAGTCCTTTAGGCCTTCAATCATGGGGCCCAGGGTTACAATAGGCTTGTCATCTTGCGGGTTCACAAATTCAGTGTCAATGTGCACCTTAGGCTGAAGGGAATTCAGAATGGAGGTTTTAAATGCATCATTCTTCATCAACTCAATTAAAGGGAAAGGGATTTTGAATTTTTGAATTTTAGACTCAAGGTTGAAGGAATAATGCAGCCTATCTGGAAACCTTACCTCATGAGCTGTAGGTTTGAGTTGGACTTGATTAGGTGTGGCTGAAGGTGCTATTTTATGCAATGCTTTGGATGGAACAACCACTCTCTTTGGTAAAACAACAGCCTTTCTAGCAGTTGCAGCAGGCTGCTTGATAGGTATAGCATTCTTCTTGAGGGGAGAAACCAACCTAGACCTCAGTCGATAACCTCCCTGACCATTAGCCTGATAGATAGCCTCTTTAGTGATCTGCTCATCAATCAGGGCTTCCTCATATTCTGCCTGTGTTAGAAAATATTAGTCCACCTCATCCTCCATGTAGTGAATATTGTCTTCAGCTTCTCCTTCTTCTTCAATGAATTCTAGCTCTTCTTCTAATACAGCATTTTGAAATGGAGCCCTTATCCTCTGGTCTTCCCCTTGATTTCTCTCCCTTCTGAGAATCTAAACAGGGGGGTTTCCTCTTCTATAAGGAACAAAATTTGGGTTTCGAGGAGAAAAGTCACTTGGCCCCTTACCCCTCACCAGCAAATGTCCTTGGTCTTTCAATTTAGACATTTTAGCAGTCAGGTTATTTAAAAGTTTGGTCATTTTTTCATTCTTGTTCTCCAATGCAAAAGCCCCACTATAGTCTACTGGCTGCTTTCTCTTGTCTACCTTCCCTTTGACCTTCTGAGATGCCAGAATGTTTGGCTCTACCTCTAGGGTAGCATCCTGCATGAGTGATAAGGAGGAATACCTCCTTTCTCTGAGAAGTAGGCAGAAATCAGAGTCAAAGGCATTTGCATAAGTTATCATAGCTGAGGTACCAGTGGGATTAATCTCGATGGTGATCTTGCTGTATATGTTGTTGAATCTCTTGGTAAAGTTTGAGACAGACTCCCCATTTTCTCTTTTCACATTGTTGAATTCTGTGATATAGTAGAGGTGGTCTCTCCTATATCCCCAATGCTTTAGGAAAACGTCATCTAGGGCCTCTATCCCTGCTACTGACCGAGCAAGCAGTTCCTTAAACCACTTCCTAGCCTGGCCATCTAGGCTTTGCACAAAAACCCTCATCCATACATCTTCTTTTTCTATGTTAATATTTTCAGCATAGTTATAAAAATCCTCTAGATGTTCTTCAGCAGTGAAATCCCCTTCCCCTGTAAACTTAGGCATATACTTGAGGTAATCCCTGGTAGGCATGGCTGCGAGAGGATTTGGAAAAATTAAGGGCGCATACCTAGCTACCAGGATCCTTTCCATCTTGGTCAATTGAGGGGTAGCTATATTGGAAATGGGTATGGACAGGGATGTGGAAGGCAGCACTGATGAAAATATTTGCTGAGAAGGCGGTGGTATGCTTATCCCAGTGGAGTCACCAGGGATTGGATCTTCACAAGCAGCAGTGCTTGAAGATGCCCAAGCCCTAGATTTTTCTGATGTATCTAAAAATTTCTAGGAATTAAGAATTTCAGTAGAAGAAATAACAGCAGAAAGATTTCTTGAAATACCTGATGTAGCTTTTAGTGCAGCACTGCTGGTCTGTCTTAGTAAAGCCCTAGCTTTCCTCAATATTTCTTCTGGATCTGAAACGGGTGTTGCTGGTGGCCCCTTTGGGTTTGCTTTGGTACTTGGTCTTCCTAAAGCCACCTTATATCAATGGAGTGACCAGATAGATGATTACAACCATAATAATGTCCAAGCCTTGTCTATCATCAAAGCATGGATCTATGTCGTCTCCCAGGGAAGCTGAGCTTCAATCTCCTCTCCTCGGCAATGGCGCCACTTTGTTATCACTCCAGGAAACTCCTCTAGATTGTAGCTCGAGGATGCCTGGTAACTTAAAAAAAATTTAGGGTTTTTCGATATGGATCAAGTCAGGTGACCTGCATAACCTCCCACTCTCAAGACATGCATGAAGCTCACTCAATTACAAGGCTTTTAGTTACAACTTGTTCAGTAATTTGACAAAAAGGTGTAGGGATGGAGAACTCATCAGGCTGGCAGACTTACATACAAAATGGATGCATATAAATGGCTAAATCTTGACAAGGATGGTACTTATAAATCAAATCACATTAACTCACCAATAGGATGACAGATATTAGCTATTAATCAACTTGAAAATCACCTAAATGCACATTCAGGCATAAGCACAACAAAGATAAAGATGATGGCTAAACAGATCATAACAAAAGAGCTTATATTTAGAATAAACAAGTTCAGACGCTTGATAATAGAATAGGCTTGCAAATCCCCAAAGTCGAACCTTTATTATAAAATCAATCATGGGCTTTATAGCCTTCTACAAAAATGACAGATCCTAAAAATCCAATCTGTTTACACAAAAAATACTCAGAAGTGGTAGTTTTTCTGATTAGGGCTTCAAACCCTTGCTAACTATTTGTCTATCTATTGTGAAGATCTAGTTCACTGAGCAAACTTTTAATAACTGAAGTGGTTGCTGATAATCACCACTGCTAGTTCAGTGTAAAATTGCCGCCAACAGCCAGTGTTTCAGTGGTTTACTCAAGTGGCCTTTCTTGCTTAAATCATCGGATTTTTCTACCTTGTCGTCGATCGGACGCTCTAACCTCTAGCCCATCGGCACCTTAGACCAGAATGCTGCCGCTGTTTTGGAGGTGAAACGAACAAATTTTATCGCTGCCGAAAGTCTTTTGACAAAGGAGTCGGAGCTTTAGTTCTCTGTGCCGCCGTTACTGCGGAGGAGCTTAGTTTTAAATTCATCGATCTGTAGTTCTTAGTTCCCCTGATAGTCGATTGATTTCCTATTGTCACGCTATCAGAATGACTGTTGATTGATCGGAGGCCTTCTCTGTTTGTCTTTCGCTGTTTCGGCTCCTTAGTGGACTAACTCGTTGATCCGTAGCCCTTAGTTCTTTCAATCGCTAATGAGTTTCTATTGTTTGATCAAAAGCCTTAGTCAGTTTGCCTCCCACCGTTGCGGCTCCCTAGTGGACTATTGTGCCGACGATTAGTGTTTTTAATTTTCGATGCGTAGTCCTTACTTCTTCTGATCGCTGATGATTTTCTATTGTGGTTGAACCCGTAGTCAGTTTGTTTCCCGCCATTGCAGCTCCCTAGTGAACTATCTTGCCAACGGTTTATGTTTTCAAGCTCCGACACATAGTCTTTTGTTCTCCCGATCGTCGATGATTTTCTGCAGTGGCGGCGCTGCAGTGAACTAAAACTCTGAAACGTCAATGTAATAGAGGACTACACCTCCGATCATTGTTTAAAAAATGTTCCGATGGCAGTAAAATATTTTAGCAATACGCCTAACCACCGAAGGGGTTTTCCACCTATTATTTATCTTCCATCTTTCGATGGCTAATGAGATGTTTTGATCCTTTCCCAAGCCACTGAAAGCTACAACTTGTGAAATTTTCATCAAAAGCAGAGGATTTCAAACTTTTAGTGACATTCATATCCCTCATAGCATGAATTAAATTCTTCATACGAAAATAAATTATCTTGGGAGATAACATTTCCCTTGGCGATGTGAATAGATCCATGCCATGGTATTCGAGACCATACCTAGTATGACAGAACTACATTCAGTTCGTAGTAAAGACATGGGCGACATATTTTCCATTGAAACGAGGAAGTATGCGTGTTTCTGTGAGTTCTGCACTGACGCCAATGGACTGGGGGTTGATCATTTCATGAACGATGCATATGTCAAACAATGGAAATATGTCCCTCTTAATCCAAAGGAGCCACATCTAATTCCGACATGGCAAGAGATGCACACTGACAAGGTAGTTGTTTCACTAGATCATGATCGGGTTTCTGATTTGGTTAAGCAAGGTACATGATTTGATTAATGGATTCATTATGTCGTTCACACATTCAAGTTTTAAATAGTTGATTGAATGTTTAAACTTCTATTCTTGTACACATGCATATATATTTAAGATTTGTTTAATATTTGAAAATATTGATGCAGGTGATGTATTTGTTGTAATTGCACCACCGGGAAATGACAAGCATGTGGCATATTTTTTTATGTGGTGTACAAAAATAAAAAGTAGGTTGGTGCGGCCCTATTCGATGGAGAGTTCACATACTGGGTCGGTGACCTAGTTGTGATGGGACACTTTTTTGAAAAAGTGATAAGACAAGGTGATTATATTATTTACATAGATTGCATGCCTAAATATATATCTTGTCAGTACAGTCATTTGGTGGTGGCAGCTCGGATACATCTCATTGAAATCAAGGTGAAGAGGGATGAACCAAAGAGATGGAAGATGTCAATAGCTGACCATGATAGTATTATGGAGACGTGCATTCCTATAACCCATTGGCCAGATGAATGAAAGTTATATGTCAGTTTTGATGTTGACATAGTTGACATGCTTTTGAAATGTAGCAAATCAAAATTTATTCTGAAATATATTAAAATTTATGTTGACATAGTTGACAGGATTTTGTAAACTTATATAAGCAAGTATGTGCATTCACCTACACCTAGGAATACCAACAATGTCCTAAGACCATGTTAAGGAAGATCAATTTTGTCTATGTAACTTTTTTTTGGTGTATTTGTTCAAATACATGTATATCACACTCTATCTGTGCAAAGTTCTAAATTACATGTTACATTGTAGACAAGTTGTAAATTGTAAACTTGTAAATTTTTCCAATGTATTTTAGACTAGACTAGACTAGACTAGAGATTGTAGACTAGCTTGATTCTCCTAACATTATCATTATACGTTGCATATTTTGCTAGTGATATGCAATACAAAGAACAACAAATACATTTATTGTGTCCTCATTAAATCCACCAATTGCAATTGATATTAATTTTTTATTTTTTTTTACTCTATCTTGGTCTCTGCCCCTTTTTACTCTTTGTAATATTCATTTGTTGTAAATTGTAAACTTGTAGACTAGAAAATTGTAACTTGTAAACTTTGAAAAATTGTGAATTTTAAACTTGTAAGTTCCTTGTAAATTATTGTAGATGGGCAAATTTTGTAAAATTGTCAATTAAATTAGATTGAATTGTAGATTTTAATTGTAATTGCAATTGTAATTGAAAATTGCAAAACATGATTATAGTTTAGTTAGATTGTTGTTTTTGTAAACTTGTAAATTCTTTTACAAATTAAAATAATTTTTATTTTTCTGTAAATGAAATCTAATATTGAATTGTAGTTGTAATTTAAAATTGCAAATTGTGAGTGTAAATTGCAACCAGTAGATTACATTGTATAGTTGTTAATTTTGTAACATTTTAATTGCAAGTTATGTTAAATTGTAAGTTTCGTTTGATTGACAATTTTGCAAACCTGTAAACTTTTTTACAAATGAAAGCAAATTTAAAATTGTAGTTGTAACTATTTTTGTAAATGAAATCAAATTTTACATTGTAATCGTAAATTGTAGTTGTAATTTAAAATTGCAAGTTGTGATTGTAATTTGCACCTAGTAGATATTACATTGTAAAGTTATAAATTTTGTAACATTTTAATTGTAAGTTATGTTAAAAATTGTAAATTGAGTTCGATTGACAATTTTGCAAACATGTAAACTTGTAAACTTTGTAAACAC
>LPNX011073554.1:1226896-1281046 GCA_001517045.1 Pseudotsuga menziesii | reverse complement strand
CATTATGTCAAAATTATGTTGGCGCTATTATTTTGGTTCCCAATATCGCGCTAGCGATTTATATGTACATAACGCGCACGCGTTTTATTGTTATATAACGCGCACACATTTTATTCTTATATAACGCGCACGCGTTTTATAGTGTTAATTCGCGCGCGCGTTTTGTGAAATTCAAATTTTTATTCCCTCCAAATGATAAGGCCAAGCCTCCACCCATACTTTCGTGGAATTCCTATGCCTATGTGTCTGCTTTGTACTTTGCTTCGGATTCAACATGCCTGTGCCTTGGAGTATGATAAACCATGGCAAATTAAGCATTATATCCATATTTTCAATATGCTCATGTTTAACGGTTCGTCTGATTGTGCTGCAAACCTCCATTTTTTATGAGATTTTAGAAACAGATATGGTTTTTTTTGCAGATTCTAAATATGTAAATTTTAACAAGAATACATAAATTTTTTCTTTTTTTTCTTATTTATCTTCTGTCATCACTCCTCAACTCAAAAAACACACTGGTAGTGTTTCTTCTATAACTTTTTCAATTCTTGATCACTTCAAACAAAAATTGTATGGTACACAAGTAGACACTAACCTCTACGTTCTATCAAAACTCCATTTCATGATTTTTGCATTAAGACCTTCAAAGGCTGCACCCACAAAACACATACCATTTTCGAGGTTTTCTCACTTAGACAATTATAAAAATATTATAAAATTACTAATTTAATTTTCGAAAAATAATGCCGCACTAGTGCTATGGGTTCTCTATGTGGATGTCAATTTGTGTAGCTTGATTCGATCATTTAGGCCCTCAAAGGCTGCACCCACAAAAACATATACCTTATAATTTCCCTGAAAAATAAAAAGTACCTGTTAGGAAAAATGAAATTTGACATAGCTATGCAAATTTTCGATACATAAAAGTTATATATTCGGAAAGGTGATTCAAATTCCTACATTTCATGTTTTTTACTCAATGCAAGATATTTTGCATAAGTATCTCAAAAAATCCAAGTAAGTTGAGGGATGCCTGATTTTTCAGGTTTCTATTGCATCTAACGCGCCAAAAAGGTCCGTCATCTTCTTGCACTCACCCTTAATTCTATGGGGGTTAAAAGCTAGGTAAATGATACTTGGGAGGAGCATGTCAATATCTACCTTGATGTTTATTTTCTCCCAAGGGGATGGATAGCATTCAAATTTCGTTCAGATGGTGATGTAGCCTCGATTCTTGCTGGGGTTTGGCATTGGAACAATGCGGGTTTGATTCTTAAACAATGGATGCCCCTTTTCAACCCAAGATGTGAAAGGTATGATCTAATGCCCATTTGGGTCAAAATGCCTAATCTCCCTTTTGAGTACTGGTTAGTGGATTTCTTCAAGCTAGTTGGGAATTCGCTGGGGTCACATTTGGAGACTGATGTTTCTTTTCTTGAGTTGGGGGGTTGTTGTTTGGGTAAGTTTTTAGTTCTTCTTGATTTAAGAAATGGAATTGCTGCTGATTTATTGATTAAAAGGGGGGGTTCAGAGTATTGTCAGCCTTTGAATTACATGGGTCTCCCTTTTCATTGCAATAGGTGCCATGCCTATGGGTATTTTATCCCTGAGTGATTGTGAGTGGGATTTAGCATCTACAGGCATTTTTTCATTAGATTTTGCTTTGGGGAAGTTAGGGTTCGCATCTCCTCTTATTGTTAAAACCGTTTCTAGTAGGGGATATTTTCTTTGGTCCTGTTCGAAGGTGTATAAGGTGGATTTTGACAAGGATCGAGGACCAAGGATTCTTTCTTCTCCAGTTTGTGATGTTTTACTTCCGACCATGATTTCTAATGTTGTGGTTATTTCGGGGCACTTAGAGCAGTGGATACCCCTATAGTTGTATCCCGATGATTGTGATGACCCTAAATTTCCGTGGGTTGGCTAGTACTCCTAGAAAACTAGCGGTTTAGAGGTTGATTGAAGAGAAGGTTTTAGATGTTTTATTTTTTCAAGAAACTATGAGTGATGGGTCTATTTTGGTGATTGAGTTGGAAATTATGCTTAAAGACTAGAAGTTTGTATCGGTGGATGAAAAAGGTAAATCGGGGGGTTTATTGTTGGGTTGGAGGTACCAACAATTTCATTTGCTAAATGCTTGGGCTGTGTGCTTGGGTCTATGTGTTAAGCTCTATTCTATTGATATCAAGCTGGATCTATGTTTTATAAATTTGTATGGTCCTTATGGAGATAGGGAATTATTCTGGAAGAATTTGTTTAAGATGGATTGTTTATCTTGTAATAATCTAATATTTGGTGGGGATTTGAATTATTCTGTGGGTTTTTCTAAAATATGGAGTGCAAAAGCCAGAGTGGATTCATTATCTAATTATTTCACTAGATTGATGGATGGGTTTGGTTTGGTTGATATAGCTCCAGTTGTTATTCTCCCTACTTGGTCAAATCATAGAGTCGGAGGTGAAAATATCTGTAAGAGACTGGATCATCTGCTTATTTCAGTTGATCTTCTGGATTCTAATTTCCATTTTAGACAATGGGTTGGATGTGGAGGGGATTTAGATCACCATCCCGTTTTCATGCAAATTTTGAACGATGATCTCAGACCTCGTAGCCCTTTCAAGTTCAATGCCAATTGGTTGGTGAATGATGATTTGGTTTCAGTATTAAAAGATTCATGGAAAGTCTTTGATGACAGATCTAAGTTATCACCTACCTCTCAATTTAATGTGAATCTTAAGACCATCAAATATGTTTCTATAGCTTGTTCAGTTAAAAAAAAAGCACAAGATTTGAAAGATCTTGTTGACATTGAGTTTTTACTGGCTGAATCTTTTAATAAGCTAGGTTTTGGCTTTGCATCCAAAATTGACAAACTTTCCATGGTAGAGCTAGAATCAAAGAAGAGGAAGATTTTAGGTGAGTGTAAACAGGAGGCCAAACAAGAAAGCAGGGCTATATGGTTGCTTTGTGGGGATGATAACATGCCTTTGTTTCATAAAAAATTGAGTTATAGGAAATATATAAATTCTATATGGAAGATTGTTGATGATGAAGGTAATTTGGTTGAAGGTTTTGAATCTATTCCATGTGCGGGCGTACATAATTTTGAAACCTTGTTTCAAGAAGAAAAGAACCTGTATCTTCTTGAAATTGTGAAGAGTGCTTGTTTATTTCCTACTTCTATTACAAAGGAAGAAAATGAAGATCTTATGAAAGCTGTTAACCTGCAGGAAATTCATTCTATACTCTCTCTGAGTAAGAATGATAAGAGCCCTAGCCCGGATGGGATTCCTGTTAAGTTTTATAGGTCACATTTTGATGTTTTGGGTGAGGATCTACTAAGAGTTGTTGAAGACTCTCAGAAATTGGGTAAAATCCCTGTTGTTTTTAACACTACATTTATTGCACTGATTCCCAAGACTGATCATCCTAAAACTTTTGATGACTTTAGTCCTATTTCTCTGTGTAATTACATATACAATATTATCAGTAAGATCATATCTACTCAAATCAGAAAGGTTTTAGGTGGTTATATCTCTGGTGAATAGTTTGGATTTTTGCCTAGCAGACAAATTCATGATGTTGTGGGGGTTATTCAGGAAGGCATGCATACTATTCACAGTAAAGGTTTAAAATTGGTTGTTTTAAAAATTGATCTATCCAAAGCCTATGACCGGGCTAGTTGGACTTACTTGCATGTCATTCTATCCAAAATAGGTTTTGCAGGGTGCTTTATCTCATGGGTTATGAGCAGTCTATCTTCTGTGTCCTTTTCCTTACTTGTTAATGGTGCTGCATCTCCTTTTTTTAAATATGGTAGGAGACTTAGGTAAGGATTTCCTCTAGCCACTTTATTGTTTCTGATTGTTGTTGAAGGTTTAAATAGAGCAATATTGAATGCCAAAGAGTGTGGGTATTATCATGGATTATCCTTTGGTAATGATATTTATTTAACCCATGTACTTTTTGTGGATGATATTGTCACGATAACTGATGGTATTGAGCAATATTTATCTACATTGTATGAGGTTTTAATGGTTTTTTGCAAGGAATCTGGAATGAAGATAAATGAGGATAAATCAACATTATATTTCTCTAATCTGGATGAGATTGAGATAATTACTATTCAGAATATTTTTTCTTTTTCTGTGTTAAAACTTGAGAATGGCATGAAGTATCTTGGTTTTAATATTAAGTGTTGCAGATATCTGATCAAGGATTGGGATTGGTTGATTGCCAAAGTGGAAAAAAGGATAAGAAATTGGAGTTTTCGGTGGATTTCCAAGGGAGGTAGGTTAATTCTGGTCAAACCTGTACTTGAGGCAATTCCAGTATTTTGGATGCATTTTTGGATTCCAATGGGTATTTTAGAAAAGATCAGGAAGATGTGTTTTAAATTTCTATGGTCTTGCAACACGGATTTAGCTGGTTTACCGTGGACCTCTTGGAATACTTTGGCTTGCCCAAAGTTCCTAGGAGGTTGGCAGTTGAAAATCCCTTATGTTTTTGCCAAAGCACTTGCTACTAAAAATGTGTGGAACATTATCAATGGAACAGGACTGTGGGTTCTGATTGTTGTGCAAAAATATGTGTATCCAATGTCTTTATTGGATTGGATTCAATATTTTGTTAAACCGAAAAGGAGCATGTCTATATGTTGGAAAGTTATTATATGGTCATTTGATATAATTGGTAATAATCTTGTATGGAATATTGGGACTAGTGCAGCAGTTCGACTTGGTCTAGATCCTTGGGTTGGGTGTAAGTGGAGACATTTATTACCTACTTATTTGATTGAGAAACTTCATTATGTTGGGGTATCTTCACTTAAAGACATTAGAGTCCCTGGTCTGACTCCACTTATGGAACAGGGATGGCTTTCAGCTGAATAACTTGGTTTAGATGATCATCAGGAAGTAATAGGATGGAATGGATATTTATCCATTCTCAAACGTAGTCATGTGCGTTTGACTAATGAAAATGATGTGATGGTTTGGAGCCTGTCCAAATCTGGTAAGTACACTCCAAGAGAGGGTTATGTGCAGTTACTATTGGACAGGGATGGCATGGATCATTCCTAGTGGTGGAAATTACTATGGAAGTTTAAATGCCCTCTCAAGGCAAAAATATTTTGCTGGTTTCTTTTATTTGATAAGGATCTTACCTGGGATGTCATTGTTAGGAAAGGTAGGAAAGGTCCTGGTAGATGTTATCTTTTTAAATTAGATATTGAGTCTAATCACCATCTTGGTGTGGATTGTCCATTCACACAGTGTGTTTGGTTGAATCTTGAGGGATCTGTGAGTGATTTCCTGAAGACATGGTGTCTTAACTTAGAAGTAAAACATATTAAAACCTTACCAATTATTGTTTTATGGTATATTTGGAAATCCAAAAATCTTGTGTTTTTTGAAGATATCACCGTGACACCTACTCAGGTATCCATTATCAGTTTGGTTCTGTTAATATCTTTACATAAGGATAATTTGGTGGCTAATATCAGATCGGTTGTTGTTGAAGATATTGATAAATCATACCCTTGGTGGTATTTCGATGGATCTTCAGCTCGTGACCCAAAAATTTGTGGAGCTGGAGGTATGCTTTATATTTATGATGAGCATTTTTTTTCTTTTTAGGCTAGTTTAGGGATTGGATCTAATCATTTTGGAGAGATCTGTGCATTGAAGCTCTTGCTTACTTTGGCTAGGGAGAAAAATATTGTAAAAATCCAGTTATTTGGTGATTCACAGTTAGTCATTAATTAGGCTAATGGTAAGTTTTGATTGTTGAATTTAGATCTTGCACAGGTTCTTAATGAAGTTAACAGGCTTTCATATATGTTTGGGCATTTGGATCTCAAAAACATCTATCATGAAAGAAATTCATATGCAAATGGTTTAGCTAAAGATGGAGCATTGGAAATGGACGGGTTTTGGGTAATCAAAGAATTTCGAGGATCTAAAATGAATGAAAGTTATCAGTAGTATTAAAGATGTATACTTAATGTTGTTTTTTATATGAGTACATTTCCAGTTGTCTCATCTATTTTTATATACTTGATGTTGGTTTTTATATGAGAACATTTCCAATTGTCTCATCTGATTGAAGAAGGAATATTGATTATATATCGGTTTATTATATGCATGGATGAATTTATATTCATCATCCGAACTTGTATAGGATAAAAATGACTTTGATGTATATTTTGTTGAATACTCTATTTTTTTTGGTGATGTAAAGGCCAGATTTTGCCTGATTTTATGTATGGAAAGAAGATATACCTGATGTAAAAA
Organism: Pseudotsuga menziesii; assembly: GCA_001517045.1. Lineage (NCBI taxonomy): Eukaryota > Viridiplantae > Streptophyta > Pinopsida > Pinales > Pinaceae > Pseudotsuga > Pseudotsuga menziesii. The sequence continues at coordinate 1,274,753 of LPNX011073554.1, read as the reverse complement.
TCTATTTTGAGGGTTTTCTTGATTATGGAATGAAGTTCCATCAGATCTTGATGTAAAAAGCTTTTTCTTCGAAAGAATATTGTTTTTTGTGTGATACCGAACATTTGATCCATCCGTACAATGTAAATAAAATTTACAATTTTTTTCCGTGGGAAATATATATATATATATATATATATATATATATATATATATGGTTAGAAGAGCCACTTTGAGGTGCCCCTCTATCCTTGCTTGATTGGAGGACTCTTGAGTCTCTTTTAAAAAGTGGAAGTTATATTCATATACTTTTATGATGTTGTAGTGAAAGTATTATATAAGGATATTTCATTTATAGATACATGAATATTGCTATAATGACTATGTGTGTTCCATAAGATGATGATGACTATGTTATGGTTTTTTATCCTACATATATATGTTTTCAAATTGAAGAGTTTGATTCCCAAAGTTCTAGATCGTCTTTTTGTGTTCTCAATTGGTAGAACACAAGAGTGAGAAGCATATTTGCAAATGAGTTGGACATAACAAAGCTTTTCTTGGAGCGAACGGAGCTTTTTTGGAACTTTAATGGAGGATATGACACATAACGTACATCTGGCGATAGGTTTTTGTAGCTTTTAATGTTTTGATGATGCTTGCAATACAAGTGGGAGGGTAACGGGTCTCATTTATTAACCTTTTGGGTTATGATGTCTTGATCAGTACATGAATGTACTATGATTTTCTTGTTGTTAGCCACGAATTACTAGTGGATCTTGATGCTTGTATCAAGTTATTGAGATTTAGATTGAGTGTCAGGTTCCTTTAAACCATTTCTTGTTGTTTTGACACATAGGTTCTGGGCATTGATTGTGGGTTTGAATGTGATGTATCTGTGGGGATTTGCCTAATCGCTAGGACCAAACTACCATTTTCTCCTACCTTTTAGCGTTCGGCTCTCTGGCGACGGTGTTGAACCTTTGCTTTGTTTTTTCCTGTGTGTTGGGTTTTTTATCAGTGACAAAATTTCTATGCTTTGGCGATGAAGGCTACTTATCTGGTATGTTGACGACTATCTTTTATTAGTCTCTTTGGTTTTGCTTCACCGAAATGCCCATATATTTAGTTGAGAGATATTACTGTTTGACTGGTATCTTGGTTATTCTTGGTGCTCGTTTCGACTGTTGGGAGATTTCTTTTTTAAGGCTCTATTTTTTTCATTTGGGTTTGGTGATGGGCTGATTATTCTGTATCCGTGGGGTTTTGTATTTGGGTTGGTGATGGGCAGAATTTCCGTGGATTCTTATTTATGGCTATGTTTTAGCCTGCATTTGGGTTGAGCGATGGGTTGTTCTGTATTCGTAGGGTTTTCCATACTGAATTGGTCTGTATCTGTGGGGTTTATGCATTCTCGCATGTTGTTGGTGATGGGCTGAATTGTTCTGCACCTGTGGGGTTCTGCATACTGTATTGGGTCTTACATCCTTTGGCGGGTGTATTTTGGAGGTACGGGTTATTCCATCCTGGGGATTTCTGTACACAGGGGTGTGTTTTTTTTGGTTCTAATGTCTTTGTGGGATGCTAAAGTGTTAGCACGCTCTCCTAAAAACACAAGGGTTTTTAACTCCTCGAAGGTGATTAATCAGGATTCTGAGAATGTTATGCTTCTGTCACCTCCGGTGTTGGGAAGAGCATCTATAGCGTAGGAGAAATATGACTTTTCTTTTGTCGGGGATTTTGATGTAAATCTAATGGAGTCAGGTTCATTTTTGGATGTTGCTCATTGGTCTTCACCTCCTATGCTTGGTTAGGTGGATTGTTCTATGCGGGTTTCATTGGATATGGATCTGCCTCTTAATCCATCGTTAATGAAATCGCCCCCATCATTGGATAATTTGATTGCTAATGTATCTGATGTTTACGTGGATGTCGGGGTATTTGATAATCTTCGGGATGTTTCTTCTTTGCACAGTTCGAAGAAGGTCTTAGGGAAGAATTGGAAGTGCGTTCGCAAACTGGAAAAACCCATTCTTCTGGTGGTGGGTGAGGATGTCCCTTTGAATGAAATCGTGCTTACCAATGAATTAACTCTTGTGGGTCGGTTTGGAGGAAGAAAGATTAGTGTAGAGGGTATACACAGATGGGTAGTTGAGTCTTGGCATCCTTTGATTAGCCTCTGTCCGAAGGTTTTCATCCTACCCAGGGGATGGCTGGAATTCAAGTTTCAGAATGGTGAGGATTTGGATATCATACTGAAAGGCTTATGGAAATGGGACAATTCGGGTCTTTTTCTTAAACGCTGGACACCCTTATTTGATCCCCGCATTGAAAGGTATGACTCTATTCCTATTTGGGTTAAACTACCTAATCTACCTTTCGAGTTTTGGTATGTGGAATTCTTTAGGATGTTGGGCAATACCCTTGGGACTTTTCTAGAGGCTGATGTGTCGTTTTTGGAAACTGGTATTTGTTGTCTTGGGAAAATACTAGTCCTATTGGATATGCACAATGGTCTTGCTGAAGACATTGTCATTAAGAAAGGAGATTATGTTTTTACACAGCCCTTAGATTATGTTGGCTTTCCCTTCCATTGCAATAGATGTCACTGTTATGGTCATCTTTTAGATCATTGTCTTTTACCCTTCGTGAAAAAAACTCGTTTATTGTTCCCAAGTCCAATTTTGTTTGGCGAGTTAAGAAATTGATTTCTCCTGTTGATTCTTCCTTTTCCCATTTAGTTGGTCGGGAGGGTTTATCACCTTTGGATTCTGATTTTGTTTCTAAAAAATCTGAAACTTTTATCTCGAAACTCTGTAAAATTGCTGAAAGTTCTGACTAGGAGGTTAGTGTTCCAATACTAAAACCACTGAGTTTGGCTTCCTTGTTGGATGTTAAGGAGGGCACATTACTCAGTAAAAGCTTGGAGGTTGGAGTGGAACATTTGGATAATTTTATTTTGGGTGACTACAGTCTTAGGGATTTAGGGTTCATCTCTCCTATCAAGGATTTGAAGGGTACTGGTTTAGGATATTTTCTTCGATCCAGTTCTAAGGTATTGGTGGATCCTGTTACTTCTATTGGAAGTAGGGTTTTTTTTACTATAGAGCAATCTGAGGAGGGTACAAAAAAACCTGATGTTTTTGGGGCACTTAGAGCAGTGGATCCCTGTGTTAGGGTTTCCTTATGATAGTGATGACTCTAAACTGCAGAGGTTTAGCTAGTAAACCTAAAAAACTAGCTATCTGTTGACTGGTGGCTGACCAGTCTGTGGATGTTTCATTTATACAAGAAACTATAGGTGATGGGGTCTTGTTTGCTAGTACTTTGGAATTTTTACTACCTGGTTGGACTTTTTTCTCTGTGGATGCTAAAGGCAAATTGAGGGGTTTGCTTGTGGGTTGGAAAAATAGAGTTTTACATTTCTTGAATTCTTGGGCAATGCATTCGGGATTATCTGTAGCTGTTTATTCGACTAAACTTAAAATGGAGTTAGGTTTTCTTAATGTCTATGGACCTTATGTTGAGAGGGAAGGGTTCTGGAACCATTTATTAGATTTTGTGAGTCTTAATTGTTCTAAGATTATTTTTAGTGGGGATCTGAACTTCTCCATTGGGGTGACAGGGCCAGAAGTGATTGTCTGTCTATTTTTTTGCAAAAATCTTAGATGATCATGGTCTTGTGGACATTGTACCGAGTGTGGTTTTACCCACTTGGACTAATAGAAGAGTTGGGAGTGAGAAAATTTATAAACGTTTGGATAGACTGTTGATTTATGCTAGTCTCTTGGAATTTGAGCTCTGCTTTCATCAATGGGTGGGGTGTGGGGGGGACTCAGATCATCAACCTATTTTTTTACAAATTTTGGGACAGGACAAGATTTCTCATAGTCCTTTCAAGTTTAATTCTCACTGGCTGGAACATGAGGATCTGGTCATATTATTGAAAAACACTTGGAATATGTATGTTGATAATTCTGGTTTGTCTCCTGCATCTCAATTCTCTGCTAATCTAAAAAAGATTAAAAATGTATCTATCTATTAGTCTATCGAGAGGAAAGAAAAGGATACTAAAGAATTAGAAGAGATTGAGCTTTTATTAGAGCATGCTTGTACCAATATTGGCTTTAGTTATTCTACTGAAGTTGATAAAGATTCTCTGTATGTGTTGGAATCTAGAAGAAGAAAGATTTTGTTGGATAGAGAAAAGGAAGCTAGACAGAAGAGTAGAGTTGTCTGGTTACTATGTGGTGATGATAACACACCTTTGTTTCATAAATTTGTTAATCATAGGAAATTTGTAAATACTATATGGAAGATAGCAGATGATAGGGGTAATATTGTCGAGAGGTTTGAGTCTATTGCTGGGGCAGGAGTACAACATTTTGGAATTTTGTTTCAAGCTGATGAGAATATTCATTTGACAAAGATTCTAGATATTGCTGGCAAATATCCTTCTGATATATCTGAAGCTGAAAATTTAGACCTTATGATTCCTGTTACACTTGAGAAAATTCAGTCTATTTTGTGAGTCAGTAAAAATGACAAGAGCCTCGGACCTGATGGGATTTCGGTGGAAGTTTACATGGAACTTTTTGATGTCTTGGGAAGTGATCTTTTAAGATTTTTTGAAGACTCGAGACTTTCTGGTAAAATACTTGCTGTTTTTAATACTACCTTTATTGCTTTAATTCCCAAGACTGATTCTCCTAAGTCACTTGATGACTTCAGACCAATATCTTTATGTAATTGTATTTACAAATCATTGGTAAAATCATTTCTACCTGTATTAAAAATATTTTGGGGAGAATTATTTCTAAAGAACAGTTTGGGTTCTTCCCTGATAGACAGATTCATGAAGCTGTTGGAATTATTCAGGAAGGTATTCATTCTATTCATGTTAAGGGTATGAAATCAGTGGTGCTTAAGATCGATTTATCTAAGGCATATGATCGAGTACAATGGATATTTTTGCGTGTTATTATGACTAAAATGGGATTTTCTGTTTCCTTTATTACCTGGGTGATGAGCAGTATTACATCAGTTTCTTTTACTGTACTTATTAATGGGGTGGCTTCTAATTTTTTTAGATCTGGTCGGGGGCTTAGGAAAGAATTCCCTTTGGCTCCATTAATCTTTCTTATTGTGGTAGATGGCTTGAGCAAGTATATTCTTAATGCACAACTCAGGGGGGATTTTTAGGGCATCTCCTTTGGTGACAATATTATTCTATCTCATATTTTGTTTGTGGATGATATCATTTTGGTATCTGATGGATCTGAAAAGTCTTTATCAACATTATATGAGGTGTTGATGATATTTTGTAAAGCATCTAGAATGATTATTAATGAGGAAAAATCATCTTTCTACTATTTTGGATTGAATGAATCTGAGTTGATTACAATACATAACATATTTTCTTTTAATGTTGATAAAATTGAGTATGGTATGAAATATCTTGGTTTCCATCTAAAACCCTGTAGATATCTCATGAAGGATTGGGATTGGCTCATTACTAAAGTGGAAATGACGATCAAAAACTCAAGTTTCAGATGGCTATCTAAGGGGGGGAAACTAATATTGGTGAAGTCTGTTCTAGAAGCCATACCAGTATATTGGATGCACTTTTGGATACCAGTGGGTATTCTTGAAAGAATAAGGAAGATTTGTTTTAAGTTCTTATGGTCTAGTAATAAAGATGCTACTGGTTTACCTTGGTCTTCATTTAAGGTTCTGGAAAATCCCAAATCTTTGGGAGGATGGGGATTGAAAATTCCTGCATTATTTACTAAATCACTTGCTACAAAAAATGTGTGGAATCTGATTAAGGGCACAGGAATTTGGGACCAGATTGCTTTACAAAAATATATTTTTCCATTAACTTTATTAGATTGGATAAGGGTATCTGTCAAGAAAAAGAAGGGCATATCCATTTGTTGGAAAGCTGTACTTTGATCCTTTGATCTAATTGGACAGTCACTTGTGTGGAAAGTTGGGACTGGAACTGAGGTGTGTATTGGTATTGACCCTTGGATTGGGTGAAAATGGAGGCATGTTTTACCAACCTCTATGATTGATAAAATTCATAATGCTGGTTTTTTTGTTTTAAAGGATATTGCATGCCTTGGTATATTATTACTCTAGGATCAGGGCTAGTTACATGCTGATTTATTTGGATTTGTGGAACATGAAAACATAATTTGGAATAATTATGTTGCCTTGCTTATATCCAGTCATGTTAGAATTACTACTGAGGATGATCAGCTGGTATGGAGTCTCTCTAAAGTAGGTAAGTACACTCCCAAAGATGGTTATTTTCATCTTATTCAAGTTAGGAATGAGATGGAAAGTTCCTGGTGGTGGAAGTGGTTATGGAAACTTAATCGTACACTAAAATCAAAACTCTACTATTGGTTTTTATTTTCAGGGAAAGTACTTACATGGGATATAATGTGTAGAAGAGGCAGAGAGGGACCTGGTAGGTGTTATCTCTGCAATTTGGAGACTGAAACTAATGACCATATTGGTTTTGAATGTTCATTTACAAGGAGAGTTTGGTCACAAATCGAGGCCAAGTTAAGATACTTAAATTTTTGGCAAGGAACATCAGTTTTAGACTGTGTAAATAACTAGATATTGAAGGATTATATCAGGTATAGATCTTTACCTGTAATTATTTCTTGGTTCATATGTAAGGCTAGAAATCTTTTCTGTTTTGAAGACATTCAGCCAAAGACTTATGTGGTAACATCCTTATGTGTGGGGTTACTAAATTCGTATCCTTTGGATAACAGAGTTATGAACATGAGATTGGTTGTTAATGAACATATTGGCAAAGCATCACCCTGGGGGTATTTTGATGGCTCGGCAGCAGGTACACCACAGATCTGTGGGGCTGGAGGTATCTTGTACATATCATATGAGCACTTTTTTCACATTTTCTGTTAGACTGGGGTTGGGTACTAATAACTTTGCTGAGATCTTAGCTTTAAAGTTGCTTATCCTTTTGGATCTGAAGCAGGGGGTTCAAATCATGCATATTTTTGGGGATTCATAGTTGGTGATCAATTAGGTATCTGGTAAGTTTAAGATTAATAATATTCTACTTACTCAGGTCTTGCAGGAGGTGATTCACATTTCTAATTTCCTTGGAAAAGTTTATTTTAAGCATATCTATCGTGAAAGGAACTCTAAGGCTGATACATTAGCTAATACAGGTGCTAATGTGGAAGAAGGGCATTGGATAATCAAGGAGTTTAGAGGAACTGAAACATATGAGACTTTCCATATTTTCTAGGATTATGGATGGGGGAGAGTTATGAGACTCAGTGGTGATTCATGCTGAATGTCTTTTGTTGGTTATATGAAATTTTGTGATAGTTTTATAAATGACTTATCTATCTTGACATTTTATTTTTGAAGGTTTAAAACTTGAAATAGTTTTGATGGTTTTCACTATGTGGATAAAGACTAAGTTAGCTAATATATATACTCTTCATAGTCTTTGATGAGGATTACAGGTAGATTCTTGTACAATTTTGAAGATCAAAGTTTATATTTTGATGATCAAAGTTTTTGTTTAACTACATTGACAGTTTATTTTTGAAGGCTTAAAATTTGTAATAGTTTTCAATGGATAAAGATTGAGTTAGCATATATATACTTTTCAGAGTCTTTAAAAGATTACAGGCAGATGATTGTACAGTTTTGAAGATGTATATACTCTTCATAGATGAGGATTACAGGTTGATGCTTGTACAGTTTTGATGATCAAAGTTTTTTGATGAACATAATCAGAAAAAACTACTGTGTTAATCTACATGATATAGCTTTGGTTGATTGTAGTTTAATTGATTTTGATATTTTATGGATTGGATATAATTTGATTTCCAAATCAATTATTATCTTTTTATAAAGCATTTATGTGCTGAAGAAATTGAGAAAATGGACACTGAAAATGATAGTGGCTCATATGAAGAATGTAATTTTGATAATAAAGTTAAATTTTTTTTTTCTGTGGATATATATATATGTGTGTGTGTGTGTGTTTTCAAATGTAATGTACGTTGTAACAAAAAAAATTATAATTAAAATAAGATTTATGGAAAATGTGAGATCCAAACTTTGTAATTAAAAACTAATATCTATAAGTAATGTGAGAGACTTCTTAGATTTTAGGTTAGACATTAATTCTTAACATAACATTAAGGATAAATGTTAATATAACACTACTTGAATAAATATATACTCCTATAAAAACACCAAATTAATTTAATAACATATTTTATTAGAAAAACATGTATTAAAAAAAAATCCTTGTTAGTCCCCATTATATTAAACAACTCTAACATAAATTTACTAGGACAAATTATCTTAAAATATTTTTTAATAAAATATTAATAATTAAAAAAATATCACCATAGAGACAAAGAAACTTTGTATTAACTATTAAGATACATATTTCTTAATATAACATTGAGACTACATGTTAATATAATAATTTTATGAAAATTACCAAAGTAATTTTACATATTTTATAAGCCACATTTATTTATAAAAAATATTTTTAAAATATTTTTTAATAAAATATTAATATTAAAAAAATGTTTTTTATACACTGTTTATATTAAGTAATATCTATATGTCACACTAGTATGCACATCATTGTACACTTTATCTAAACATACTTGTGCATTAGGATTTTAGGTATGATAAGGTTGGGTTGAAAGAAAATTCTAGTGAATCAAAATTTCATTTAATGTGAATTTTTTGGTTTGTTTTTATATAGATGTAAACGATTTTATTATGTTCCCGACAGGGAATATATATGAATCGGTTAGGTCCATTAATGGGAGATACATATTTAATTTTTTTAGTTTTCAAATGTTTTTAATGTAGTTTCATTGATTTTTATTTTTTGAATTATTTAAAAATTGATTTAACTTAATTTTTATTGGTCCTTTGCAGGTGACGTTAGCTTGGGTCTCTATGCCCCAAGACCCGGCAGCGTGATAACGTAAGCAATGGCATTGAAAAATGAAAAGTTTGAGGTAGAATTAAATGAGCCAGATACCTTTAAGCTGTAATTTTGCTCAGTGTTATTGTTGTTGGTAATCAGGTGTGGTGTTACTCGTATAACATGCTGATTAACTGACATCAACCCTATTGTGGCATTAGAAGGGTGGACCGCTCTCCGGCAGCAGTGTTGTCCCGGTGTCTTCATATCGTTGTATCTCATATGGTAGCTGGCCAAAAACTTTTGCACTCACTCACTTTGAAAACCATGCAGCAACCAGCGGGTTACACTTGATCTCCTACATGCACCGAAGGTGCATGCGTTACAGTTCTTTTCTGCTCTAAAATGGGGTTACTCTTCAATTTCCGACGAACCGATTTCTTTCAACTAGTCTTAGCTTAAGCTTATGCCACTACTTTCATTAAAAAAATGAGGAAGTTGAGACTAGTTTCTTTAGTTTATTTTGTAGCTGTGTTTGGAACTTCATGTGTAATGCTATGCTCTAAAGTTGCTGTTGCTCCAGATGTCCTGATTGGAAAACACAAATTAGCAATACAGAAGACAAAGTGGAAGAAAGCCACTAGTACATAGTATGGCAATCCACATGGAGATGGAAACGATGGTAAGGGCAAACATAGTAATTTTTTTAAACTTATTTTTATATGTAATATGACTGTTGTCCTTTGGAAATTCAAGATATATGGACGTTTGATTGAAAAAAAATGGTATTTATTTTTTGCTTTGTAATTACAGGCGGTGCATGTGGATATGGCAGCCAATTGAAACTGAAACCTTTCTGATCAAAAGTATCAGCAGGGAGTGCAGATCTATTCAAAGGAGGAGGAGGCTGTGGAGCTTGCTATCAGGTATATTAAAATGAATAATAGAATATCCCCATCTTGACCTTGGTGAAAACAATAACAAAATTTTCATTAGCCAGGGATTAGATTCTAAAATTTGTTTGTCTATATATGTAGGTAAAATGCACTGAAATTTTTTTGTGTTTAGCAAAGCCAGTGACTGTGGTGATTACTAATGAATGCCTTGGTGGCCCATAGTCTAATGGAGAAACACACTTTGATCTCAGCGGTACTACCTTTGGCCATATGGCATCTGATCCTAATAGAGCTTCGCAGATGCGTAATGCTGGAGTTGTCTCTCTTTTGTTCAGACGGTATTTATTATTTATTATCTTTTTACATGCTATTTATCCCTAATGTTATATGGAATTAATGTTGATTTGAATCAGGATGAATGGAAAAGTTAAAACTAATTACTGGCAAGAAATCATTCAAATGAAAATTGAGTGAGCTCAATGTTTGAGATTTGATTTGAATCAGAATAATAACAAATTCTGTTGCCACCTATAGCCCAGCAACGCTGTGTATAAAGTAAGGGAATATTGGAAAGATATAAAGTAAACTGCTGGTTATTCATACATCAAACACCCCCACCAATGAAATCAATCTCTGTTGGACAATACACATACACTTGTGTGAGATTATGTCTGAGAGACATTTTGATGCACAAGTCTGAGATTTGACGCAAAATTTTGACTCACGAAGGTCACACAAAACGTACGAAGTATCATTTATTTCCCACCAATCCTAAGATATAAATGAATAATTATATCGACTTTACAATTTATTTTGTTGTTGCTACATATAAACGGAATCCCGGTGAAGCAATTTGGCTTCTCTTTCTCTCATGTTTAAAAGCATCCAATGATGGTAGTTGTGTAATAGGTAGTTGGATCTCAAGCAGTAGTCTGATGTTTAGCTGCTATACAGCAAGCTAGTTATAAGTGGAGTTCCAGGTTCTAATTACATGTACAAAAAGAAGAAAAATAATGAGTCTGGAACACTCAGAACCATGATATATTTGGGTGGGTGGAAACAGAAATTTGAAATATAATTATATTTGGGTGGATCCAAGCTGAAATCTAATTAACCTGGACTTAACTATTTTACCAAAAATTTTAATTGAGTGTAATAGTTAAAAATATATGTTATCTCTTTGAATTTTAATTAGGTTTAAACATTATCTCTTTGGAATTCACAAATTCAAAATCTGAAAAGTAAAATTAGCCCTTTAACATCTTTGGAATTCACTTCAAGATCTGAAAAGTAAAGTTGGCCCTTTGACAAGGTTAAAAGACTACCCTGAAATAAAGACCCACCTGAGTAGACTTTATTAAGTGGAGATTTGATCTACACCAATGCACCCGTAAGCTTTATGTTTTAGGCAATCTCCGGTCATGGATTGACTCAGATATCCTGTCTTCTAGGTTGGAAGACTAGGTAAAAGTGCACTAATTACTATTATATAATGCATGCTTTACTCTAGGAGCTGGTTTCTCATCGAGTCTATGGTGTATAAGACCTCCTCTTCGTAGTTATATATGTAATATGACATATAATGCTGGGATTGGGGATCAGTGGAGATCAACCTCCATCCACTTATAAGTAATAAAAAAAGTTACAAATGACCTCCACTTAATATTAATATATATTAATATATATAAAGTTTACTTCTGGATGTATCAGATACATTCATGTTTCTTAAACTATGAATATAAGATGATTATAGTACAATGCATCATTTTATTAATCACTTGTTATTGTTATGTTCCACATAGCACCTTGCGAGTATTCAGGACAAAAGATTCACTTCCAAATTAACGAAGGCTCCAATACTTATTGGTTCACATTCTTTGTTGAATATGAGGATGGAAATGGCGATCTTGGAGCAGTCTCTCTAAAGCAAGTACGTAGATCAGCATGTCACCTGTGTTCCTAAATTTTGAGGTGTCTTAATGTATTAATTCGCATGCAGTGGATTATAGTTTATGTTGTTATGTGTAGGAAAAATCTAATTTATGGCAAGCAATGCTGAGAAATTCAGGTGCAGATTGGTATATCAGTGGCAGCCAGCCTTCACAGGCTCTGTTCTCTATTCGTTTGACTACTCTCTCTACTAGGAAAACACTCACAGCAGTTAATGTCATTCCCCAGAATTGGAAACCCGGTGCTACCTATAGATCAATTGTAAACTTTGACTAACTATATCAGATGGCCTATTATCTGCACCTTTCATACCAGGGAAAAATTCTGGAGCTTTCATAGAACCAGTCATGTTGCAAAATGAAAGGATGAAATAATATGTATCAGTACATAAACCACATTAGTTAAATGATGTATTTTCAAAAGAAACCAATAGTTATATGGTAGTTTAGAAAGAAACCAGTGGTATAGAAGACAAAAACTATTAGTTTATAAAACCACTGGTATATAGGACAAAAGCTATCAGTATATTTTCAATGTGAAACAGATCACATTGTCTGCAAATGATCTCTGATACTCTGATACTATGTAAATGTTATTTTTAATTTGTTCTCCTGAGTTAATAGCTCATGACAAGGATCAATATGTAAATGAATAAATTAAATATGTGAATGAATAAATTCAACACCTAGATATTGTCTCTAAAATTTCATTAATGGATGTTGACAACTACTATACTGTAATGTTTCCATTTCAAATTTTTGATACGTTATGTTGAAAATGCCTACTACGCCACAATGAATGTCCACAATAACATCCCAAGTAACAAATAATAGAATGTCTAAATAACATCTGAAATAACAACTAATAAAATGCCCAAAAAAGCATCCACGTTAATGTCTTAATATGAACTTTTACTCTTCGTCACTCTTGCATCCCATCAAATGTCCTAAAACTATCAAATTTCAAATTAATGCCCCTACTTGCATCCAACCTTATGTTCAATTCGGGTGTTCATAATTGCATCAACAATTCGGGTGTTCATAATTGCATCAACTTTATGTCCAATTTGGGACTACACTAAGTTGTTATCCGTAAAGTGACTCACTAAGTTCAATTTTCCCTAAAGTGACTCACTAAGTTCAATTTGTTAGACTAAGATGCATTGTTTTCTGCCAACCACCTTTTTTTTTCAATATGTATTTATAAGTGTAATTATAATGTTAGTTTGTATCAATAATATTTTTTCCTGGTAAACAGGAGAAAAATTTATATTCATTTATGAATCACCTTTTACATTGGTTTTATGTTTTGTAAACAACCAAAAAGTTAGATATATGTTTGAAAAAAACACTATTATCTTTTGCATCAAAACAACCAAAGGCTTGTATGTAAAGACCAATATACAAGATTAATCAGCTTGGAAACTTTACATAAAAGCTACATAAAATTAATCAGCTTGGTTTTCCTTGCCTCACAAGCTTGCAAGGAGCAACAATTTTTTTGGCGAAGGTAAAAACCTCATGGTCGTCTAAGCTCTGAAGCTTCTGTATATCACCTAATACAGACCTCACATGTCTTAGTGCCTCAATAAAATTACCAGTACCAGCTTCTCCTTAAGTCCTATTTATTGCAACTCCTTCGGCAATCCTTCTCACCACCTCACCAAGGTTCCGACATCTACAGACAAATGGTATACGGAAGTTATGTTTGTTGATATGGTGCATGTCATTTGCAACAGTGAGCAATTCATTCTCATCAATGTAATCAATACCAATTGCTTCAATAATTTGGGCTTCAACAAAATGACCTATTCTTGCCTTGGCCATGACAGGGATGGTCACAACAGGCTTAATTTCTTTGATGAGCCCATGATCACTCATCCAAGCCACTCCCCCCTTATCAGCTCTCAAACCTATTTACATTGTTAAATTTTAAATAAAACCTAATAAAAAATTATATATATAAAACAAACTGTTTTTGTTTATTTGTTGTTGATCATGGAAAGATTCGATACAGGTTTGGATGCTAAGCTTTATGAAGCTTTGAAGTTAACCTGAAACAACATGTGACAATGTCGGGAACATTGCCACTACGTGGCTCTTGTTATATTTACTATGAAATATTTGAATAATATATAAAATATAGTTTGATTTAATTTTTATTATTATTATAGTAAATAATAATAAAATTAATGTTAAAAAAAAAATATTTAAATACAAACATTATATTTTTTATTTTTTATTATTTTGTAAAGTAATATATCTAATTTAAATGATTTACAAATCTAAATAAATATATAAGTTCCAATTCTCGTTTGTCAAAAAAAATTTATCAATTTTTTCTTCAAATGGAAATACTAAGTAGCTTTGGTGGCATTCCACTTGTTTGTATGGGTTATTGTAAAATATGATTTTGAGTTAAAAAAATCTTCTATTTTCAAATGTGTTTTCAACCATTTTTTTTTTAACTTTTAGAATTTTACATTTCTTAAATTAAGTTATATGATTTAGATGATATAATTCATGCAAACAATTTAAAATTAAAATTATAGTATGTGTAGAGCTTTTATATAAAAGAGAAAGTGTTTTACTTTCTAAAATAAATCGTCTTTTAGCATTGAAATCAATTTATAATCAAAACTTTGGTATACTAAACTATATTATCTAAATAACTCTTAAATTTGAGTAAAATACTTTATTTTATTGAATATTTTATTAAAATATTAAAATATTTAATAAAATATATTTTTTATCAATAAATAAATATAATTATGATGATATTTAACATCCATTAAAACCAACTTTTATTTATTGGACTTTAAGAAAAAAGAAAATAATTATTTAAAATGATGTAAAATTTTATTCATATGCTCAAAATTTATTAAATTTTTAATTTTTAATTTTTAATAAAATATGAATATTAATTAAAATCATAAATAGAACAAATGAATATGATTATGTGTGATTAGGTATACAATGTACAAGCACAAATTAAAAAATAAATAAGATCGAGCAGTTTCCTAAAATTGCTCTTATCTACATGAGAAACCACCTACACCTCAAGCTAAGGTGGTATAAACATGCCACGATTATGATTATGATATTGTAAAGAGAACATTAAACCTAATCTCGAGGATAAAAATGATATTTATATCTCAATGAGCTCAAAGAAAAATTTAATATTGTCAAGATTATAACTAACTCTCATGAGCTTCATAGTGAAACTAGTCACTCTCTACTAGTCAACCCCTAAAATGTCATGGGCATAAATGATTTTCAACCTTTGCGAGTCTATGAGCATTGAAGATGAAAATAGTTTTCTCTTAGAATGTCGTTCCTATGCCTACATTATATATTAGCTCCATAATCATTGTTGTAACACTAAACTCTCTAACCTTCTAACTCAAAACTATAATGAGTTAGAGACACTTTTCTTTAAACTTGAGTATAAGAATAATATTTCAAAATAAATAAAATAATTTAAGTTTCGGATGGTAAAATATATTATCATCATCATTAAATATTTTGTTAAATCTTAAAAAAATCAATTTTAGTGTAATATGTTTTTAATAAATAATTTATTATATTTATAAAATCAAATAATTTGAAATTTATTAAAATTATTAGATAATAAGTATAAAATGTATTTGATCACATCCACCAGATAGGGATGGAGGAAGGGTGGGATGAGGAACTAAAAAAGAAGGAGAGAAACTTGCTAAATCAGTTAGAAGCCAGTGAAAAATAGGAGGAAATAGTTTGGAAACAAAAATATAGGAATCAATGGTTGCAGGAAGGAGAGAAGAACACGAAGTTATTTCAGAATTCAGTTTGTAAAAATACTAGATCAATTCTATGGGAAATTATTCTAAGAAAAAGAACAGGAAATAGATCTTGCTACTAATAATTCTCACAAGCATACACAGGGAAAATAGAGAGAAGAAAAGAGACTGAATCACATGAATGAAGAGATGGATATCGGTGTGTATCATTCCATTGAATATTGATGAATAATAGTGTACTTAAATAGTACATCCCTCATAGGAAAATCGAGTTATATGGATACAACTTGTAAAGCTCAAAAATTCTGACTTACAAAGTATAGCAAACCACCATAGGTGGCTAAAGCACTTCCCAAATCTATCAAGGACCTCACGAATTAGAAAAAGAATGAGTGAGTTGTCAAGGGAGATGGAGGTTAACTAACTTTATCTTATCCACAAAAAAGAAGCATAAATCATAAAGCATTGTTTACTAATTATAGATGGTCATAAAGTGTTCAATATCAACCCATAATTAGAAATAAAGCATTCTAGAGGTATAGATGGCATGTGTTGACTTTAAGCTGCAAGTGGATGCCAACTAATTAAGCTACTAGGTAGATTATTAATCAAATAATGATTAATTATTTTATCCTAAGTATTGACTGGGTTTAATATATTCCACCACCCCCTATAAGTCTGATGTTATTATGGTATGTCAAAAAATATAGATGCATATAGGGCTGAGCAACAAGGCTATGGTCACTGTCCAAAAAACTGAGGAAAGAGGTAAAACCACATGGAGAAAATTGTCCCTCAAGAAAGCACAAGGCACAAAACTTGAAATAATATGTATTCAACATATCTTTATATTCAATTGAATGAACTGAACGAACTGCTTCTAGATGGAATACTTGTTGAAAAATCATGAACTCCATGATCATGCGCTAGAGTGTAGAACCTGCAAGAAAGAAGAGGAGAGACTCCTTGTATCTCATCAGTTGATGAAGTAGGAGAATTATATGAATGCTTATTTCTGTTGTAAAACTATTATCTACAAACATAATCTGAAATGGAAAATATATCCATGCATAATCCTTCCCGAAGAGTACAAGAATTAAGACAATTTATCACACATTCAATTCCTTGAATAACTGCAAAATTGTGATATTAATCAGATGTCAATGTTCCAATCTGATGTAGCACCTTTAGAGATATGATATGAGGCTAAGAAAACTATTATATATAATAAAAATTAGCATTTGGAACAAAAAAAACAAAGGATTATGTGAATCCATGAGGATATAGGGCTAGACTAGGAAAACTATGAGCAAATAGGGAAAACTGATAGGTGTAAAAAAATGAATGATGGATGGACATGATATCTAAACCATAAGTGTTTAGAATATATCCAAACATGTTTAATATCATTCCAAATATGACTAAGTTCATGGATAACCAACCACTGAAAGATAGGAAAAACTTCAAACCATGTAAGAGAAGTAGCACTCCATAAGAGACCAATGAGGAAACAACCAATGAAATTGGGATTTGTATAGTCTTAGGATTATTCAGAGGTATGGTAGATGGTATGGATTTTGGTATGATATGTGTCATGACATGAATATTAGCCTACAAACAATATTCTAAATCAGATATATAATCTTGTGAGGAACAATTGCTCAAAGACAAGTCAATATCTAGTGAAAAATCACAATTTTTTAGAGATGAATCTAGTACACTGAGAGGAGGATTATCAAAGAAAGGATATGATATTTATGATTCTGATATATAATATAATAAATATATATCAGATATATGAGAAAATTATAGAACTATGGCACACAAATCATAATTTATATCACCTTGGAACTATCCACTATGACATTGTTCTGAGGAATCAATAGGCTTTTCTAGTTCATTGCAAACTTTGATCTTGTGATTCTCAAGAAGCTGAGACACGATGTCCATATTCTTCTTGAAACAATTATTCTATGAATGAAAAATCTCGCTGAAATGAGAACACTTGGATGTGATCCCTTTATTCTTACCCTTCTTTACTGAATCTTCATCAGTAGGCTTCGAACTATCATCTTCAATTTCTGATTCTGGCTTCTTCACAATTTGCTTCTCTTTTTATTTGACATTGTTGTTTCCTTGAACCAAGAGAGAATGATAATTTACCTTGGAAGAATTAAGGACATCCATATGGATCAATTTATCTTTATCTTTTGTTAGTAAATCAAGAAAATAATTTAAAGAAGGAATTTTCCACTTAGGAACAACAAGCCTAGTAGCATGAAAAGTAGGCACAAAAACTGAGTAATCAGGACCCAATATTGAAAGAATGGAAATTATTAATTGATCATGTTATTTATCAATCCCATATTGCTTGAGAATTATAACAAGTGACTTGAACTTGGTGAAGAAACATTCAAGAAAATGTAAATTGCTTGGACTCAGGGATAATAACTCAATCTCCAATTGATGTGCTCTTAGATCATCTTGAACTCCAAAGAGAGAGTCCAATTGAGTCCATACTTGGTTTGGCATGGTCAAACTGTCCAAATGAAATATTATATCAGGAGAAATAGAGAGGAAAATAATTCCATAGGCTTCATCCAACTTATTATGCCACTTAGCTTTCTCAATCACAACATTGGGCTCATTCTCCAAAGCTAGAGTAACTCTGTATAATCCTCTACCGTGCAATAGAATGCCAATTTTGGATTTCCATTTGTGGTAGTTGAAAGGAGTAAGAATTATTGATGAATGAGAATCCATATTGCATGATTGATGTCCTCAAGAAGAAACTCTTTGCAACCTGTAAAACAAACTAGGAGAAAATCTTATAAGCTAGACAAGCTCTTCTTCAGAGAGGGATAGGAGACTGGATGCACTCCTCAACTCTGTAGAACTTTATAAACCTTGATTCTATGATACCATGTATAAATAATAGATCAATTTTATGATAAATTATGATAAGAAGAAGCACAAGAGATAGATATTTATACTAATAATTCTCATAAGCACACACAGGAAAAATAGAGAGAAGAAAAGAGACTAAATCACATGAATGAATAGATAAATATTGGTGTGTATCCTTCCATTGAATTATGATGAATAATAGTGTACATAAATATTACATCCCTCATAGGAAAATCGATTTGTATGGAGACAACTCATAAATCTCAAAAAGGATGACTTACCAAAATATAGCAAACCCCCATAGGTGGCTAAAGCACTTCCCAAATCTATCAAGGACCTCACAAATTAGAAAAATCACGAGTGAGTTATCAAGGGATATGGAAAAACATGCTGATCCTATAAAATTGAGAGAAAGTCAGGAAGGATGGGTTGGAAACAAAAGAACCCCGTTTCCTCATTAACTAGCTTTACCTTATCCACAGAAGAGCAGTATAAAGCATAATAAAGAAGAATCTGTTGTAAAGCATTGTTTACTAATTCTGGATGGTCATAAAGTGGTCAAGATCAACCCAGAATTAGAAATAAATCATTCCTAGGGTATAGATGCCATGTGTTGACTATAAGGTGCAAGTGGATGCCAATTAATTAATCTACTGGGTAGATAACTAATCGAATAATGATTAATTATTTTATCCTAAGTATTGAGTGGGTTTAATATATTCCAACACAATTGTCCATAATGGGAACATAACAAATATTTACAAACCGAGGAAGGTCGATGGCAATCAAGTGGATTCTCAAGGAGCAATTGAGGAAGAATTGGTGCATCACTTTGAAGGGATAATGACGAAGGATAGAAGGGATAGGAGACATGAAATAGACAGGATAACCAGGATCATCCCTGGGGTATCAGTAGCAAGCATAGTGAAATTTTGGTAAAACCAATTTCTATACAGGAGGTGGAGGAAGATGTCTAGTAGATTTCCTTGGTGAAAGCACCAAGGCTAGATGGATCCACCACAATTATTTTCCACTTCTTTTGGGACTTGATAAAAGAGGAATTCCTAGAAATAGTAGAGGATTCAAGGAGGAATTGTGGAGTCTTAAAGGCCTTTAATGCTACTTTGATAAACTTGATCCAGAAAGGGGAGGAAGTAGACACCCTGGGTAAGTTGAGACTGATTTTCCCAAGTCTAATTAGCCCGGAACAATCAGGCTTTGTGGAAGGAAGGAATATTTTGGATGGGATTATTCTAGTGCAAGAAACTATCCACTCTTTGAATCTGAATAAGAGACCAAGTATGTTGATAAAACTAGATATAGAAAAAGCCTATGATAAATTGAGTTGGCAGTACATGAACAGTATTTTGGAAGCCTTTGGTTTTTGTAAAGAATGGGTGGAATGGATCATGAATTTGGTATCCACTCCCTTATTCTCTATTTTGCTAAATGGATCGCAAAAAAATTCTATTTCACCCCTCATGGGGAATTAGACAGGGATATCCTCTCTCCCATTCTATTTTCATCTTAATGGAGGAGGGTCTAAGTAAGATCCTTCAAGATCAATCTACATAGGGAGAGATTCAAGGACTTTATATCCACGAGGGAATGGATAAACAAACTCACTAGCAATTCATGGATGACATGATTCTCATGGGGAACCCTTTAGTCCAAGAGGCTCGGGCCTTTAAGAAGAGCCTTAGGTTATTCGCAGAAGCTTCAGGGCTGGAAGTTAATGCTGAGAAAAAATAGTTTTTATTCTTCAACATCGCTCCCCTAGTCCAAATGAATATTTTATGGATTTTGGGATTCTCTAGAGGATATCTCCCCTTGAAGTATCTTGGGGGACCCTTAGGGGAAGGCACCATTAGGAAGGTGTATTGGAAAGACCTTTTAGATAGACATAAAATAAAGTTATCAAACTGGGCTCTTCGACCTCTAAACTTTCCCAGTAGGTTGATCCTGGTCTAAATTGTTCTTCAAGCTATGTTAGTTTACCTATTCTCTATCCCTGCAGTAACTAAATTAGTTTTAAAATATTTAAGAAGTCTCTAAAGAAAGTTCCTTTGGGGAGGATGAGGAGACAAATCCAAATTTGATTTGGTAGATTGGGACAAAATTTGTTGTCCCAAATAAATGGGGGGTTTGGGTCTCAGGGATCCTAAAGTCCTGAGTGAAGTCCAAGGATATAAAATTTGGTGGCGTTGATGCAATCACAGGAGGGAACCATGGGCGAGATTGTGGCACATGAAATATTCCAGGGATAGAACAAGTGATCAGCTGATTCGATATAATGAAAATAGATAGGGTTCCCATATTTTGATGAAATCCCAATTAGGCTGAAAGCTTGTCCAGGACCATAGCTTTTCAGAAATATGTGATGGTGAGCTCACCAAGTTTTGGGATGATTCATGGAATTATTTTCCCAAAATAGGAGAGGAACCTAGATGAAAAACAATCAAGGCGAGATGGATGGAAGCATGAAAATTTAAGGTGGGTCATTACTGGGAGGATCTCCCCATGCAGGACCATAGGAAGTGGGAGACCCCTATTGGGATGGATGTCCTGGCCAATGTAGGCATTCTTGGCTCCTTCCAAGATACTCTCCAGGGGAGATTCATCTGTATCAAGATGGGGCCAAATAAATTGAGATGGGGATACAAACAGAGAGGCACTTTTACCATCAAATAAGCATATGACATATGCACAAATAGTGACAAGGCATGAAAAGTAATTTGGAAAAAAATTGGGATCCAAATTCGTGGCCAAAAGTGGCCATCTTTTGTTTATTGGTCGTTAAGGGTAGGATATTCACTAGAGAAAATCTAAGGAAGTGTGGTGTGCATAGACCCTCCCAATGTGTTTTATGCTTCAACAATGAAGAAACCATGGAGAATACGTTGGAAACCTTCCCTTATACAACTTCTCAATGAGACAAAGGAGCCATGATCTTCAGGAGGAGCGATCGAGTTAGAGGCCAACCTGGCCAATCCTTATAAGACTAGAATCTTAAAGATTTTAAAAATCCTATTATTAGAAATTTGTGGATGATGTTTCCTAGGTTGGTTATGTGGAAAGTTTGGAGGGAAAGGAAAAATCATATATTCTGGGAAAAAAATTTCAATTATGAAGAGGTGTGGTAGAGAGTAGTTAAGAAGCTCCATGAAACCATCAAAAGCATGTAGTGGAACGAGAAATATAAGGACCTATCAAAGGACAAAGCACACATAAGGATGAGTTGGGGTATAGGAAGAAGTGACTTAGAGGGGCTTAGAAGGAGGGTCAAATTGTCCAAACCATATATCCCAAACTCTTGGTCTCCCCCACCACTTCACTCGTTCAAAATCAACTTTGATGGGGAAGCGAAGGGAAATATTGGTGCAACAGGTTTTGGGGGTGTTTGTAGGAATGCGAATGGAGTAATAATGAAGATTTTATATGGGCACATAGGTCACGACATGAATAAATATATAGAACTGGAAGGCTTAATCCAGGGGATTAAGCTTGTAGTTGAAGAAGGTTGTCTTCCCATTATCGCAGAGGGGGATTCCAACATCATCATCTAGATGGATTAAAAATTGGCTAATGGAAAATTCACACATCAAACTTTGTCTAGTTGCAGACTTTTGGGCTGACTGGATACCCTGACAATCCTTGTATCCTCTCATAAAATGGTCTCCTTTAGCCATGTCAGACATGATTCCAACAAGGTGGCTGATCTCCTTGCAAAACCCAGCGTGGAAGGGAGTAGGATATGCATTTGAGGCATGATGGATGAGTTTAGAAATGAGAGATGGGACCCTCAATGCTACCACCTAGATGCCCTTGATTTCAAGAATAGTCGACAGATGGAAGGCTTCAGTCAAGACGCCCATGACAGTGACAGGAGGAAGGCGGAGACCCTAGAATTGTTGTCAGCTGACCAAATCTAATTATGTGGAAAGTTATGAATAGTATGTGCCTCACTGTATATTTTCAGACCAGAAGGTACAGGAACAAAATTGGAAAGGGACGGAGATCGATTATGCACCAAGACCCATATTTGGAAATAAATCAAGGTATGATGTTAAGATGTGTGAATGGTTTGCTAATGGGTGATGGAAAGTTTTGGCAGGAGGAGGGAAAGTACAAACATGATATGGAAATTATGGATCCCGTGAATTTATATCCGAGATATTTTCTCATCCTCCCAACCCATTTTCACGATGAAATCTCTCTTGGTTCTGCTAGTGCTGAAGGCAAGTTATCCATGAAGGTGCTCAGGTATGGCCTCACTCTCTATTATCAATTTTTCTGTGGGTGGTTTAATGTGTATCTTTCCAGAATGGCAACAAAGTGGCGCATGAAAATAGAAACTAGGATGGGGTTGGGAACTGCAGGTGAGTGTGAGAAGGGTAAATGGAGGGGTGAGAACTATGGATACATGGGCCGAGTAACGCATGCTCAAGTGCATGCCCAAGAGGTGATGTATTTCTTTAAGAACCATATTCCCCTGGAGATCCATAGTAATATTGAGGCGGTTGAAAAGCGTGCATGGGAGGAGATCTAGTCAGCTCATATTGAGGAGATCCGAATGGAAGCAGAGGAATGGGTCGTCGATCTTGGAACCACCTCAAGAAGAGAAAAATCGTATGGCAGGATGTTAATGGTGTATTGGGTAATGAAAAAAATAATCTCACATGTGTCCATGGAGTGGGAGGCTAAGAGGAACGAGGATGAGGAACCAACACACGCTTGGAAGGATCACAATGCGGACTGCATACTGATGCATCATAAGTTGGAATTGATTGTGGCTCATTTAGAGATTCAACTCTATAACTATGGAATGCAGAATATGGATGCTAGTGGCTATAGTGTGAAGTTTTGCGAGAAAGGGAACTTGAAGCATACCCTCTCTGAAGTAGCGAAGCTAAAGGAAATAGCCGAGCTGACTGAGGCCTAGGGAACCAGTCTAGGAGGCCATTCTAAGAACCTGTTTTGACCTACAGCTAATGGATCTAGGCATAGTTTCTTTATGGTTTTTACAAGACTTAGTATATTATCTCATAGAAGGACTAAGGATAAACAACTTTTCTTTTTGGGAGTCTGTTTAGACCAAAGTGTAATTTTTGAAATTTTTTGTAAAGATGGTGAAGAATGATGTTGAAACTGTTCTACTCTAATAAAGAGTGATATGTATCTGGTTTGGCTTTGAAGTAATATAATATTTTATTTTAAAAAAAATGTATAAAATATATTTGAAATCTTTAATTTTTTTATTAATATTAAATTCATAGATGCTAGTTGGTCCTGTAAAAGATATCACTTCCAGTGTATTTGAAAAAAATTGAAAATATGTTTCAAGATTGTAATTTAAAAAAATAAAATTACACTAATATTTATAAAGAAATAAAATATTTGTTTGTTTATAATATTTGTAAAGAAATAAAATCTTAATTTGTTTAATAAATAAATTAATGTAATGATAATTTTAGTATTTATAAAAATATGAAAATTTAGAAAGATTAAAAAAAATAAAAATAAGTAATTAACATAATTTATTAAAGTTATAAATTTAAATATATTCAATATATTTTTATGATAAGTAAGAAAAGAATTCTATTAACAACAAAGAGATTTACATAGCCTCCACAACATATTCATTGCATATTGTTATTGAGTTAGACGTCCCAACACATGCCATAGTTCCGCAAAACTATCATCAAAACTTTCAAAGCTACCCATTACAAGACATAAACTATTACAATATGATCATTTAAACCCTTGAACCCACTTATCACTATTAAACATGTTAACTCTATTAAACCATCTAATACAAAAAACCTCAGAATGAATCAGAATCAACATCGGAGATAGAAAAAAAAGACTTAGAACTCGTTGTGTCCTAGAAAGTGCCTCAATAAGTCCCCACCTGGACACAACATTGCACCGCCATGCATCCCAAGAGGGAGGACCAACGGACAAATCTTGAGAGCCTCAAGCACCGCATCCATCTTCAGGTTCAATCTACTGGTCTTCACGTGGTGTTATTTCCAACACTGAATAGAGGTGTCATCCCCGTCCTACTTCTATGAGCGCTCCCACAAGAGATGACCCATATTATTCTTCATCACCAAAAATATGGAAACAATCCTATCAAAGAGACCAATATGGGACACATTGTTACTAGGGTCCATGACCCACTCCTCAATCACTTTGGTCTTAGATCTAAGAGTTTGCTCATCCAAATTCTCCCACATGCGTGCTCAAATTCCTTCAATGTAGTTTTTGACCTCCATCAACAAACCAAACTGGAAATACTTTTCTTCCCATGTAGCTTTCTTTTACACATGCGTGATATGTCTACGGGATTCCATAGGAGGGCCATCTTGGGACCTAGAAGACAATTTACCCTCACTCCCCCTAGCCATGAATTTTTCCATCTCCATTTCCCTACCTTAAAACAAAATATTTCTTTTTATGATTGAACACCTTAGCCCCATGCATAAGAAAATTTCACCATGATGATGCATGGAGGTGGAACCATATGTAATATATTGTAACTTCCCACTTTTCATGATGATTACGAGCGTACCTCTATTGAGATCATCCATCCTCCTTTCTGTCTTGGACATAAAATTCTCTCGTAAATTCAAAGATCCGCCACCTTACAAATTGAAATCCATCCTTATAGAAAGGCTCTCTAGAGTTACTCCACTCACGAGATTATTCATGAGCTTTAAAGGGGATGGTTTAATACCACATACTCCCCTTCTCTCCATACAACCTTTACTTAATACACTTATCCCGCTCTCGGGCCATCTATTGCTCATGTGTGTCATGGGCTCCTCGGCTAGATTTTTCATGAGACACCTGTGTCATGCACACATCTCCAAGCATCATGTCAATTAATTCCTCCCACGTGTTAACAACTATCACCTGTCTAGTCTTTATACCTGCTATAGATAGGATTTCTTCCACCTTGCTACCTTCACATCTCACGTGGATAAATGAGATGGAACTTAATATTTGGATTAGATCCTTAAACCATTCCAACCTATACTCCAATTTCAAACTTAGCAAGACTTTGGAACAGGTTGCTCCATTTTGAATTTGTTCCACCATCGATATAACAAGTTTCAAATATCCTTCTACCATTAAGGGAAATGAGTTCTGCATATAAATAATCCCAAGCCCATGTATCAGTCCTTCAAATTTTGATGCATTATTGGTTTGATGGTCTATTCAACCATAGAAAAAGGACCTCATATCCTGATTATCATCTTGAATCAATCCCTTGAAACCTTCTTCCCTTGGGTTACCCTTGGAGTCTCCATAAATTTTCAACTAGTAGCAACCAGATGGTGATGCCCCTCCAGTAATTTTGGTCATTCACACCCACTTCACACTAGGAGGGTGGGTCTTTGAAAAACCTCAGCATGAGAATGGACCCATTAGGGGAATTTTGAGGTAAATAATGGGCCTAAAAAAATGTACCATCAAAATAAGCTTTACAAGAAGTAATCAAATTCTAGAGAATGACATCATCCCTTATGGTTAAGGTGACATTGCGTGAGTTAAAGTTGTTTATATGTCAAATTATAAATGGTGGACGAAAATCCATGGTTAGCCATACTCATAATGGAAAAATACTCATAAATTACTTTAAAATATAATATTTATGTACTTAGTACTCTTAAAATATTTTTACTTTAAAGTACTCTCTTTTAAATGTAAAAATATATTATTAATTAAAAGTCAAAGATAAATTCAAAAATAAAATCATGATTTAGTACTTCATGACAAAATAAAATTATTATATATTATATCACATCATTTATTATAACTTTTGTCATATATTATAATTTTTATTATGAGATATATAATACATATAATATATAACATAAATCAACATCTTCGAGTTATATAACATAATTCACTCTTTATTTTTATTTATTTATTTTTATTATAATATGAAATCATATATAGTATATGTTTATATAAATATCATTTATCATATATCATATTATATTAAAATATAATATAATAAATATTGTAATTATTATTTTATATTATAATAAGTATAATATAATATATAATGAGATCTTTATGTTATCTTTCTATTATAATATAAAGCCACATATATTATGCGTTTATATAAATAGTCTATATCATATTAAATTAAAATATAATATAATATATATTATAATTATTATTTTACTTTATTTTATTTTATAAGTACTTTATTTTAATATATTTATGCATTTAAAAGTATTCATGTTTCTAGTCATATCAAAGAGATTTTTTTTTTATTTGTGCACATATTTTCACTTTAACTTAATCATAGTTACAGGAATTGTACTTCAAAAGGTGAGTTGTAAATATACTATCTCCACAAAATGAAAAACTTACAATAGTTTATTATATCTCTTATGAGGCCCATTTTAGACCTCAAAATTCCCCTAATGACAAATACCCGAGTCTCTCAAAATTATACCGTCCACCCCTACAGCTTTCCAGTCCACCTCTTCATGGGACCTAAGTTTGATGGTTTCCAGAATTTCAGACTGAATGGTTTTCCAAACCCTGTCACCGGTCGATGACGTCCCCATGAAGGTTTGACTGTTTCATTCTTTCTAGGATTCCCATACAACAAAGATCGGGGAAAATTGCAAGATTCAGTTAACAATACCATTTTTGAAGGGTTCCTTCAGCTAATTCCTTAGTGTGATATATGGTATTCTTTTTTTCTATTGGAGCGTCGAAATGCTTATGCGCCTTTATCCCAAAGTGAACTGGAGAACATGAACATGTCTAGTAGATGACTGAGCATTTCTTATACCTTTTTGCACAAGCAACATTGGCAAGGCCCATAGATCTCTCTTATTTTAAGGTTATCTCTTTTTCAAATTCCTCTCCTTAAATTAACCAAACAAAAGTTGATATTTTTGGCCAAATCTTTGCCTCCCACAAACTCTTCCAAACTCAATCCTCTGGTTCTTGATTGAACCCTCCTTCAATATTGTAGGATTCTTTGATAGAGAATACAACTTTAGGGGTCATAACCCATCTTAATTTATCTTTCTCATTATGCGTGCGAATGAAAATTAGTACTGTAGGGATTCCACAACCCTAGAGGTATATTCATATTTCCCAAACTGCTCCCACCAATTCCTTTATGTATATTTCCTCAATTATGATGAATCCTCCCCTCTCTCCTAAAAATCACTGACTTTGGCTAACTGTCATTCTTCACGTAGTTGGTGGACACGAGGAGTGTTAATAAACTCTTCCATGTTCGGGAGGTGTTTCCAAGAATCGTCCTAGAAGAGTGTAGACTCTCCATTCCTGACCTTCCAGAAGTTTTTTTCATGAATCAAAATCCCGCCTCCCTGGGATGAGTTCCAAATATGGGATCCTCCCCTTTATTTAGAAAAGTGGATGAGCTCTTTCTTGTACCAATCCCCCTACATATTTGCAATTCCATAACTTGTCCCATGGAGCATATTCATGAGACACCCACCTCCACCAAATATTTTCCCCACTAACCAAATTCATCTTATCTGGGTCACGTAACCCCAACGCCCCATGATTCTTTCGTTTGCAAACTGTATCTCACTTTACCAATTCCCATTTCCTTTAATCACTACCACCACTCCATATAAATATTCTATGGGTATTACAAATTTCCCTTAGGATGTCCTTTGGATCATCCCTACTAGGGAATGAGTATATAGGAATTTCCTGGAGGAGTGATTTCACTGAGACTAATTTTCTCGCTATGTTCAAAGGGTGGAACATCCAACTGGTTAGACGTTTCCTCATATTTTTCATTAACTCAGTCCATTATCCTTTCCTAACAAAAACATCCACTAGAGGTGCTCCTAAGTATTTGGATGGAAGGGAGCTCTCTAGAAACCCCAATATTCTATAGATATTGATTCTAGTTATACGAGGTGTTGAAGAAGAACATTTGATACTTTCTTTCGTTAACCTCTGAACATGAAGCTTCCCTAAATTCTTATAAGAATACCTTAATGAATCTGGCTTCCTTGATTGAAGGGTGATCCATCGACATCGTATCATCCAAAATTTTTTTATGACTTTGAACCTCTACTCTAGGATGCCCCTTTACCCCATGAATCCCCTATTCAACATGACTATATTTGATGGATCTACCTAGGCCCTCTGCCATAATGATTAAACAGAGGGGGACAATGGATCTCCTTGTATGATTCCTCTTGAAAGTTTGATGAGTCCAGTCAAGACCCCATTGATAAGAATTGAGAAAAACACCATGGAAACAAGATTTATTATCCACTATATCCAATCCACTCGGAATCCAAAGGCCCTGAGCACCTCCCTCATATACTGCCAGTTCAATTTTTCATAGGATTTTATGATATCCAACTTGAGCCTAATTCTTGGGGTTCTGGTGGTTTTAAGGGAATGTATAACTTCATGAGTCAATATGATCCCATCCATAATTTAATTCCCTTCCACAAACCGTTATTGTTTACGAGAAATTACGAAAGGAAGGATTGATTTCAAATGATTAGCAATGAACTTAGTAATTATCTTATAGATAAAATTACATAAGGCAATGGGTTTCAACAACCCAAGTGAATAAACAACCCTAGTCTTAGGAATAAGGGTGAAAAAGGTCGCATTGAAGGATGGAAGAATATGTTGAGTTCTTCTTGAGTCTTCCACAATTTTCCATACGTATTCCTTAACCATATCCCATAAATAGTGGAAAAATTATACGGTGAAACCATTAGGTCCCGTTAACTCTCTAGGAAACTCTTATAGGTTGCAGCTCGAAGATGCCTGGTAACTTCAATATTTTTAAATCATTTACTCAATGGATCAAGGTAGATGGACAATAAGACCTTACTCACTCAAGACATGCATAATACTCAATCAAATAGACAAGGATTCTTCTAACTATCAATGTTCAGAGGGTTCATAATAAAGGTGAATAGATGAAGAACTCACTATGTTGGCAGATTCACACATAAATCACTCACATATGAATGGCTAATCATAACAAGGAAAATATACTTGTAATTCCAATTATCCACATAGAAATAGGATGATAGCTATCTTGCATTAGGTAAATAGAATAAATATGAATAAAACATCCAAGCACAAGTTCAGAACAGAAAGAAGATGAAAGTTGAACACATAATGGAAAAAGAGCATGTATTAAGTGACAATGCACATGAGAATATTGAATACAAAAAGTGTCTAAAAGTCTCAGAAGTTGAACCTTTCTTCTACATTAGTCACAAGCTTTATAGCCTTTACAAAATTTATTTCAGATCCTGAAAAGTTGGATTGAATTTACTAAAAATAAACATTCATAACTATTTGCTGAAAAATAGGTTAAGATCCTATCTTGATTGCCAATCTTCATAACTACAAAATATTTGTACTCCTCAAACTCTTTAATAGTTGTAGTAGACATTGAATTAGAACTCGAACTTGCCATTTGGCAGACAAGTCACACTTTTCCAGAGTAGGTAGGAAATGTGACCTAATTTACCTCGCTGGCACCTTCAAAACTGAAACAGAGTCAAAATACTGGTGCCTTTAATTAATTTCCAACCTTATAAATCATCCATGAGGTGTTTGGATCAACAAAAGTCGGTTCTATGAGAAACTATTCCTTCCTGCACTATTCTATGCTTTCGGTGTCTAAAAAAGTGAAACTATGGGCCTATAAGCTACCGAAAGCTCTATTTTTTGTGGCTAATGAACAACTGCAGTGTTCACCTAAGCTACTAAAAAGTCTTTTTTAAAATTTTAATCAAAATGGTAATTACACTTTACCCTGATGTTTTAAAGCTTCAGTGCTAACCCTTGGGTGTCTCTGCATCTTGCCTAGGGTTTGGGATGGCAATAGCATCACAGGCTACCTCTGGGCCAAAAAGGATCATTGCTACTTTTGCTAGGGTTTCTATCTTTTGGTGAGCTTGAGACTGATGGCTAGAATTCCCTTTCTGCAATTTGGATAGCGTGATTTTCCCGCAGAGCCTAATTTTCTCTTTCCTTAACCTGAGATTGCTCTCCTCTTGCTTGGTATACTTCCTTTTTATGTCCTGCAGAGAGTCATATAATTTAGCATTCCTCTTGGTTAACCTCTCATTGGCTCTTTTTATTTCCCTCTCCAATATTTCTATCTCATACACTTGCCTCAATAGTTGATTTATTTTTTGGGATTTAGGTTTGCTGGATGAAGCCTCTGCCACTGGTTCACCCTGATCCTCCTTTGGTGTAGGTGATGGAAACTCCTTCTGCCCTATTTGAAACTGATCTTCTAGGTTATTTTCTTGTTCCTCTTCATCCTCAGAATCAGAGTAAGGTAGGTTGAGGATACTTTTTCCTGGCGCTGGAACCTCCTCTACCTTTTCACTGAAATCCAAGTTCCTTTTTTCCTTCTTGGTCTTAGTAGCCGGAGAGATATGATCCATTGTAATTGGAGAGATGGCTCTCCTCTTCCTCTTACCACTTCTGGTAGTGGAGGAAAGTTTTGAAGAAGACTTCCTTTTGTCTTCTAGCTGCAATTCTGTCTCAAACTCATTCCAAAATAGGAAGTATGTCCAGGCCACATTCCTTCTTTGCAGCAATTCAATGACAATTAACTTCATCAAGCCATGATGTGATATCCTACCTGCAATCTTGGTGGGCTGGGATTTCACTTGATGGGCCATTTTAGTCAGGATTTTGTATAGGTAAAAAGGCAAGTTCAAGGGGTTCCTGCCAGTAAAATGGTTCATTAACTTGAAATGGTATATCATTACCTTATTATACCTTCCCTCACACATTATGTAGACCAGAATTGCCTTCAATAAAAGATGCTATTTTTCCTCAAGCCAGGATGTGGGAATGCTCTTCTTCCATACAATGTTCTTGTGCTCAGGATTCAGGTAAGACTTGAATTCTACATTCTTTTTTATTGTGGTTTTGAACCAGATTTCCCCAGTCCTTGGAAGCTCTGTTACTTTTGCTATCAAAGCCTCATCCACTTGAAATTTTTTTCTACCAATCACTTCTTTCGAGCCATCAAAGGAGAGAGAAAAGGCTTCTGCCACTTGCTAATGGGATCCCTAAATATTTTTATAGAACCTATAGTAGCCCAATTCTTTGAAGATCTGACATACCTCTGGGTGTGATTCGAGGTAGCCAATATCACCCAGCTCTTTCCTTAGGGCAGGTCCTCCTACTTTCTTCATATCCTAGATTGTTCTTCTGTACCTGAAAAATTGAAAATTCAAACCCTGGAGAAGGAAATTAAAGTGCTTGATCTCAGGGAGCTTGGCTCAATGAGTATGCATGCAAAAAAAGTGGAATGTATTAAGGAGGGGGTGCTGATTTTGAGGGAGTTGACTGGAAGTTGGGATTTGAGTAGGGTGATAGTTAATTTCGATGAAAACCGTGAGCTAGCTAGTGTCGTAATCATTCTAACTGGAAACCAATGCTTCGTGGTGGCTCAATCATAGACATGGGATAGGTGGAGGGCAGAGAGGGTTTGGATTTTGATAGGTCACTTCAGTTTCTCAACGACCCCTCTTACCAACTCATGATTTATTGTAGGTCATGTCTTTTTGGCGGTTAATGGATTGGTATTGGAGATCTTCATGTTGATGGTGGTTGAGGGTGATGGGCACCCCAACCGTTTTAACTTTAGTGCGCTTTAGGTGGCTAAGGTAGCACCGAATTCTATTGTTAAGCTACCAAAAGCTGGGATTTTCGGTCAATAATGAACCATTCAGATGTTCGCCTAAGCCACCAAAAGCTGAGCTTCAAATATTTCATTAGAAAACAGAGTCAAAAGTGTTCGAAAATTCATTAAACACCTCAATCTTTAACAATGATCCTTTAAAAAAATATTTTGACCTCATATCACTACAAGCTATAAATCTTCCAAGTCTAACTTATTGAGGACTGATTTATTTAGGAGATAACATCTGGCTCATAATCGAGGATGGAAACCTCCTTGTGAGGTTCCAAGAACCACAGACCAAATTCCTTTCCTGAAAAACAAAGACAACCTATCTTCTACTATTCGATTGAGCATGGAGTTATTTTGAAAAAAACAAAAAACAAAAAATGATAAGGCTTTGAAGCCTTAGATGAAATAGAGTCTCAGAAATCACCCATTGACTAGGCCATCAAACACCTCTTCACCTTCCAGACTTTGCAGTTTGAAAGTGTTGTTCTGTTGTACTTGATTTATCACAAAATGTCCTATCCATAGAGAATCAAATTTACCATGATTTCCCTTGTCCTTCTTGACAACAGCCCATTTCAAAACCCAGTCTCTAACCTGAAAAATTTTCCACCTTTTCCTTGTTTTCAAAAATACTTTTAATCTTCTTTTGGTGAGCTTCTGACTTCTCCACCAACTGTTCTCTGACTTGCTGTGGATCAACCAAATCCAACATTCTTCTTACCATGTCATTTGGTTCATCCTATTCCTCCTGAAAGAACTTTTCTACGGGTAGGACTAGCTGGATGGGGAAAATAACATCAGTACCATAAACCAAATTAAAAGGAGAAGTCCCTATGGATTTTTTGTTGGTCACTCTGTCATCCCAAAGAGTAAACTTTAGCTTAGAATCCCATCTCTTCTGATTCTTCTCCAATAGTTTTCTGATGATTCTAACCAGGTTCTTATTGGATGACTTAGCAAGGCCATTGCCTTGAGGGTAGTAGGAAGTAGAATTCACCAATTGAATACCCATTGAATCACACATGTTAACCAAGGAAATGAATTTAAAAGCTGGTGCATTATCAGTCACTATCCTTTTTGGGAAGCCAAATATGATAAAGATGTTTAAATATAGAAAATTCATGATGACTTGGTGAGTGGTATTCCTTGTGGGGACTGCCTCTATCCACTTGGTGAAATAATAAGTGGCTACTAGAATTCATTTGTGTTGAACACTTGATGAAGGATTAATCTCACCTATGAAATCAAGACCCCACTACTAGAAAGGGCCATTCACTACAGTAGGTCTAAGGGGAAAAGATCTGAGCTGCTGCTTTCCTATGAATCTTTGGCATTTGTCACAAGCTTTCACAAAGGTACACACATCAGAAAAAAGAACAGGCCAATAGTACCCAGCCCTTAGAATATTGTGGGTTGTAGTCTTCTAGTAATGATGGCCTCCACATGTGCTTGAATTAAACTAATGCATGACTTGAACTGACTCTTCTTTATCTAAACATCTTAGCAAAATACCAGAAGGATCTTTCCAATACAATAGATTTTTAACTATGAAAAATTTAACAGTATCAAGCTTAAGATCTCGTGATTGAGTCATGCTAAGCTCAGGGGGAACTTCTAAATTCTACAGAAAATGAATAATACCTGAGTACCACTCACATGAATATAATTTCTCATCCAGTTGTTGGCTATCATGCTGCTATCTATGTTGCTACCTCTATCTGCAAGTTTGTTGAACTTATACCAATGATATTCATGCCTAGTAGATCATAATTTTATTCAGCCATAAGCTTAGCTAGGCCTTTTCCTTTTACCATCCTGGTGGGCTTCACCTCTATGTCAAACTCAATCAACTTTGTAATCCATTTGGATCTCTTGCCATCATTGTTAGTTTGGGTTAAGACATCCTTCACAGAAGCTGAAGGGACATTGGCACTAACCTTTGAGTGTAGAATATAGATCCTGAAAGCTTTCAATGACTTGATGAGAACATAATCCTGTTTTTTTATAGGATCATACTTCAATTCAGCATCCCTCAATTTTTTTGCTGAAGAAAGAAATGGGGTGATCAAGACCTTCATCATATTTTTGTAACATAATTGCTGCCATTGTGTCATAGGAAGCAAAAGAGAAGATGTAGAAGCCCTTGGTATAGTCTGGACTATACCAGAGTGGAAACTTCCATGATAGCCTTATTGATGGCTTCAAAAGAGTTTCTTGCATGTTCTGTCCATTTGATTTCAGCTTCCTTCCTCAACATAGAGGTTATATGTTTTACTAACTCAGAAAATTTTGGGACAAACCTCCTAACAAAATTTATCTTACCAAGGAATGACTAAATATCATTTTTTCACCTAGGTATGGACAACTTCTGGATTGCTTCAACCTGAATAGGATCAATCTTCACATCTTCTGGTAAAACTATGTGACCTAGGAGTTTTCGCTCTCTGAGAGAAAATTGAGACTTTTTTGGTTCATAGATATCCCAAACTGTCTACATTTCAGAAAAACCCTCCATAAGTGTTGCAAATGTTCTTCATAGTTGTTTGAGTAGACATTGAGGTCATCAATGTATATGAGAAAAAAATTGTCCTTTAACCCCACAAAGGATATGTCCATGGCCCTCTGAAAGGTGGCCCCAGCGTTCATTATCCCAAATAGCATCTTGGAATACATGAAAGTACCCCAAGGAGTGGTAAATGAAATTTACTCTTGATCATCAGGGTGTACAGAAACTTGATTGTAGCCAGAGAAGCCATCTAGGAATGACATGACACTAGCTCATGAGACTCTTTGCAACATATGCTCCATCTTGGGTAAGGGATAGTTGTCTTTATTGGAGCATTTTTTTAGCTTTATGAAATCAATGCATAACCTGATCTCCCCATTTTTATTCCTCACTATCACTAGTTTGCAATCCATTTAGAATATCTCAGAGGGATTATGATTTTAGAATTAAGGAGCTTTTTTATCTCATTCTCAATCACGGGCAGTAGGAGGGGACTGATAGGTCTTAGCTTTTGTTTGAAAGGGATGGTGTCCTTTTCCAGGGGAATCCTATGTTGGATGATATCTGTGTCATAGGTTTCAAATCACTGTATTCCAAGGCAAATACATCAACAAACTCTTTCATAAGACTGCAAAGTTTTGACTTCTGATCAGCAGTCAACTCAGAGGAAAAATTTATGAATTTTGGATGATCTTGGCTACCTATATTGTGCTCATGGATAGTGAGGTATTTCTCCTTTTTCACAGGTTTGAATGGGACATCATTATGGTCAAAGAGCTCTTCAATAGGTACTAGACCCTGAGGTATATGATTGCTTGACAACTAGACAATATTGTGGTTACCCAATTTCTCTTTTAGTTTAGGCCTCTGGGATTACTCCACATTTAGGTTTTCTTGGTTAATATGCATATAAAAAAATTCAACAACAACTTGGAGGAATTTACTAAGTTCATCATCATTCTCAAAGACTTTCCAAAATTTAACATTATCAGGTAGGGATGGCCTGTACTTGACTTGGATTTCATAGTTCAATTTAGGGGGTATAGGAGGAATGAACATACTGGAAGATACATCCAGGGAGTCTGCTATATGGTTCATAGCTCTAGGTATATAGGAAATATCAAAAAACATAAAAGATTCCTTGAGTTTCCATACCTCATCTCTGTATGCCTTCAGTTTGACATTCTTTTCTTGAAAAGTTTTGTTCACATGTTGTATGATGAGATCTGAATCTCCAAATATCTTCAGACACATTATTTCCATCTCCTTAGCAACCTTTACTCCCAATAGCAAAGCCTCATACTCTGATATATTGTTAGTAGTCTTGAAATCAAGTTTGCAAGACAAATGAATAGTCTCCTTTGAAGGAGAGATCAAAACCACACCTACACCTGCTGAGGCTTGAGTACTGGCCCCATCAAAAAACATGCTCCAGAAAAAGGTGGTTACTTCCTCAGGTTGGTGATTGGTAGGATTTGTGAGTTGTACAGGTACTGGCTAAGAATCATCTATTTGAAGGATACATGCCCCAAGGTCTGTGTCTACTGCATAGATGGGATGGTTTATAGAATTTTTGGCATTAATGATGATGTAGGTAAACAAATTTTCTCTGTAAATTCTCTTTTTTTCTCCTCCAAACATCAGGATTGTAGAATAGGTAAGATCCATCTATAGGGTACCACCTAGCCTTTTACTCCATGAATGAGACAAGAGGAGGCCAAACTTGGGTGGGATATCAGCCACTACTATATCCATCACTATGCTTTTTGAAGGTAGCTGGGAGAGGTGTATGACAAGGTATTTTATGAGCCCTAGGCATTTGAATTTCCTAGAGTCAAAAGAGAAAATATCATGGTATGATTTTGTGATGTCGAGCCCAAGCTCATCCATCACTGCCTTTGTCATAAGATTGTGGGATGCTACCGATTCAAGCAAATAGTTGTGGATGATTTTGTCATGGATGTTCAAGGAAATATAGAATGGTGAACAAGACACATCTAGTTCTTCAACCATAGGGCCTCAGGTTACTGTGGACTTATCATCTTGCAGGTTCACAGAGTCAGCATCTACGGGTGTCCTTGGTTGAAGAGATTTTAGTATAGATGACTTAAAGGAGTCATTCTTCATAAGCTCTATCAAGGGAAAAGGGATTTTTCAGTTTCTAAATTTCTGATTCGAGATTGAAAGAATAGGACAACTTGTTAGAGATTCTTATCTCTTGTGATGGAGCTTTGAGCTGGATAGGATCATGGGCTGATGGCTGTAATAGATTTTGCTACTACTTTGGGGAAGCATCCATCTTCTTTGTAGGAACAATATTTTTAGCAAGAGGAGTAGGCTTCTTTGTAAGGACATGACTCCTCTTTCTAGGAGCAACAATCCTGGACCTCAAATTATAATCTCCTTGGTCATCTGCCTGATACAAGGATTCTTTAGTGATCTACTCATTGATGAGGGCTTCCTCATAATCTACTTGTGTCAAGAAAGAGAGGTCAACTTCATCTTCCATGCAGTTGGTATTTTCTGCTGCTTCTCCTTCTCCCTGAGCAAACTCTTCTTCTTATTCTAACACCACATTTTGGAAAGGAACTCTGATTCTTTGTTCCCCAATTGGATTCCTATGCCTTTGAAGGATCTGAGCCTGTGGGTTATTCCTTCTGTAAGGTAACATATTAGGGTTTTTGGGAGCAAATTCATTTGACCCTTTACCTCTTATAGGTAGTTGACCTCGATATTTAAGCTTAGACATCTCATATGTCAAGTTGTCCAACATCTTGGCCATTTTTCCTATTTTGTTATCTGATGAAGAAGGACCTAAGGGATCTGAAGATTGCTTCCTCCTATCCACTTTTCCCTTAATTTTCTAAGATGCAACAATATTAGACTCAACTTTAAGAGCAACATCTTGCATAAGTGATAAAGAAGCAGATCTTCTTTCTCTAAGAAGAAGACAGAACTCAGAATCAAAAGCATTTGCATAAGTGATTTTGGCTAAAGTGTCTGTAGGTTTGATCTCAGCAGGGATCTTGCTGAACATTTTGTTAAATATTTTTATGAAATTTCAAACAGACTCACCATTCTCTCTCCTCAAATTGCTAAATTATGTGATATAGTAAAGGTGGTCTATTCTTTCTCCCCAATGCTTCAAAAATATGTCATCTAGAGATTCAATGCCATCTACTGATCCAGTAGGTAACACTTTGAACCATTTCCTAGCCTGACCATCTAGACTTTTCACAAAAACCCTAGTCCACACATCCTCCTATTCAATGTTTATGTCATTAGCATAACTGTAGAATTCTTCTAAATGCTCCTCAGCTATAAAATCTCCCTCCCTAGTAAACTTAGGCATATATTTTAGATAATCTCCAATAGGCATAGCAGAAAGGTCAGAAGGGTATATGGAAATGAGGATCCTTTCCATCTTGGTCAGAAGGGTATCCATATTGGAAGTGGGTATGGAAAGGGAAGAAGAAGATGCTGCTGCTGGTGTGGGTGGTAGCTGAGGAAGTATAGGTGGTATATATACCTCAGTGGGGTTGCCCAGGACTGGATATACACAAGAAAAAGTGCTTGAAGATTCCCCAACCTTCAAATTTTCTAATTCACTTATAAATTTCTGAGAACTAGATGCTTCAGTAGAAGAAGATTTAAAGGGAGTTCTATTTGATACAACAAGAGAAATACCTCTAGAAGTACTTGATGTAGCTCCCCTTGCATATATGGAATCGTTCCTTTATGAATCTCTTCCTCTCCTTATAATATTTTCAGGATTTGAAACAGGTGTTACTGGTGGTCTTTGAGGATTTTCTCTGGTACTTGGTCTTCTCGAAGCCACCTTATTCCAATGGAGTCGCCAGATAGATGATTACAACCCAAACAGTGTCCCAACTTTGTCTATCATCAAAGTAGGATCTATTTCATCCCCGAGGGAAGTTGAGCTTCAATATCTTCTCCCTGGAAATGAGAACAATTTGTTTGCTCTCCCAGAAACTCATCTAGGTTGTAGCTCGAATATCCCTGGTAACTTCAATATTTTTAAATGGTTTACTCAATGGATCAAGTCAGATGACCAATAATACCTCACTCACTCAAGACATGCATACTACTCAATCAAATAAACAAGGCTTCTAACTATTGATGTTCAGAGGGTTTGTAATAAAGGTGAATAGATGAAGAACTCACTATGATGAAAGATTCACACATAAAGAACTCACATATGAATGGATGATCATAACAAGGAAAATATACTTGTAATTCCAATTATCCACATAGAGATAGGATGATAGCTATCTTGCATTAGGTAAATAGAATAAACATGAATGAAACATCCAAGCACAAGTACAGAACAAAAAGAAGATGAAAGCTGAACATATAATGCAAAAGAGCTTGTATTAAGTGACAAAGCACATGAGAAGATTGAATACAAAAAGTGTCTAAAATATCCGAAGTTGAACCTTTCTTCTACATTAGTCATAGGCTTTATAGCATTTACAAAATTTATTTTAGATCCTGAAATGTTGGATCAAATTTACTAAAAATAAATAGTCGTAACTATTTGCTAAAAAATAGGTTAAGATCCTATCTTGATTGCCAATATTCCTAACTCCAAAATCTTCCTACTCCTCGAACTCTTTAATAGATGTAGTAGACACTGAAGTATAACTCAAACTTGCCATTTGGCAGACAAGTCACACTTTGTCAGAGTAGGTAGGAAATGTGACCTGATTTACCTTGCTGGCACCTTCAAAACTGAAATAGAGCCAAAATAATGGTGCCTTTAATTAATTTCCAACCTTATAAATCATCCATGAGGTGTTTGGATAAAAAAATTCAGTTCTGTGTGAAACTATGCCTTCCCACACTGTTCTATGCTTTTGGTGGCTAAGAAAGCAAAACTCTGGGCCTGTAAGTTGTCGAAGGCTTTGTTTTCGGTGGCTAATGAACAATTGCGATGTTCGCCTAAGCCATCGAAAAGTCTGTTTTAAAATTTTAATCAAAATTGTAATCACACTTTACCTTGATGTTTTAAGGCTTCAGTGCTAACCCTTGGGTGTCTCTGTAGTATTCCTAAGGTTTGGGATGGCAGCAACATCATAGGTTTCATTTGGGCCAAAAAGGCTCATTGCTACTTCTGCTAGGGTTTTTAGCTTCCGGCGGGCTTGAGACTAAGGTCAAGAATTCCCTTTTTAGAATTTGGACAGCCTGATTTTCCTGCAGAGCCTGATTTTGTCTTTCCTTAACCTAAGATTTCTCTCCTATAGCTTGGTATACTTCCTTTTTATCTCCTACAGAGAGTCATATAATTTAGTATTCCTCTTGGTTAACCTCTTATTGGTTATTTTTATTTCCCTCTCCAAGATTTATATCTCATACACCTTCCTCAGCAATTGATTGATTTTTTAGGATCTAGGTTTGCTGGATGAAGCCTCTGCCACTGGTTCACCTTGATTCTCCTTTGGTGTAGGTGATGGAAACTCCTCCTGACCTATTTGAAACTGATCTTCTAGG
Organism: Pseudotsuga menziesii; assembly: GCA_001517045.1. Lineage (NCBI taxonomy): Eukaryota > Viridiplantae > Streptophyta > Pinopsida > Pinales > Pinaceae > Pseudotsuga > Pseudotsuga menziesii. The sequence goes on along the minus strand of LPNX011073554.1, from coordinate 1,234,550 downwards.
TTATTTTCTTGTTCCTCTTCATCCTCAAAATCAGAGTAAGGTAGGTTGAGGATATTTTTTCCTGGTGCTCGAACCTCTTCTACCTTTTCACTGAAATCCAGGTTCCTCTTTTCCTTCTTGGTCTTAGCAGCTGGAGAGGCCTGATCCATTGCAATTGGATAGATGGCCCTCCTCTTCCTCTTACCACTTCTGGTAGTGGAGGACCTTTTTGAAGAAGAATTCCTTTTGTCTTCTGGCTGTAATTTTGAGGGAGCTGACTAGCAATTGGGATTTGATCAGGGTGACAGTTAATTCTGATGAGACCCATGATCTAGCTAGTTCCGTAATCATTCTAACTAGAAACCAATGCTTCATGGTGGCTCAATCATAGACATGGGACAGGTGAAGGGTAGAGAGGCTTTTTCTTTCAATAGTTCACTTTAGTTTCTTAACGACCCCTCTTACCAGCTCATGATTTATTGCAGGTCCTGTCTTTTTGGTGGTTAATGGCTTAGCAGTGGTAATTTTCATGATGACGATGGCTGAGGGTGATGGGTGCACCAACCGTTTTAACTTCAGTTCACTTTCGGTGGCTAACGTAGCCTCGAATTCTATTTTTAAGCTATGAAAAGCTGGGATTTTTGGTGGCTAATGAAACATTGAGATGTTTTCCTAAGCCAACCAAAGTTAAGATTCAAATATTTCATTAGAAAACAGAGTCAAAAGTGTTCCAAACTTCATTAAAAATCTCAATCTTTCATAATGATCCTTTAAAAAAAATATTTTGAACTCCTATCACTACAAGATATAAATATTCTAAGTCTAACTTATTGAGGACTGATTTATTTCAGAGATAACATGTCCAGTGGCCTTACTGACTTCCATTTTTCCCACCTCCTCTTCAACTTCCTTAATTAGAATCAACTTCATTAACAGGTCATTATGTGCTTCCGTCACCACGTTAGGAATGTTCTCGTTGATACACTCAACTTCCTCCCTTATATCTAGGTTGGGTTCCTACAGGATATTCTAGAAGAAATGGGTGAGTTCCCTTCAATATATTCTATTTTTTCTACCCACTAATCATCTTCCTTCCAAATCCCTAGGATACAATTTTGGGACAGATGTTGGGTGGTAGTCTAATGATTTTTTTTTTCTCTATCCCTCCTTAAGCCAATTGACCCTTGAGTTTTGTTTCTACAAAATATCCTCTTGTTTTTTCCTTTGATCCAGTTGAGCTAGGATCCTCCCCTATTCCCGTCGAAGATCATGGGTGAAACTCTTCCTCATCCCCTATTTTTGTAAGCTTCCCAATTTCTCTTACAAGTAGGCTTTGTCTTCAAATATGTTACCAAACTCTTTTTTGTTCCATTTATTTATTTTACCTTTGATGGATTGTAGCTTACTATGGGACTTGTAAATACTATGCCCCTCTTTCACCCCTACCTCCTTTGATGAATGATGGACTTTGTTGCCAAAAAATAGGTGTCTAAGCCAAAATTCCTCAAACATGAAAGGTTTTCTGAATTGAGACCCCAAACCTCTCCACTAAATACATGCCAGCCAATGGTCTGATCCTGCTGAGTGGAGCACTAGGGACGATAGCTCACTATCAATATCCATAATATACTTAGATATTAAAAACCTATCCAGCTGAGAAGCTATGTGCCTCTCACCTCCCCTTCTATTGTTCAAGGTATAGATTTCTTCCCCAAAAATTATGTCCTCCATCCTAATCTCTTCCATGGCTTCCCTGAAGTGAAGGATTTTCCCATCCAATATTCACTTTCCTCCTTTTCTTTTCCTCCAAAGCAGTGATGGTATTGAAATCCCCTCTAAGAATCCAATGCTTCCCCCTAAACCATTATTTGGTTTTTAGAAGTGATTTGATAAAAACCACTTTTTTTCCATGGAATGAGGGCCATAGACATTTTTCAAGACTCCTATAATATAAGTGCACACTATGTGGAACTCTACTATGATTCCAAAATTACTGTTAAGGAGATCTTGTCAGGGTCCCATAAGAATCCAGACATCTTGTTTCTCCAGATGCATCTATCCCAACCCCTTCATAGTTTCTCCAATATTTTCTTCCTACTTCTAATAGGTGTTCCTTAATACATTTTGTTTCCTGTACAAACATTACTACTAGCCTTTCTTATTGAATATTCTTCCTCAGAATTTTAGTTTTTTGGGGGATGTTAAGCCCTCTAATATTCCAAGTTATAATATTCATCGATAACACAAGTGGAAAAGAAGTTTAAAGTATTAATGACACCCTAATGGTAAGGTAATGACATGATTCTACTAACCCTAAAGAAGGCTTCTGCTATGTAAACTTTGTTTGATTTTCATCCTGATTTCTTTCCCATTTCCACTAGTTTTCATTTTTTTTCCTTCATAGATCCAGTCACAATTCCTAGAGGTTGCAAGGCCTTCTCTTTTATTATAAATTTTGGTAGTAGGGAGACTTATTCCTGTGGGATAAAGCCTCTACATTTTTCATCACATGACTATTCAATTCCCTCTAGATCTAGATCCCCTAAGTCCATGTATTATGTTGATGTATTTGTAAATTCAGAATATATTCACTTGTATATTTCATATATTGTATTTCATTGGCCTCTGATGTTCCTATCGGTAGAATCATTAATGTAAAAAAGTCATGTAAAGTCATATAGGATAACCCTCCTAGTTGATCAAGGGTCAAAGTCCCCACAGTTTCGGGGCACTAGAATTATTAGACTCTCCTAGAGATATCGACCATGGTAAGTTATTGTTAAGTCAGAAACTAGTATAAATAGAGTGAGCCTCTCTATTTATCATACAGTCACTCACACTTAGTTGTAGCGTATGAGTGAGAGATAAGGAGATGGGATAAGAGAGAGAACAACTGTTGGAGATCATCTTACTGTCTTTGGGTTTTACTGCTTCCATTGGTGCTTATTCTATCTCCAAGGAAGTTGCGGGGTTTTCTCCTTTATGGTTTCCATGAGGAAAATGTTTATGCTTATTGTCTCTTGTGATTGATTGTTGTGCATGTTATTCTCCCAGATAAGATGCTAATATCTTATTGCTTAAATGATAAAAATCTAACATGGTATCGGAGCTAACCTGAGAAGAAGACACTATGCAGCTACATAAGCTATGGCTTCTTACGTTTTGGGTCTCTCTCCACAATCCATTAGAAAAAGGAGGCTAGGCTGACTCTCCTTTGAAGGGAGCATCTTTCTATCGAAGTAGAATCTGATTCTAAGCACTTTAAGTTTTTGACCTACCACTGCATTGGGAATAGGGATTTTCACTGAAGAGGAATTTTTGAGTGATCCTAGGGTAGGATTGCTCTCCTCCTCAAAATCAAAGTTTAGAGACAAAAATTGAGGTTTTTGGTTGAGTAGAACTCCGGGAAAGTTAAACCCTAATTTTTCCTAGAACAAGAAAACTAACACTGTAGAAGATGAGCTCCAAATCTAGTTTTTCAGCTTCTCAAATTGGTAAGATCTATATCTTTTGTATTTCCATTTGAGGTTCTCAGTTAAGATGTCTCATCACACCATGCTTGATGAAAAGCTTGAAGAACTTGATAAATTCTGAGACTGGAAGTATAGGATCTCCATGGTCCTGGAAGAAAATGAGTTGGACTCTTGCATCAGTGAAGAGGTTGGAGTTCCAAAGGGAGTTGAGGCTAAGGCCTTACACAAAACTAAATTGATCATGGCTAAGAGAATTATTATTGATTCAATCAATGATCACCTCATACCACATGTTTCCTCCCTAAAGACACCTAAAGCAATGTTTGATGCCCTAACCAATCTATTTGAAGGGAAGAACATAAACCAGAAGATGAATTTGAGGAACGAGTTGAAGAATGTGAAGATCCAAAATATGGAGACCATACAGTCATACTTTACAAGGGTCTCCCAGATCAAAGAATAACTTGAAGTAGTGGATGAAGAAGTGGAGAATGCAGAAATTGTGATGACCACCTTTAATGGTCTTCCCAGGTTATTGGATTATTTCATTCAAGGGATTTGTGCTAGAAGAAAAATAGTCACCTTCAGTAGACTATGGGAGGAATGCTCAGAAGAAGAAGCTTGAATAGTATCCTGAGAAGAAAAGATGGGAAGCGAATACCAAGCTCTCACAATACACTCCAAGAAAACTAGAAGGAACTATCATCATCCCAAAGGTAAGCATTCTAACCAAAAATATAAATCTAGAAAATCTAACAAAGACATATCTAAATACATATGCTTTACATGTGATGAAAGAGGACACTTTGTAAGACATTGTCCCAAGAATAAGAATAGCTCTCAGAAGAAGAAGGACCATAAAAGAAGACATCATGATCACACTGCAGAGGATGATGAACCTTCCAGAAAGAGAATCAAACAAGAAAGTGATGAAGAATATGTTATGATTTCTTCCCTCATGGGAACTATCACACATGGGAGCACAGATTGGCTTATTGATAGTGGGGCTTCCAAGCATATGATGAGATTCAAATAATCATTTATGAAATTATCAGAACATGAGTAACCCCACAAGGTGAAACTTGGGGATGACTACCAATATCCAATAAAAGGTAGTGGTGAATCCTCCTTCAAGTTAGACTCTAGAAAGTCTATGAAAATGAAGGATGTCTTGTTTGTACTATGACTAAAGAAGAACCTCCTCTGCATCTCTGCATTGTATGCAAAAGGCATGAGGGTTTCATTTGTAGATGGAAAAGTTTTTATGTGGCCAAAGGGAAAGAATATAGATGATGCAGTTGTGATTGGAACACAACAGGGAGGATTATACAAGATAAAGGGCCAACCAGAACAAGCCTTGGTCCATGACTCAGTAGATCCAAATGAACTTTGGCACATAAGGCTTTCACATGTGCACTATAGAGCACTACCACTTGCAAGAAAACATATTGAAGGTCTTTTAGAAATACAGGAAATGCATGAAGGTGTTTGAAAAGGATGTGCGAAAGGAAAGAACACAAAGAAGACATTTCCAAGCAGTGGGAGCAAGGAAAACGGAATATTGGAAACCATCCACTCTGATGTATGCGGTCCGATGTCATCCAGTTCATTGAGTGGGTATGTATACTATGTTTCTTTCATTGATGATTTTTATAGGAATACATGGATATAATTATTGGAGAACAAAGATGAATTATTTAATAAGTTCAAGGAATTCAAAGCCTTGATCGAGAACCACACATAAAAAAAAATCAAGACCTTTCAATCAGATAATGGCAAAGAATTCACATCAAATGAATTCAAAGAATTATGCATAGAATCAAGGATTAAGAGGGAGTTGAACACTCCATATAATCCACAACAAAATGGTGTTGTAGAAAGGAAGAATAGAATGATCATGGGAGCTGCAAGGGCAATGTTTCATGATCAAGATATTCCCATGCATCTATGGGAATAAGCTACTAGGACAGTTGTGTATGTACAGAACCATACTCCTCATAGAGTAGTTGAGAATAAGACACCTGAAGAAGTCTTCTCCATCAAGAAACCAGAATTTAATCATCTTAGAATATTTGGCTGTCCAGTATACATACAGATTCCAAATGAAAAGAGGACAAAGTTAGATCCTTCAGGAAAGAAGGCTATATTTGTGGGATATAGTGAAAGATTGAAGACTTACAGAAGATCGACATCAACCGAGACGTAACATTTGACGAAGGATTAGCTTACATCAAATCCAGAAAGATACCTATTGAAGACCCTGAAGAAACAAAAGCACCCAGAATTCAAGATACAACTATGAATGATGCAACTCAAGAAGAATATCAAGAAATAGAAGAACCCCAGGAACTTGTAGATCCACCCCAGGAAAAGAATCCTCAAAAGAGGAAACCTACATGGGTACAAGAGGCTATCCAAGGTTCAAAAAGATATGGATCTCCAAAATAAATGCATAGAGAGAGGAAGAGAAATAGGTCCTACTCCAGATATTTATCCCTAATATGTGACATCATTGATAAAGAACCTTCCAACTATGAAGAAGCGACAAAGAAGAAAGAATGGAAGGATTCTATGATTAAGGAGTACGAGTCGATCATGAAGAATGATGTCTGGGATGTTGTCCCAAGACCAGAGGATAAGTCCATTGTGACTTCCAAGTGGATCTATAAGATCAAGCATGCTATATTTGGTAGCATAGAGAAATATAAAGCAAGATTTGTGGCTAGTGGCTTCTCCCAAAAAGAAGGAATAGATTATGAAGAAACTTTTGCACCTATAGCCAGATACAATTCTATTAGATCAATACTTTCTCTGGCTACAATAATGAAATGGAAGATACACCATATGGATGTCAAGACTGCTTTCTTCAATGGTGTGGTGGAAGAGGAAGTGTATGTGGAGAATCCACTCATTTTTGGGACACATGACAGAGAAACTCATGTGTGTAAAATGAAGAAATCCCTGTATGGTTTGAAACAAGCACCCAGGACATGGTACGATAGAATTGAAAAATTCCTAACTAGTTTGGGCTTTAACAAGAGTAAAGGGGATTCCAACCTTTACTACAAGGTTGAAGAAGGGAACCTAGTGATACTATTATTATATGTAGATGGCCTATTTGTAACAGGTGAGGATGGGTTGATTGCTGATACGAAGAGGAAGCTTGCTGCTGAGTTCAAGATGAAGGACTTGGGTATGATGCATGACTTTCTAGGCATTGATATGTGGTAGAATGTAGATGGAATCTCTCTGGGACAAGAGAAGTATGCAGTATAGATCTTGAAGACGTTCGGGATGATGGAATGTAAGGCCATGACCACACCTATGGCATCGAAGCTGTGTTAGGATATTTAGACACTTAGGAGTTAGTTAAGATCAACTTGTGTAATATATCTGTTAGGTAAAAGTGTGTTTCTTTAGTATGCATTAGTATGCATTTGTAAATATTCTAATCCGATGGTCATGATATGTTCTAGACATAGAGTGATCCGACGGTTCAACTTCTCTTAGATCATACCTACCATTGATCCATGGCTTAACACCCGATTGGTCTATGATCTCTATTTAAAGAGAATAGATGGTCCTTGGATAGTTAATCGATTATGAGAAGCTCACGTAACTTTCTTTCTTTTGCATAATAAATTGCTCCAAGTAGCTATTTGGCTGGGGCCGTGGACTGTTTCCCTCTCAAGGGTTTTAACCACATGATAAACATTGGTGTATTGATCTATTATCTGTTTGTGTGAAGTGGTTGTTCTTGGTGTTCAATCCTTTGGGAGTACCCTGTGTACCCTAACATGGTATCAGAGCTTTTATGAGGAGCTGCTTTCGGTTTTGATTAAGATCTAGAATCGGTGTTGCTGAAACTTTGAAAGGGTTTCTGGTTTTGGATTTTCTGTGCATTTGTGGCTTGTGGGAGCTATTCCATTGCATCCAAAGTGCTGTTTCCATTCGGAAATAGTTTTCATTTCACCGAAAACCGTTTCCGTTTGCTCCAGAAACACCCATTTCGGCAAATCTGAAGGTATAATGTTATAGTGACGGATTTGTTTTATTTTATTTTTTTAAATATCTCATATTTTATCAGTGTTATTATTAGATCATTTTGTTTTAGTCTCGGACTACTGCCTTCCCTGGCTGCGTATGCTCTTTGTCATGCACCTTGTGCAATCGCGGCAAATCAGAAACAACGAGGGAAAGTT